>JAWZYV010001411.1:0-357500 GCA_038373885.1 Cheiracanthium punctorium | reverse complement strand
CAGATTGTGTATTATAATAATGTAAGTGTTTATTATGTACTATTTGGTTAAGACCATAAGGATAACAGGTGTTATGACAATTGATTAATTGTGATTCGAGGAAAAGCCGCTCAGATGTATTTGTTTGTATTGCGAGAATTTCGATAGTAACATTTTCAAATCCGTGGGAGTGAAAGTGAGCATATTCTACATTGGTAAGGTGACTATTGGATAAATAGTTTTTTACGTTATTGCGATGCAGGTTAATGCGTATGTGTAACGGGTTGCGAGTCTGTCCAATATAAGCCATGTTACAGATAGTACATGAAATTTTATATATACAATTATATACTTTGCAAAAATTGTGATATTTAGTACTATTGTCTATTAGATTGATAGAAGCATAAGGGCAAGTTTTGCATTTTTTGGAGCCACAAGAGTTAAAAAGAAAAGATTGCCAATCACTACTGTAATTTTTGTAGGAAGAGTAACTGTTTTTCGATCCATTGTTCCCCTCTTCCTGAAAATTAGAACAAATGTACCGGGCATATGGACTTACATCATGTAATCCACTTTTGCCAGTCACTAAATTATTTTTGTCTAGAACCATTAAGGGTGATATTATACTATATCAGAGTAGAAAAGACACAATTATATCAAAAAGTACAGAATAGGGTACAGTCCAAAAATGTAAATAAGAGAAAAAAAAATAATAATATTAATTAATAAGAATATCTGGAATAAAGAGTAGAAAAGATCAAATAACGGTAACCAAAAGTAATTACTAACACTGGAAAATGTAAATTGAGAAAAAATCTAAATTAATCAAAATACTGTAACCAAATGTAATAACCAACATTAGGAAAGAAAAAAGAGAAAAATCTGGAATACGCAAAAAACACTGTAACCAACGGTATTACTACACATGAAAGAGAAAATAAATATATATAAAAAAAATAATAATAATAATATTAAAATTAAATAATAATTTTAATAATAATCTGGTCTAAGATAGCGTGATATTTACAAGATGTAGTGATTGGCATACGAAGGGTTATTTTAAACTCAAGGATCCTACATAGCAAGGGGAAGAATTAGAAACTTTCCTTATATATCAATCCAAAATCAATGCTTACTATTTAGTATAGATGGCAGCAACTTTTTTTCAGGTGTGAAGGAAATGAATGTATTGCTTAAAGTAACACAAAAAGTTGAATGTTTGAGATAAACAGAAAACAGCCAATGAATACAAAAATGCCTATATTTATACCCGTTCTACCTCACCAAACCCTAAAACGTATATGGGCAACCTCCGGCCCGCAGGCCGGACGTCACCCGCAAAGGCTTTTGATCCGGCCCGCGGAACATATCAAAACCCGATACAAACCATTCGAAATCCCATATAAATCCCAATTGTACGACCCACGACTCAGTTAACATTCTAAAATTTTTCCCGCGATTCCGATAACATCCTTAAATTTGGCCGTCAACGTTCTAAAGGTTGCCCATACCTGCCCTACAAAATAGACAGAATGGATACATTCATTACGAAAGGAGCTTTTGTACGCCATTTAACAAATCTTTTATAACATCATAATTTTACAGTTTAGCTGTGAATTACGATCTATAGTTAATAATTCATTTTGTTTTAAAGTGACGTAAGTTCATTTTTGATAAAACGTTAACTAATATAACAATGAATTCAATCTGCTATGAGTTTCTTATCTACAAACCTTTCCTCCCTGAAGAAAACCCTTCAAAAGTTTTAGAATTTTGCCAGTATAAATTTATGAAATTACGAATCATTCAAATGTAAAACCCTTAAATATCTCCTTACAATAAATAGACTAACGCCACTTTAAAAAAAATGCCTCAATAGTTTAGAGTGCGTTTCAAGGACTTTCAAAAGAAAAATGAATGTGTCGTGTGATTTGTAATCAGATGTCACTATGAATTTTAGACCTATTTTCGAAGTCTTAAGAAAAACTTGATGAATTGTGCTATACCTTCGGGCGTTTAATAGAAAAGTATTCAAAAATTAACAAAATACTTACACTTATCACGTTGTGAATGACAAAATTGATTGGTTGGTTTAAAAGAAAATATAGAAATATCCGCTCTGTAATAATACTTTAAATTAAATAAAATGAAGCTTATTTTATCGTTCCAGTGTTTATAAATATTGTTTGGCAATTAAGAAGCACTATAAATATCTCCTCAAACATTTAAATTAATACGATTGTTCAAAATATTAACTGATAATTATATATCTATTCTGTTACCCACACAGCATATTTTTTTCTTGATTAAAAAAAAAGAATATTGCTTATGAAGTATTAGCTTATTGTACTCCTTGTTAGTAGGTTTTTATCAATGTACACCCATGTTTGTCAATAGATCAATAAGAAAAATTTCTAAAATATTGAAGTGTCATTGAATACAAGTGACATGATTTATGAATTACAGTGTTGTCTTGACTTAAGTGAGGGATGCGCTCGAAGACCCCTCGCGTAAGTAAAAATTTCATGTTGTGAAACAGGATATATATGCGACTTTTGAAACACACACGCATAGTTACTTTAGACACTTATAATAAACACCCCTTAAACCGTTTTATACCATTTCCTAACTATATATTACCATTTCCAACATAAAGTAATGAATAAAGCCAGGTTAGGACGGTTTGAGTGCTTCCGCCTTTAGTAATGCTACCAGAGATAAAATGCCGTTCCCTGATAGGCTCCCCTCTTCTGTAGACAATCATGAAGGCGATACTTGCCCCTCACGCCCCGTATTTTTTTTGCTTACTGGTGGCAAAAAATAGCTTCGCGCTCTGAGATATGCTACGCGTTAAAAAACTCGCGTAATTTACCATTAGAGTAAGATTGATCGCGTTGTAGTTTGAGTCCACTGTATTTTGATAATGACCCTAAAACGTAATAAAACAAATGTAAGTTTAAACCGGCGTCTTTCTGCTACAATCAATGCTCACTATCGCTTTAGTTTTTTTTTCCGTATTGCACATAAAAAGTGCAAAGCTTGGAAAATTAAATAAAGCTTGTCAGTTTGGGCAGGTACTTGCCTCCATACTTTATTTTTTATCACAGAAACATCGGGGAACTACTACCCTTACTTTCTCTAGTGACTTTTCGTTTCTACGAAGTTATTTTTATTCCTGCAACTTGATTACTTATAATATTAGGATGTTTTGTGTGTAAGAATTTAGTTTCCGAATTCCATGGCTTCTCAGAAATTGTAGTTTTTGAATCCGGAACCAAGAAACCCGATCGTAAATACGTTCGAATGATTTAAAAAAAAAAATCATTTCTTGGGTGAAACATCGCGCTACCTGGTGAGATTTTTTTTTCTTTCGTTGTTGTTCTCCTTTGGAAGGATTCCCTCTCTCTTTTTTTAATCTCTGGTTTGAAATATGATACGAATGTCGAGTTCCTTCAAAGCATTTCTTCATTTAAAAAAATTCTTGCAATCTTCCGCTTCTTTTGGATTACTTTGCAAGAATTGTTTATGGTTTAGCAGAAAACAATTCCAGGGAAACTGAAATTATTACAACCCCCCCCCCTCCTATTCTGATTTGTCAGTTCATGTGCGATGTGAGAACTAGAGCTAGAAACATTTTACTCAAATTACTAGTTTTTGCGGGAAAATGCTTCTGTTTACATTTATACCAATTTTTTAAAATTGCTATTCACGTTTTTCTTTTTCTGAGTGTTTTCTCTTTCGGTTATCGTAAAATACAGCATGTTTCCTGCTCGTGCCCCCCAACGGTGGGGCTAGGAGTACCCCTAGGTCCAGAGCCCGGTCCTGTGTCCGGAGAAAGCTGTTGGCCTTTTTAAGTAAAATAATTTTATAATTATAGTTTGTACTTGTAAAGTTGTCACTATAATTATATTCTGTATTTTCAGGGGTTAAATTAGACCCCGCCATGGTCGAGTGGATAAGACACTCAAAATGGTAGACGGCTGAAGTGTGAAATTCCAGCATTTTAGCCTATCGCGCGGCTGTCAATCTAACGGTTCTGGAGTTTTGGTTGCTTTTCTCCGGATGTAAAGTTAATATGCGGTATAGACTTTGAATGATGAGTATACACTTTGCATAAATGAGTATAGACTTTGCATAGCTTTGCCATAACACAACACACATAGGGGTTAAATTATATTCTAAAATGACTATAAGTAAGAAATAAACATGCAATTGTAATATAGCACGCAAGTGTAAAATAGGGGACTCCTGTTTCTAATATTGGGTCCAGGAACCTTCATCGACATGCTCCTGTTGAAAATGTTGTCTGCACCATGTGTTGCTAGTTTTCTGGGACATACGGAATACGTCTGTCTTATGATGTACACACCTGGCGCAATTCAAACATTTTTCTCGGAAACATTTTTTCTCTGCTTCTGGACTGCTCGGAAGGAGAAAGTGGTTTTACAGGCAAAGTAGCCGTGCAAAATTTCAGGGATAAGAACTAAAGCGGTGGTTCTCAACCTTCGGGAAACAACAATGGGTAACATATAGTGACATATTACCGGCAGGGTAAACGGGATAACTGCCCAGGGCCGATAGATTTTAGGCGCCAAAAATATTTTATTTTACACTTTTATAATTTTACAATAAATAAGATTTTTAAAAATGTCAAAATTTATATTGTTTTTTAATTTTAAAGCATGAACAATGAAAATAATTCAAATTTACATTTGTTTGAATCAATTTAACTTCTTTTCAATTCGCCGAACTGCTGTATAGTCGATATAGCAAAGCTTCCAACATGTACGGAATATAATGAACCGCTTTTTGTAAACAGTATTTTTAAGGTTAGAAAACAGCAAAGTTTTTTAATTAAATGTGTTTTTTAGTTGTTATTCCAAAAAAATATGGAAAAAAGTTACTACTTACAAAAAGGATTGATTACATTCCAATATTTTTAAAAATTACGACTAATTCAAGCATTTAATCGAAAAATGTTGCTATTTTCTAATCTTAAAAAACTGTTTACAAAATATGGTGAATTATATCGTATGTTGCCAACTATGATAAAGCATTTCGACGTAAAGTTTACTGATGTTATATATTTCATTGGAAGCATATATACTCGTTTATTTCAGATTACTTATAAAATTTCATGTTTGGAGGGGGGGGGGGGCGGGCGGATAAGATACTTAAAACTTTTCAGAATAAACCAATCTTAAATGGTTTGTTGGAAGGCAATTTTTTTCTTTTGCTCAGGACCCACGGTTGCCTTGAACGAGCTCTGGCAACCTAGCATTGGATATCACTGAATTGTTTGGAAGTTTTTAATTTATACTGTAGACTATCACACTTCACGACTTTATTTTTAAAGTCAAAATAACATCTCCGGAACACACAAAATGAAATCCTCCTGCGCTGCGGATGATTCCTGGAACATCGTATTCGGATTGAAAAGTTGAAGAATGAGTTATCCGTTTTCTGTTTTGTCGGGAGACGGCTTCATTTCCCTCCTCGTCTCACGTGACTTGTATTGGCCAATGGTCCGTGAAGTTTTTCCATTTAGCGAAGAGCGTTCGCCACACTTCACCGGGTTTATCGGGCAGGTGAGGGGAGGGGGGGGGAGAGGAATGTTTCATTTTCCGTTTTTCGTATTTTTCCTTATGGTTAATTGGTTTTATTGACTAGGTATGAACTCTTTATAATGTGGGGCTTTCTTTACAGACAATGTAGATTTTCAAGATTCCTGAATTCTTGTCCGGTAGTAGACTCACGGAAGTAGTGTCCAAGCAACAGCCTTCGAAGTTTAGATGTTGCGTTCATGACCGCAGAAAGTATCTTAAGGTATCCGTCTACGTTTGGGACCATTTTTTTAAGTTACAATTTAAATTTTAAATTAATTTTCAGGTAAATTGTTGAATAAAAAAGAAAATTACCCAGAAAATTATTAATAATTGTCATACATTTTGAGATACTGGGATTTTTATAGTAAATTTTCCCTAAAATGTATCAAAAAGGCTAACACTGCACACACACACACACGGTTGTGCTGAATGAATCTTAATTATTTTGGAAGGCAAATGTCTGTGGCTTTGGAGAGATCAACTCTGATTTTTCGTGGAAATCTGGTTCCCGAAAGTTTTCGGGATCACATTGCTCCCTTATACTTCGTGCAAGGAAGTAAAAATATAAGTTTGATGGTAATTATCAAAGATTTAGTTATATTGGCAAATTAAAATAGTACGAAAAATGTCCCATACTTCCCAGACGTAAGGTAAGAATAGTAAATGTTTCTAACAGTTGAAATTTATGCAGAATTTTCATAAATATTCAGAAAAAATCTCATGTGGATAACACATGACTTCCTGACACGTCTATTAAATCAAAAGTATTTTCGGCGCACTTCATCTAATTTGGCTGATCCTGTAATAAATTACCCAGTCAATTGCAATCAAGAAAGACATGCACAGTTAGATGTTACAATAGCTCTAAATACAAAATTTCATCATTCTATGGTTAAAAGTTTTAGAGTTAGTCGAAGTACGAAATTATTTTTGGTGCCAAATTTGGCGATATTGCTGCAAAACTCGCAAAGGCCGATGACAAATGGCGAGGTTTTGGGCATCGACCAAACAATGACTGACTACAGATGTAATATATTGAAAATGTCCAAAAACATTAATGTACTGAAATTCTTTTGGGTGGTCCTGTAAATAAACTCTCCAGTACATTGGAACCAAAAACCGAGATGCACAACTAGATGTTACAACAATCTTATACATGAAATTTCAACATTCTACGAACTAATATATTTTGAGAGAGTTAAATACATACACGCGTATGCCAAAAGTCGCCAACACTTGGCGACTTTTGGCGTAATTCTTGAGGTAAGCACGTGACCGTGGTCGGACTATTACCTAACTATATGGTAGGACGGTATTGTACTTGAAATGGATGAATGTCCCTAAAATTGTCATTGACCGTAATGTGTTGGAAATCTTTTGAGTGTTCATGTAGCAGAACTATAAAAGATAAAGACAGTTTTTTCGGTGGAGAAATTCATTTTGTAACCCTTAACAGCATATCATCATTTCTGAGTCGTTTGAAATAGCCTAATACCTCTAAAAAACGCTTTAATGGATTTCTGTCCGTAGAGCGTAGTGTATTTAAAATGTTTTGGGCAGTCCTGTAGATAAACTGTCAAGTCGAATGGAACCGAAAAGGGTGGTACGCAACTAGGTGTTACAACAAACCTAAATATAAAGTTTCGACATTCTACGTCTAATAGTTTTTGAGATATGCAAGTTTGATGAATTTCGGCCCATGAGCGTAATGTATTTCGAATCTTTGGGTGGCCCTATAGATAAATCATCCGGTCGATTGGGACCAAAAGAGGATGTGCACAACTATATGTTACAATAATCCTAAATAGAAAATTTGAACAGTCTACGACCAATAGTTTTTGGGATATGCGAATTACATACATACGTACGCACGAACGAACGTACGTACAGACGGCATGGAAAAACTGGTGAATACAGACTTGCTGTTGGTTAAAATGGGTTGCAGACGTCTTTATATGATCGTGCATACTAGCATATGATGAGATGCATCGAAAAAATTCTTTAAATTAAATTTAGAGGTAGTCAAAATCGTTTTTTTTTTTTTTTTTCAAAATCTTGCCCCCAAAATGTTTCGCGGTCACATTACTTCCGTATACTTCGTACAAGGAAGTACAAAGGACAGAGACAGTGTATAATTTATGTTCCCAAAGTTTATTTCCCCTTATAACGTATATTTATCATAACATATTGTCCAAATGAAATGAAAAATATATATGTTACAGTGAAAACCCGAAATCAGTCAAAAGCCGAATTAACTAGGGAAAACGCGTTCTGACTGAGTGCATCAGGGAAAACCCGAATTAACTAGGCAAAACGCGTTCTGACTGACAGCGCTAGGCAAAACCCGAATTAACTAGGGAAAACCCGTTTTATTGGAGTAGCGGTAGCACGTTTTCGAGGGGCCTCTACAGCGGAGGCATATTTTCCAGGGGGCCCCCTACAGCGATGGCCGGACCCACTGATTTTTTTCGGGTCTCGCAAAGGGCCAGCTTTAGCATATTTTCAAGAGAGCCCCCTTAAGTGATAGCCGGACGCAGTAATAGGGAGTTTGTGCATACCGTTTCTTTCTACGCTAACGCTAACGCTATCCGCTATACGGAGTATTTTGACCAACCATGTTTCGCATTTTATGCGTGCGCATGCGCTTTATTGTCCAATGTCATTTAACGTTAGTGTTACCGTGAGTGAAACCGGGCCTGCACAAACTCCCTAATGTTTTTTGGGTCTCGCAAAGGACCAGCGTTAGCATATTTTCCAGGGGGCCCCCTACAGCGGCGCCGGACCCACTGATGCTTGTTTGTGTCTCGCAAGGGGCCAGCGTTAGCATATTTTCGAGGGGGCCCCTTAAAGCTGACTGAGCCGGACACCAGTCGATGTTTTTTTGGGTCTCGCAGAGGCCAGCGTTAGACATTTTCCAGGGGCCCTTACATCGTGGCCGGACCACTGATGATTTTTTGGTCTCGCAAGGGACACGTTAGCATATTTTCGAGGGGCCCCCTAAAGTGATGACCGGACCCATTGATGTTTCTTTGGGTCTCGCAGGGGGCCAGCGTTAGCATATTTTCCAGGGGGCCCCTACAATGGTGGCCGGACCCACTGATGTTTTTTGGGGTCTCGCAAAGGGCCAGGGTAAGCATATTTTCGAGGGGGCCCCTTGAAGTGATAGCCGGACCCACTGATATTTTTTTGGGTCTCGCAGAGGGCCAGCGTTTGCATATTTTCGAGGGGGGCCCCTACAGCGGTGGCCGGACACAGTGAGGACTTTTGGGTCTCGCAAAGGGCCAGCAATAGCATATTTTCGAAGGGAGAGCAAGATCCAATTTTTAATGGATAAAGCATTAACATTCCTGAATTCACATGGGAAAACATGGGGTCCGGCCACCACTGTAGGGGGGCCCCCTTTCGAAAATATGCTAACACTGGCTCTTTGCGAGACCCGAAAAAAATCAGTGGGTCTAGCCATCGCTGTAGGGGGCCCCCTGTAAAATAAGCCTCCGCTGTAGGGGCCCCTCGAAAACGTGCTGCCGCTACTCGAATAAAACGGGTTTTCCCTAGTTAATTCGGGTTTTGCCTAGCGCTGTCAGTCAGAACGCGTTTTCCCTAGTTAATTCGGGTTTTGACTGATTTCGGGTTTTCACTGTAACATATATACCTCTTCACGACGAGTTGCGCCAACTCTCTTTGGTGGATGGAGCTTTGCAGTAAAACGTTCTTTATCAATGATGGAACAGTAAGATTCTTCCATTTTTTCTCATTATTATTCCTTCGTATATGATCGAAATTAAAAGTGTTTGTCCTGTTCGTCGTAAACGAAAAGTAAACTTACGTTAATCCTTTGATGCGCCGTAGTTGCGTCGTGAAACCACCTTATTTCAGGTCTTTCACTGCTAGTCTTAAAAAAAAAAAAAAAAAGTTTAAATGGTCCAACGCCGAAAAAGTGCAGCCGTCGCCATCGATCCATTTAAGTACCAACAACATGGTAGTTAAATGGATAGATGGTAACGGATGCAGTTTTTTAGCGTTTGGCAGTTTATCCAGTTGGTCTTCTAGATTTATGTGAAAATGCTTGCATTTAGTATACCTTGTGGTAGTTTCAACACAAGAAATAAAAGTTTTTTTTTCTTTTTTAAATCCTGAATTCAGGATTTAGCCTTTCCACTACCACTGCTGCATAGAGGTGACGATGAAGATTCTCTTCTGTGTCCAGCGTTGCTTTCCTGCATGGTTCTTTGCGGCCTGAAGCCTATAGTTGTGCTTGCGGAAGAGTTGGGCACCAACAGTCATTGAAAGTCTCAAGTTATGAAGTAACGGTGTGCACAAAAGGGAATCTTCACCGCTACCTCTTTGCAACGATGAGAGCGAACTAGTTTAGCTTCGGTTCAATGACTGATTTAAACTCGATAAGAGTGAAAATGACTTTACATTTTTGCTCTTCTCAAACAGAAGTATTCACCCAAATGAAAGATTTTGGTAATCAGACACAATGCGAAAATTGTGTTGGTCAGATGTCATGGTAACACTTGTACTTGGCATGGTGAATATCATGATCCTCGCTAAACTTAAGTAACTCAAGTAACTCAAAGGTTCAATATTTCATGAATATGATAATAAGACGCTTTTAGTGCTAACTAGCTGCAAACTATGTAAAAGAAACTGCCTGTGTATTGCAGTAATGAATACGTCATGCAAGAATAAAATAAGAAATTTATAAAAATGTATAGTACATAATTCATATTTCTATAAATATAACTGAATTCTTGATAAGTTCTGGCTAAATTATTAGCCTACTCAACACACAATATATATTTTTCTTCGATCAGCCGATAATATATTCGCCACTTCAACGACCAAAATGTTGTCCATTTTATTATGGAGGCACCTAGTAAGCGGCCAACTTTATTATCTATGAAGGAAAAAAAAAAACAAACACCCAAGTTCAAGCCGGTAACGGTACCCATACCTTCAGTGAGATAGAATGGTTCGTTAGCCTCTACACCAAATGAGCGGCTCATTACAAAATATAAAATGACCTTATTTATTTGTTTTTTTTTAACTTAGCAGCATTTTATTTAGTTAAAATGCATGTACATTTAATATAATGATTGTGCGATAAATTTGATAAGAAACATCGGTATTTTCACACATCCTTCATTGCATTAAGAATCCGCCGAAAAAGCTGTTACAATACGTGCGTACATTTCCATCTTAACTCTCAATATTTAAATTGGACATTTTTTTCCCTCTCTTTTGACGCTGATTATTCATTTCTTTCTATCCAGTATTCAACATCTATACATTATTCAATGGCCTTATTCTAAAGTGTTCCTCATCCCCCCCCCCTCTCCAAAGTCTATAGACACATTCTAATGTAAACTTTTTCCCATCCGTTCACTGTTGGTTTGGAGGGGGAGAGGGGGAGTTAAAAATTATGGAAAGGATTTAGACGGGGATGCGACCTCCCTCCAGTCTCAGGTGGGGTACAGGAAGGAGATGGTGATGTGAGTAATAGCGAATTTTGGTGCATGTGTGAGATGCGCATACATATTTTGGGTAATGAATACTGCTCCTCTCCCTTTAAAAGCCATATGCTGAATAACAATGTCACACGTAGATCAATAGACCTCCGTTGCTCAAACTGCAACCTCGTTTGTGCATTTCCTCATATCCACTGCAGACGCAGTGAGCATATGAGCATATTTCAATTTGTAAATACGAAGATCTTTTATTTTATTTTATATTATATTATTTATTTTGGGGGGAGGGGTGGTATTAACAGTGTAAAGGCCTATTTTCAGTTCGAGCGACTTTTGTACGGAGCGACATCAATGAAAGAGCGAAAATCAACCGCAGCTATTCTATTGAGTTCTATTGCCCGTGTTTGAGGCTTAGAGTCAGGTGCAGAAAAATGGTAGGAAAATCATGTATTTTTAAAAAATGTCCTAAAACCAAGCTCTTAAATTTATTTTAATTAAACTATTTATGTATATTACATACATTTGATAAAAATTATATAAGGAAAGCTTATACTTTTTAGTACATTTCTTATTAAACTGCTGCATATAAGAACTCTAAATAATTTTTTTTTCTCCTCCCTCGGGCATAATTTAGGCGTTACATTTTTTTGTAGTCATTGTACATAAATTTAGAAAAATTTTGCTCTCCGCTGAAGTATTTTGTGGCTCGCTGAAAGTGAACCAGTCGTGACTGACGAGATATAAAGACTACGGTGCTGACATTTTGGCCACACCCCTTTCCACCCGAAATGCCTTGTAATCAAGGGGCGAGTGAGCTTATCTTAGTCAAACTTAAATATAGTAAGATGTTCACGCCCCCTAGGTCACATGACACTTCGCGTGCAAAAGGGTGTGACCAAAATGTCAGCACCGCAGACTGCCTAACTCGTAAGCCATGGAATCAGTTGTTTGAGTTAACAGCCGAAATTTTAAATCTGCCCTTTTACAAAACTGTGTAACTGTGTAACTGCAAATTTATGCATTATAAATTTGTATTCGTTTATTATTTATTTAAAAATGCATTTAAGAAAAAAGAAAACATGAGGTAAACGAATAGAGCGGATACTCAGTAAATAATGCGAAGGACGCAACAAATAAAAATACGTTCAAGTAAACAAATAAAAAAAATGGTAGGAATTCGATAAACCTTAGACTTTCGAAAATATTCATTCCTTTTCACTCTGACTCGTTCATTTCATACCGATCCCAGTATCAATCTTTGCATTTTGGGCCGATTCCAGATTTTTTTTTTCGCTTTTTTGTTTTTTAAAATACATTAATTTCTATTTCGTATTTTTTAAATCGACTACCATACACTGTCATTATTTTGAAGAATTACGGCATACGTACACATCATAGGAAAATCTAATAGCAGAGTTACTCATTTTTAGTGGAGAAACCTACCAAAAATAACGACTTTTCATGATACCTTTTAGGCTAAAGTTGGGTCTAACGTTTGTGTGTCTTAGGTGGTGAATTCATACCGAGAAGCAACTGCTCCCACAGACTGAAAGTGTCCGTTTTTGTGCCTTTTCTAGGCTGGAGCGAATTGTTTAAATATTTTACACGTTGAACAAGCATTTTATTATAGTAGAACAAGCAAACTGGACTGACTGGAAGAGGTTTTACAACTTATGCATTTGAAAAGATTAATATTTGCTATTTATTCTCTTAAATGTATATATATGTCACGAATGTCCATACGCCATCAGTTGGTAAAATGATCGACACCACACACCAGTCTTCTAGGTTGAATACTTTATTTCCAAGTTCGGATAGAGGGAGGGAGTCAGGCCGGCGATCCGTTGGTTATGTGGATATCTTTTCTCTTTACACTGCAGTCTCAAAAAGCTCCCGAAATTTTCGTGCTCTTGCTTAAATACTCCGCTAGTTACTACGCCAGTCGGCAGGGTGCAGCACGATTGCGAAGGCGTTACTCTCAAACGTAATTAGTTGACTACATTGTGAATCAAGCCATGAGAAATATTGGCTTGGTTAGGATTTCCAAAAGGGCGCAGCAGGGAAATCGCAGAAAACTGCAAGTACTGTTAATTCAACAATTTTCCACCTTATCGAACTCCAAAAATCGTCTCTGAGCGTAATATTTGTATGGCAAAACTTTACAGCAAGAGTAACAGAGATTAAAGAAGGTTTTTTTTCCCTAGAAGACATTAAATTAAATTAGATTAAATTGGAAAAGGTATTTTATTATTACATATATATATATATTCAAATAAGAAGCAGAAACATAAATATATGAAATCACAAGCACTGTTAAAGAGCTGCTTAGTTCCGAAATTATGAAACACGTGAACTGCATGAAAAATGATTCATAAACCCACGAATCTCCCCTAGCAAGTATATACCCAAATAAAAGTATAAACAATCAACAAAATTATAAATAATTTCATCATAAAATAAATTAATAACTTCTATTTTACATTTTTATCTAGACATAGGTTTGCTGGGGTACTCACATCTATCTATAACGAGATATTTTTTTAAAATATGCCGCCCGTGCGGGTTAGTGACTAACAAACGGTTCTATCATACTTTTAGATTCTTGTTCAATTCCCGGCTTGGGCTTGGATGTTAACACGTCCATCGCTTCACAAGAAGTAACGATGACCGTATACTGGGTGTCCTCAATATACGGCTAACAATGACCAACAATGAGTCAACATGCTCAAGGTAATATGATGGCCAACAGTGAAGGCCTTATCGGTTGCGAATGCCCTATCGACAAGTTGCCACCCTTTAAAGTAAAATCTAAATGCGGGTGGACAATTGCTGTTTTTGATTTTAAAGTCCAATTAGCGAAGAAACCCTACTTCACTTGAATTAAAAGAAATAATCAAACTTAAATCTAAAAGAAAGTTACAGTGTTCCTGCACCCTTGGATTTTTGAACTACATATTAAATTTTAAATTGTTATTTTCTTTTTATAGATGCAATTTAACGGAATTTTCAGTCCAATTGTAATTTAATGATATTTTTTACCTATAAAAGAAAGAGAAAAGAATCTTACTTGAACAGTTGTTTTCTCCATAATATACAGTTATTTTTTATTGAAATATCTAAGCCATACCATTGCTAAAACGACTGGTCAGAATGCTACCAATTTTGCAAGAAACCTTAATGTGATCGTAGGAGAGAGATCAACTTGGAAAAAGAATAGTTGAAAAAAGCAGAGAATATTTGAAAAAAAAAAAAAAAAAAAAAAAAAAAAAAACAACACAGGTAAAGTTTCACAACGCTGTAGTGCCAATAAAGCAGACAAATAACTATTTTCAAGCGAAGAAAACAATGAAAAGAGGTTGTGAAGAACATCTTTTGAGCTTCTGAACGATGTGAGAGTTTGATTACCGGAAAATATTACAGTGTGAAACTAGTGGTAATTTCCTGAATTATTATTATTTTTTATGCAAATCTCTCCAGGGTCTCATTAACATTTCCTAAAATTTGGCAGCATTTTGACGAGTGGTTTTCCAGTACATCGCTCTGAACAGGTAACTTTAATCATGAACACCCTGTATTTTACGCCTTAATTTTCCACAGAAGTTACAAACTGAATGTGAGAATTCCCTGTTTATTTTGTGCCTTAAACCATGTCACCCGGCGTGTACAACTGACACAAAAATGACCCATACCATCGTACAAGACGGATGTCCTAATTTGTGCACATAAAAGAAAAAGAGAAAAAATAAAACGAATTTTCTTCGAAAATTAAATTATTAGGACTTTTAATTTTATTTTTATTAGAAATATAATCTTTGTTATTAAAAAAAAAAATTTCATTTAAAAGAAAAATAATTTGATCATATCTGAAAAGGTCAAGAAAACATCCTCTCTACATAGGAAGATAGAACGAGTGCCCATATATTAGAAATATCTCACACAAGCCTGCGTAAATCATTAGCAGGAACTATCTGCGCGGTTAATCTACGACTTGCGCTTAAAAGCAGCGATTTAAAACGCGATCCCTCCCACTTCAAAAACAAACCACTAAATCAATTTCATAATCATCCTAGCTCTAACCCCACATCTCCACTCCTGCCCCCGGAGTATCACGCTCGCGTGCCGATTAATTGGCTGCAAGATCCGGGGGAGAAAAAACTGCAAAGCCTCACTCAAAATATATGAATATTCCGCCGCTGCCGTCAAACCTAACGGAAGTAATGTAATTTATACCTTTTATCGACAGGTGCTCGAATTGGTAAAAGAGAGCAAGTGATAGCTGGTCCTCGAAATTGCCTTTTTGGGTAAAGTTTGGAGGAGGAAACAAAAAATTGTCGGTCGATGTCTTTCCAGCGAATAGAATCAAACAGGATGTTTTAATCTGCTTACTCGGCTAAAGTCATGTCCCCCCCCCCCCACGAATTGAGAGAACGGGTGAAAGGAGGAGGGGGCGGGGGAGTGTTGGGGCGTTAAACTTAATTTAAAGCAGACACTATTTGCAGTGGAAAGTGAACAAAAGTATACACACCAAAAAAAGAAAATTTAGGCTTTTAAGCGAGTTACATGACTGCCAATGTTTTCTCATTCAATCCGAAAATACTAATGAGTATTTCGGCGAGTGTAACAATCACTGGAGTGACACTCCAGTGAAATCACTCCAGCGATCCCCGCACAGTAACCACTGTTAACCAACAGTAACCACTGTTAAATGACAAACATCTTTCGCAAGAGTATTTCGTCCAGACTACCTCCCATGCGATACATATTCCTTCTGCATGACAGCTTTGGGTTCTCGCAACGTATTTCAATGGGAAAAACATTCAATATTCATATGACGTGTACAGCTTGTTGTTATTGATGGAGTTATCAAGAAAAATTAAATAAAAATGCGCATGGATTTTTTTTTTTTTCAGTTGGAACTAAGGAAAGACAATAACATTACTTTAGAATGAATATTTTTTAAATATAAGTTGCTTAATTTGAAAATATCAACGAAAAAATACCTTATGAGTGTTGTGTTGTGAGATTAGGGTTAATTATCTGTGCGTGGGAACTCGGCCGAGCGGTGGGGTGCCCTTCGTGGGGCTCTTTCTAAGGGGTCCCAACCTGTATTTACGCTACAATATCTTACGAGAACAAGAACGAAATTATTTTCATATAAGGCATTTCCTGAAGTTTAATAAACTCGTCTCACCTTGCAATGTGTCCTTTTTTTCATGCTGGATTTTTATTATTAAATTAGTGATTATTATTTTTATTTTATTTTATTATTTGTTTGATTTGTAGCTGTAACGCGCTTTTCCTTTAGGACACCTCGAAGAGTAAAAAGGGCCAACTTTTGCAAAAATTTTAACATCATATATTTTACTTAAAAATAAAGATAGAAACGAAATTTTTCGTCCGCTGTATATGCACACATTATAGTCCATAAACAAATTTTAAAAAATTAATTAGAATCATAAATCAGTTTTTAAGAACTAATTAACTTTTTACATTTCTCTACGAAATTTTTTGAACAGTACGTCTGTTTAGTACATTTGTCTAAAAATCTGTTGTGTTTATCACCTTAAAATTGATATGGTATCAAAAACACACTGTCTAAGAATAATAAGAAGCAATTTTCATTTTGGGTTGAAAGAGATAAAATTAAATAAAAATATTGTACTACAAAACTTTAAAATGCCTAAAATCTACAGATACAAAAAAATCATTATTTTCAAATTTTTTCACTCAGATTTCTGATATTGGGTATTTTTAAAGAAACAAGTTAGTTAAATAATTTCGGAAAGTTTCAACTGTTTACCTGAAACATATTTTTAGGAAAGTGTACCATAGTATCAGAAAAACACATTTTGAGAAAAAGG
The DNA here is from genome assembly GCA_038373885.1 of Cheiracanthium punctorium. Lineage (NCBI taxonomy): Eukaryota > Metazoa > Arthropoda > Arachnida > Araneae > Cheiracanthiidae > Cheiracanthium > Cheiracanthium punctorium. The sequence goes on along the minus strand of JAWZYV010001411.1, from coordinate 340,580 downwards.
CAAAAATCTAAAGCTTTATTGCAGACAAACCCCGTTTGTTTACATTTTAAATGCAGTATTTTGAGTGCTTATATATTCCAAACAGACACAAATTATATATGTATGGAACCGTCTCAGTCTGCACTATTTTTTAGGCCGATAATTGAAAATCTGAAAATTTGAGCCAATTTATCCTCCATGTGTTCTTAAGAGTCAATGCTTTCTCGAATCAGTAGCCAAATTTGACCAAGTTCAAACCTAGACAATCGTTCTTAACTAGGTAAGGGTCTGAACTCTTCTGTTAGCTTTTGATTGCACGGCATCTTTATGCGAGCTCTTCAGCTGCTAGTGACTAGTCTTACTCTGTGTAAGCGCCTATATGGCGAACACAAGAGTAAAAAGGCTTGTTCAATTAAAAAGTATTTCCTTTCCTCTGTTAGACAATTTCTGATAACTACAGAAAGTTTACTTTGCTGTCGGTCTGCGTTCCTCAAATTTGTTTAAGAATTAGCAGCAGGAAATGTCGTACTAATATTTGTGCTTTTATAACATTTGATTTAATAAATAAAATGCATGTTTATTTGATGTTTAGATGGCCCCGCCATGGCCAAGTGGATAAGACATTGAACATGGTAGATAGTTAGTCCAGGCATCTGGCCCATCGTGCGGCTCTCGATCTAACGGTCTGGGGTTTTCGCCAGATATAATACTTTAGAACCCCTTTAAAAGTCCATCGTTCAAGGCCCTCACCCTAGGCAGATACCCCTCGTGTAGATTTGTCTTAAATACAATACAAACAAATATAGTACAATATTTAATATTTATTATTTTTGACTGACGCTGGTCTTAAAAAATAATAATTTTTTTCTCGGTTCGCAGATTCAAAATTGTTGGGAATAGCTGTTCTAGATAGATAGTGTTATTTCAATTTTCTGAAACCCTAGATCGTTAAGGGTGGTCTTTGTGCATTCTGTATTTCTAGGAAATCAATACATGAACGACCTTTCAGACTTACCTGTCTATGCAACTGTCACTAAATCGTACATTTAGTGACTACTGCATGTAATGGATGGTGAAGGACCCGGTCTAATATCAAGTGTCATAAACAACACGAGAACTACATAACTACTGGATATCCGAAGAGATATATCCAAAGGCTATAGTTTTGAAAACGATAACTTACATCCGCATGAATAGAATAAAAAGTATCTATATTAACCCAAATGATATCTTCCAGAAAAAAAAGGCGGAATCAACGCATCTATCGCTTCTTCCCGGATGCCAGGTTACATATACAACATTTTTTTTCACACTCTGTGTTTTCCGAGTCTAAATGGTCCGACCCCAAAGCGAAGGAGAGATACGGGATAACCAGAGATAAGTGCCACGCAGTAGTAGTAGTAACTTCTATCGTGTTAGGAGAAAAGAAGAAAAAAAATAAGACGACGTCACTTCTCGAAAGAGGAATAGTTTGGGAGGGAGGAGGAACCGCTCCGGGCACTCTTCTCGACTGAAAGAAGCGTGTGATTACACTCGATCGGGTTAAGAGATTTCTTCTTCGCCCAATGTATCTTGGAAGCGATAGCGCTAACTTCTTGCAGTTCTGATAAAGAGATGAGCGTTTCTGAATGGGTTTCGTGGCGCTTTTCAAGTGATGCATGACTGCGATGGTTTTTAGTGTAATATAACTAATTGGCAGCGTGATGTCTTATGTGGCTTTTAATCCTTTGAGGCGACTGAAGAGACCCCTTTTTTGACGACAGCTGGCTGTGCGCGGGCATAGCCAGCTGTCGTTAAAAAAAGGGTCTCTAGATCTGTGGCACGCGATGAACGTTTAGATCGTCCGCAATCTTGCTGGTAGTTAAGTCGAGCGACGGCAACGGCTGCCCTTTTTTTAGCATTGGGCAATCTATCCAGCTGTTCTCGCATTCTTCCATTTTTCAGCAGATGTCAGTGCTGTTAAAAATAATCGTGACAATTTTTTTACTGGAAATGACGTGCTAAAAAGTAAAGGATTCTCGTGGAGCTACGTCACCCGCAACTATTTTTTATAGAAATCAAATCTATTCTTCGTGACTGGCACCAGTCAAAACGTCAGAGTTTGGTGTTCCCAGAGCGGGGACACTGCACGTTAAAGGGTTAACTCTTTGAAGCGAAAGCGTTTTCACATCAATATAGAAGACCCACGTAACAGACTTACCGACGCTGAAAAGGGCTGTCGTTGTCTCCGATGCATTTAACTACCAACAACATGGCGCTCGATCGAATCGACCATCTGGTGCGACAGAACCAGACGACAGAACTGGAGCGAAAGAACGTTTTCTGCCACAGCTGGCTGCACGGCCGCACAGCAAGTTGTGTCAGAAAACTTCTTTGTCGATCGACTGACATTATGTTGGCAGTTGATTGGATTGAGGGCAACGGCTGCACTTTTTCAGAATTGGCACCATTTCACTCCTAGTCACCCTAAAATAGGGTGACTAGGAGTGAAAGCGCTGAAACAAGGTGGTTTGAAGGTGGAACGACGCGCGCTTCAAACGGTTAAATCCCTTTCGACGAATTCCAAGTCCTTTTGATGTAAACCAACAATAAATCCTTCACGTACTTGCATAGCCGCACTGAAATATCACAAATCGAAATTTAAAGGAGTTTTGATTTAATCGATCCATGATTCAGTATGCAGTTACTGGTAACTCGGCATATTTATGTTAAGGGACGTGATAGGGGAGCTATAATGCTACAATTTTAATTCTCATTATGTATGGACAAAATCAATAGTTTTTGAGAAAATTGAACTTTAAACTGTTTTCTTGTATAGCCCAAAATTTGACATTCAAGTGAAAATTTAAAAAAATATACTCATTAAATGGGCTTCATTTTAACTTATTTAGGGTTTCAGCTGTGAAAATAAGTTAATGTAATCATAAAAAAAACACAAAACTACTTTAAAACTTTAATTCACAAGCCATTACCTGTACTTTTACTATATATAAGGAAAGTATTGTAATCATGAAAAAATTCGACTTTGAGATTTTGGTGTATTTACACGTTTTGAGGTGTTCTGAATTCAATTATGCTATTTTACGACATGTATGTATGCATGCGTACATGTGTAATGTGTATGTATGTGTTTGTGTGTATGTGAGTGAACACGATAGCTCCTAAACGGCGCATTCGATTGAGCTCAAACTTGGTATATATGTCAAACTACCGTCTCAAGACCGGTATTAATTTTGGTGTGTATAGGACTTATATGCTATGAAAATATATAAAAAAAAAACGGTGACGACTTGATCGGTTTAGTAAGGATCCTAAAGAACGGTTGGGGGTGCATCCTTTGGCGTTTTTACCTGCGCTGCTATCTCGCTTCAGTACTTTTTACGTCATGATCACTATCACTGTGCCAAATGTGGTCAAAATTGCATAAACGGTCTCGAAAGAGAAAGCGAACAAAAATAGCATGATTCAGCTATAAAGCTTCGCTTCGTTTTTGGATGCGCTCAGCAGTGACTGCCACTCACTCTCAAAGTGTCTTGTCGATTTTTGACAGATTAATCTGGCGGCTGTTTGACAGAATATCCAAAAATAGTCTGTAAAACATTGTTCGAAATTTGTATGAAAGTTAAAAAATATTTCTGTAAAATACGTGGATTTTTTAAAATGTAAAATTTTGATAACGGTTTGGTTAGCACCGGGACCCTCAGGTTCTTCAAAGTTTCAAATGACCGTATGAGATAAATATGCTTTGTATTAATAGGAATGCATTTCCCACTAGTATTCCTTGCTAGAACTGACAATTCAGTCTAATTTTTCCTTTTTTAGCATTTAATCGGTTTTTGTATCTTAATTGACGCATTTAAAGCACTCATTTCATTATTTTTTTAGAAAAAATTTGGTACTGAAAGGGTTGTGAACAAAGAACACCTTTCATACCGAGAAATAACTGCAAACCATGCACTTTTATTTTCCTTCGTGTCGAAGAATAATATGATTTCTTCGACGACCAATGCCGACTGAACCGAACCCCCTATTCTTACAGTCAAAGAATTCCTTGAAATAAGAAACAGTTTTCCATTTAAATTCTGTGTTTACCGTCTTCGAAGCTCGAAACAGCGCGGCATTTGGGTGCCTTGTTATTTCACGGAGTGTTTCAAGCATCGAGGATTCAGTCGCTGTTGTTTCTCCTTCTTCAAGTTACACCAGGAAGAATAAGAAATGAGTCACCTGCTTTTTAAAATAAAAATTTATTCTCCTATTTTGTACATTTGTATGTATGTGGTACACAGTATGCTCGCTAAAGTGCTTTGTCACACCAATAATTTCTGACCGGTAAGAGCTATAGTCATAAAAGAGGGGTCTAGGTATAGTAAAGTTGCCATGCGCTACGCAAAAAAGCCTTTTCACAGCGCCACCTGGCGGGGCAGTTTGAAATTAGCGTTCTAATCTCAAAAACGGTACGAGATACGGGAAAAAAATTATATACAAAGTTGTTTAGCATCATGATTTATTAAGACAACTTGAGCACATTAATGTAAATTGAAGGCAGAAAATGTATTACTGATACTTTTGCCAGCGTGTCAACCGCCCTATTGTACAATATCCAGCGGGAATTGCAGACTATCTTCCAACGTGTATTGATGCTGACGGGAAAACACTTTTAACGTGAAGGATAAATGAGCTCAATGTCAGGTTAGTGCATTTTTGTAACATTTGACCAAATACCCCCCCCCCCATTCCCCACCAAAAAAAAAAGCGTTTTATGCCTTCCATCCGTAGCATTATTGTGCGAATTAATGAGCATCATGTGCAGATTAAAGTATTTTTTCTTACGAAATCGATGATGCTGAAGAACTTTGTACTTGACTTTTTACTCGATCTCGGATCATTTTTGAAAACGCTATCTCAAGCTGCCAGGAAGAGCTGTAAGCGGTTTCCTTGCACGGAAACTTTACTTATACCTAGAGCCTACTTTTATTATTATAGCTCTTGCCGTTCAGAAATTATTGGGGTGACAACGGACTTGAGCGAGACACTGTATTCTACACAGGATATTTCATAATGATGGGGACAAACTTTGAGGAGAAGTAAGGCACACAATAAGAAATCATATACCAAGGTAAAAAATGTCGTTTTAATTTACCTATTAACATTCACTTCGGGAAAAGTGTTAAAGTGTTCGTTGAATTCTTTTCATAAACAATTGGCCTGTTTCAAAATATTGCATCCGTGAAATTAAATAAAATTTTTAACCTATCTACTTTAGTCACTTGTTTCCTGTGAAAGATACAGTAGTTTATGGTCGTAAATGTCACTGTTATTTCAGCATTTGTTCCATAGTGATTATTAACAGGTACATGAAATCGATGTTTCCAGCCTCACATTGATTTGTACGATCCTGAAACTTTATTATAAGCACTATCTTTCCTTAAATTTTGTCCCAGTCAGTATGAGACACCTTACATGCATCGCAAAACAAAGTGGCAGGAAAGCGATTATTTGTTATGTGAATGGCTATTTAGAAAATGAAAGTTTACAATTTACAAGAATGAGGATTTAGAATGCAGTAGATGGGTGAAATACCAGCAATTAAGCTTTAAGGAAAAATTTTTTTGATTTTCATTTTTTACAACAAATGGAGTAGCGTCCGATCCCCGTAAGAAACCGATAGTTGTAGTTAGAGGAAAGTTTAGGAAATTGCCGTATAAGGAATTCAAGTAACACTCACAGACGAAATTACCAATTAGTAACCTTAATGACTCAGTTTGCAGTCCCTCAGTGGCCCAGTCACTGAACTCCGTAACCGCAACAACAAGAAAAGTCAAGGTAAGAACAAGTAAGAACAAGGAAAGCAGCACCAGCTTGGCCAGTGCTTGGGCGGGTGAACTCCTATCTCGGCTGGACTGCTGTGAGACCGTGTACACTAATGGGAGATGGTGCACGTAAAGTCCGTTCGTGGCACAAATGTCCTCCATGTTCAAACGATACCTTTGCGGGTGCCGATCTCAGGTGCTAGGTTTTTCATTTGGTATGGGTTCAAAATTAGAAGACCCCGAACTAAGTCGGTCTTCTTCCCACTGGGGCTCATTAACCTGAAAGTACCCCTCTTTCGCCTATCGCCATCCTTTATGGTGGATCTGGTACAGCTCCGCGGTTGCCAGAGGCCACTAGAAACAACAAATCAGCTTTCTGTGAAAGGCATAGAGCATTCAAATGCCCATGCCAAAAAACAACTATCAGAAAAGAAAGGGAACATCTTCCGCCAGTTTTCACAATTTCAATAGTTTAACTACTATCTGTTATGCAATATTACGTGGTATAAAAAAAGATTTTGTGGGAAATTGTTTTAAAATTGAGTCATTCGTCATTATATTTACCTTTCTTACTTACTTGCAAAATTACCTAAAGGAAAACTTATTTGCATATCCAAGAGAAAGCCGAACAAATGAAATGCAAAATCCCGTCTAAGAGAAAGAAACTGAGCCCTAGAGTTCCTTCTAATCTTTTTGGAAGTTTTTCTTATCGTCCTTCGTACATCGGCCCAGTCATCAAAGGACGAAGTCTGACAGTCGCCGTTTCTTGCTTACCAGCTCTTGGCGCTCAACAAAGCCTGCCAGATCCTCTTGAATGGTTCTTCCCAATCACTTCTTTGTGGCGATAACAAAACTTTGCAAACTACTTGAGATTTATGAACTGCCGAACTAACGTTTGTGCATTCCTAGGATTTGCTCCAGAAATTCGTATAGATTATTTTTTTTTTTTTTCCATATGCCTTGAGTAGGAATTGTTTTTAACCCTTTAAAGAGCAATCATTTTCACATCGATATAGAAGAACATCTGAATGTACTACCTAACTCTGAAATAGTACGGCCGTTTCCATCGCGCAATTTAACTACCAGTAGCATAGCGATCAACTGCCATGTTTCTGGTAGTTGAATCCCGCCATGTTGCTGGTAATTAAATAGAGCGATGTCAACGCCGGTACGTTTTCAGGGTCGAGTAGAACTGGGCAATCTGTCCAGTTGTTCTTCTATAACGATGCCGGAACTGATAAAAAGTAATCCTGACGTCCGTTTTGCAAATAATTGATATTTTTTACTGGAAATTATCGGTTAAAAAGTAAAGGATTCTCGTGTAACTAGTATGCCAGCCTTAAGTGTTTTATTGAAATAAAATTTATTCTTCATGAGTCAGTAGTCAAATAGTCAGAGTTTTGTGTGATCACAAGACTCTGACACTTTGACTACTGACTCAGCAAGGATACCGCACAGGTAATGGCTTAAGAAAGCTCAAATGAGCATGAACTTTAATAATGCACTTGCATTATGAGAGCTATTGGGACAAGTGCATACTTTTTAGCATCATTTTCCATTTCTAGGAGTAACAGGGCATAGAAATCTATAGCAAACTCGTTGGAAACCATCTGAGATAGCTTATTCAAGGTTCTCATTAATTTCTCTGAAACAAATTCAAGGATTTTATGAACATTTTCAAGGACATTATTTGGCACATTTTTTAGCCTTTTTTAGTTCTAGTATAGTAGTCTATAAATGCTATAAAGCTTCTTTCGCAGGAACTCTGTTCGCAAATTCAAGGTTAGTATTAATTTGGCGGAAACAGATTCATAGACTTTTTCTGGACATGGTTTTTTATACATTTTTTACTTCTTGTTGGATTAATTCATAAGCTTTACAAAGCCTTTTTCGCAACTATGTATAGGGAGAGATAGGTACAATGAAACACACTATCTAAACTCAGTAAGATTTGTCATAGGAAATTCTAATTCACACACGCATTATACAAATATATGTTCAAGTTTGTTGGGAGAGATAGGTACAATGAAACACACTATCTAAACTCAGTAAGATTTGTCATAGGAAATTCTAATTTACACACGCATTATACAAATATATGTTCAAGTTTGTTTTGTGCTTGTGATTTGGAGACACTCGCATTTTTACAACAAGTTCAACAGACAATTATTGGATTTTCACCATTCAATGTCAGTTTCATTACTAAAAGTAATTTTGTTTTTCCTCCTTGTTCTCATAGGTATAATTGTTTGTTTTACAAATATTGTGACCACTATGTTATGGTCTCCATATACCCAGAGAAAGAATTGAAAAAATAAAATTAGGAATTAGTAAAAATTTATTTATTTTGTAGCCTCAATGTGAGGTACAATGAAACATTTGTAGACGGGGCACAATGAGACATGTTGTATTGTGCCCGATTACTCCCTCGTAAATGTATTCACCCTTAATAAAGATGTTACCATTAAATATTTAGATAGAAAGCACATAAAGTTAACAAGAAATTGTTTCTAAATCATACTCCATCTTCTTCAGATTCTGAAGATAGCGACAATCCAGATTGTCTTTCAACAATCCAAACAGTACAGATTATGAGCTATTCTCACAAAACATGTATGACACAAGCAGTATCGCTCTGAATAATTATGTTTCAATCAAGGAATTTCAGTTTAAACGTAAAGAAATGCTCTCTGTTGGAAAAATAATAAACTTAAATTAAATGGAATGCAAAGTTCTGTACGTCAAACGACAGCGTCCAGGCTTCAAATTTGTGCGTTCTTTGGAAATATACTTTTTTGAAAAAACTCAAATTGTATCGCTACCCTGTTCCTTCAGGTGGTATAGTAAGGAAAGCAGAAATGCTAATCTTTGAATTCGATAAATAAATTTAATATAAAATGGAAAATTATAGGTTAGCCTCTAATAAATGTATTATGTTTTCATATTAAGTTATAACAGTTTAGTTAATTTTTTTCCACTCAAATTTCACAGGTATGTCTCACTAATGTCTTTTATAAATGTGCATAAAACTTATATGCTGAAATTTGAATTGTGACGCATATTATTTGAGTGTTTGTGAAGTTTTAAGTGTTTTATTGTACTCTGGTATATGGGCACAATGAAACACTGGCAGACATTTACCTTTTGTTATTTTTTAACTATGAAAATGCTATTGACAAACTCATAAAAATTCATTTAGATGGGTAAAAGAGTAGATTAAAAGTGTACATTAATTTTATTTTTGTACACGCAGATTTGTGACCAGGAAAAAACCCCAATAAATTTTGCTATTTTGTACCCCGCCTCTCCCCATATCTTGATATACTAACACTCGTATTTAAATTGATTTTGTAAATAAAAAGAAAGTGCAGTTTAAAGTGTAATTTTCCGAAATAAAGTAAAAGTTTGAGAATCAATTATGTAGATAATTTTTTTCTGTTTTGAAATCACGTATTTTAATATTTTTATTCTAAAAGATTATTCAAACCAAATGAGTTTTTGTTTGCACCATTTTAAATCTCGATATGAGAGGTTCTTTGAGATGCAATTCTTTCTTCATGTAACTCAGCCAAAAACCTCGGAAGTAAAATTTATTTACCATAAAAATTGTTTTCTTTAAAAAGATTATAATCTTTTGTCATACTGTAGAGGGACAAAACGTGTTACTGCGAGAAAGAAATTCCGCTAGCCAATACAATAAACTCGTCTTCATTTTCGGATTTCTTAGGCGGATGATAAAAACAGACAAAGTTTTTCTAAAAATAGAGAGATCTAACGGCAGATATAGTTAAAAATCCGTGTGTGTATTCAGAGATCCCATTTTGCATTTTTCAAGTCAGAGTGAAGGCAAAAACAAATAGCCCTCCGGACATTCCCGAATTTCTACACGATTCTTTTTATCTCTCCGTGAAAAATGCTTTCTTATCTCTTTGCTGGCGAGTTTTTATCTCTCTCTAAGACGACACTCATTCTTTTCTAAGGTCCCTCCTCCCCACTACCACCCCGCCCCTCTTCGAAATACAAGAGATTACGCTGCCTTACCGTTTAATCTTTTACAGTCTTTCTCCCTTTTTAGCTGCAGTGGCATTTGTTTATCTGCTGGAAGGAAAGAGTTTGAAATACGTGAATGTGCGTCGATGTAAGTGTTTTTAAAATTGGAAATATGCTGAGGTTCTGTAAAAATACTAGGGGAAGGTAGATATGTTATTCGGCCCTACATCGTTCGGGTTGGAAAAAAAAAAAAAAAAAAAAAAAACAGATCTGAAAAAAATACCATTCTGTCTTTTTGCTACCGTTTTCTTTTCTTGTTATTGTTTTGATTTGAGCTTGGAGCAATGGACATTGATTTGTTACTGTAGTCAGTAGCATGGGATTGGTTTTTAAGTGGCTTTGAAAAATAGTAATTTTCGTAGTTTAAGTTATGATTCAAAATTTCTTTATCACATAAGATAGAAATGGTTTGCAAATGAATGAGGAAAAAAAGTAATTTTCAACTTTAATTAAATTTCTATAAATTTTATTAAATTTTAAATTTACAACCATGAAATCGTTAACTATTTTCTGTGTGTTAGATTGCTATAGCGGAATTTTTTTCTATTAGCACTCGTAAAAAAGTCGTTAAAGGCAATAATGCATTCTATAGTTAATTGGAATCTTTAAACAATAATTTTCAGTAATACATTTAAATCGTGCAAACACCAAACCCAACGCCATACTTTTATGTTATAAAAGCCAAGCTCTTTAGAAAAAAGATACCACCCATCTATTATGAAACACTTATTTACTCATACACTGGGTTAGCAAGTAATAAGTTGTCCATTTCAGAGGGCACTAAAATGCGTTCTAATACTCCAAATGACATAAAATTTTAACTACATATCAATCAAACGATGCGCTTGATATTTATTAAAAACAAAATAAAATAAAATAAAAAAATAGTACCAAAATCCGTCGATGGGTGGCGTTGTAATACACATGAAAACACTGATTTAACGTGCTGCACGAGCAACAACTGGCACATTCACACATTCCATGCTGCAACTGTGACGATTGCTTCAACGACCGCGGTAGCTGCATTTTTGAAGCTAGACCGGTTTTTCTTTCATCCAAGAAAAATGCCAAATTGCCCAAATGTTTTACAATTCTGTATCATCTTGCACAGGATACATGGAGAAATCGACGGAATTCTTTTACAGCCTGCAAAATGGAGGTTTGCTGGTTCCGATGAAGCAATTTTGTCAGTGGCACTTCTTTTTGCAACGTAGGCATGGTGTACATAGATGTGACTGATGTTCTTGTTGGGAATAATTCCATGAGTTGGCGACTTTTATTTTCGCCAACGTCTAACCTTGGAAACATTTTTTCTCGCCAAACAAAACATAAACATACGTAGTTACATAAGGCACAAAAACTCAAAACTACAAAACACTTATTTAAACATCTTATTAAAACATACACATATTTAAAATACAATAAAAATTAAAATAAACACAAACTAAACACTGTACACATCCACATTAACTAAACACACAAAACTTACACTACTAAAATCATGATAAAATCAAAGCTCATTACAAGCAACTCAAAAATCCTCATCTATTGATTCACATTAAATTCAAAAATGTACGTCGATTCTGCATATAGATAGCAATCCCATGTATCGAATGAAATCATCCATGTTTCTTATAACCTTAAAAAATTCTATCTATCCTTCCTAATTCACAAAAAATAATGCAAAACACTAAAACCTTTGTATAAATACCTAACCATAAAACTATAAAAAATTCTCAACGTCAAACCAATATATACTAAGCAAGAAATAAACATAAAAAAAAGCACATACCTCAAAATTTTCACTAAATTCCTTGTTTAATGGTACAGACACGTTTTTATTTGTCAACAACAAACCTTTACCACGAAATAAATCCATCAATTACCATTCAAATAAGCAAAATTTCATCCCAGCACGCCACAATATATTCATCACAACAATTTTCATCTTTATACCAATATTCATTCCGTTGAGGATCAACATCTTAAAATAAAACGAATTCATTTGAGCTCTGCAAACCCAATTCATCACAACAACCAATTTTCATCTCTATACCAACACTAGCAGCTATCCGCAACTTCGTGCTCGTCGGCTTTCCAATTAGGTCCAGAGAGAAATGAAGCATGTCTATAACAAACACGCTTCCACTGTAGACACAAAAGGGACTGTATTTGAATACTATTTAGTTTTTACTTATTTTAAACTAAACATAATGCATAGTAGTATACTTTATTTAAAAAATAAGAGAGTATGAACTGTTACTAAATTTAGATTTTTTTTTTACGCATTTGGCGGATAGAGACATTTACGACATTATTTGCCAACTATTTTGAGTGTTCTTGTAAAAGAAATATTTATGCTATTTGCATGAATTTTAGCCTATGTTAATAAGGAATAGTGCAGTTTTCTATTACTGAAAAAGTTTTAGAATCGGTTATGTAGTTACAGAGATACCTATATAGCGTAATGTATAACAATTATTTTGAGTATTCCTGTAAAAGAACTATTTGTGATATATGCATAAAAGTTAGTCTATAATACCCAGGGCCCCACCAGAAGCTGAGAGGTTCTGTTCTCGAAACTGGAAGGTACCAGGTTCAAATCCCGGTAGCGCCTGTCGACTAGCCGTTTGGAGTTTTCAGTGGTTTACTTCGAAACCTCGCGTAAATATGATCTTGGATTCCTTAGAAAGTTCCCTACAGAAAGCATTCCTCATATAGGCCTAGGACCCTAGTGTAGTCAATCGACCTTAATAAACAAACAAACAAACAGTAATACTCAGGAATAGTGGAACTTTCAATCAGTGAAAAAGTTCTAGAATCGGTTCAGTAGTTACAAAATGCCCATACAGCATAATGTATTAGAATTATTTTGGGTGTTTTTATAAAAGAATTATTTATGCTATATTCATGAAAGGTTGCCGGTATGTTAATCCAGGGTATAATCTATCTACACTCCAAATTTGTCTGATTCAGTCACTAATATCCAAACGCACAAATGTAAACATTCATACTATTGGTAGGATTTGGAAATTTATGAGCTTTAAGAAACTCATGTGGACTTTTATTTCTTATGCTTTTTAATTTGGACTAAAACTAATATAACGTAATTTAAATGCCATTTCTTGTTTTTCAAATGCACGCGATTCTGCAAATAGAATTTCTGTTTTCAAAAGCATAAATCATTTTGTGTGGGCGAAACTCGCCAAGCATGACCAGCTAAAAACGGCTTTAATTAATAGTAAAAAATAATTAAAATTTCAAAATTCTGAACTTCATTTGCGGATTACAGAAGTCATGAGCTTATATGCTCAAATTTTCAAAGCTCTGCTTGCTGTAGATTTGTCTTTAAGAACATTCATGTTTATTATTATAGATAGATAACTTTGGATTAAAGCTTGCATAATTTCCGTGGTACTTTATGTTTTTCAAATGCACTCGATTCTTCATTGAAGTGATAGCATTTCTATTAGCTCAAAACATGAATCATTTATACGGGCGAAACACGCCAAGCATGGCAACATATAAAAGGTTTATGAGTTAATTAAAAAAGTAATTAAAAATCTAAGATTCTAAGTAGCCTATAGCCGTCTCCAGAGTCCCATCTATCTCTATAGCAAAATTCATCATAATTGATTCAGCGTTTTAGGCGGGAAAACGTAACAAACAAAAAAACTCACTTTCGCATTTAAAATATTAGTTAGGATTCACTCCGTTGAGGATAAGCATCTTTAAATAAAACAAGTTCATTTGAGCAATACACAACTTTTCTACATTTAATATAAAAATAACCATAAATTTTATTTCCTAAAAAAAAAAAAAAAAAAACCTTTCAAAAACTTCAAACAGCATTTCTCAACAAAGTATATTAAATCGCCTGTCGTGCCACGTTCAAACAGATCGGTTACAGCTAAATTCTTTCAACCAATCACATAATTTCCTCAAAGTTATTCGGTTTCCATTTAATTTCTTAGACCAATCACATAATTTCTCATCACATCATGAAACAACACAACTGCACAAGGGTTGCTAAATACCCCTTCTCCATTAGCCGCGCTGACAAACCTGTTTACTTATCATGAGCTTTGGCGACGTATCTGGCTTGGCGACCAGCTCCCGCTTACGGAATATATCCCTGTAGCAACGATTTTTTTTTGTTCCTCGAACATAACAAAAAATTAAAAGTAAAACAACAATAAGTAAATCTCGCTGAAGTGAATGACGTACGCAAGTGTTTTTCGTAAGCATTTTGTTGGAATAACATTTTGCCCTTTTGCCGCTGGCAACAACATTTGTGTATTCTGTTTTTTTTTTAAACTTCAGAACGAAATGTTTTTCTCCCTCGCTTTGCCCTAGTAGCAATAGCCCATCGGTCGATGAGGGGCGGATGAGTTTAATCAGAAGAGAACGAGTAATGGCCGATCACGGCTTTTAACCCAAAAACGGTGAAACTTCATCGGTAACTGGTACAAAATGTTCTCTCGCGGGGCCATTAAGCCGATCATCGTTTTCCGATGACTGTGATGAAATAAAGAAAAAAACAATGAGAAACCGATAAACTGTTTAAAATACATTTGTTAATAAAAAATAAACGACTGGCAGCAAAATTTTCAAAAAATGTCCGTTCTGTTTATCATTTTCCCGTTTTTATGAAAAAAAAAAGAAAAAAAAATTCTTCCTCCACCAGGCCCGAATGCTGAGTGTACTGAGTCACAGGCTGACGTTCTACCCCAAGGAAATCCAGACTTCATGTGTAAGCCAAATGTTGAAGTTCCGGTTATTTTAGTCTCACGTTGGGACTTGGGATTAAAGTTTGACACAAAGTGATGTTGAGCTTATAGTCAAGTTATTCGATTGGTAAGAAATTAATTTCAATTTTCAATTTGCAGAAAGTCCTTTAAAATCGCGCAAAAAAGAATTTGTAATATCTCCGGAAATTATAGCAGAAAATTGATGAAAATTAATATTTAGGGTAATTTGTAGGTTTTCTTTCCTTTAATAAAGTCAAAATAGAGTGTTGCTATTGAGAAAAACGAAGTTGATGTAGAATTATATATGAAGACGGCCCCTTATGCAAATTAAAAGCTATAGTGAATTAAAGTATAAGTTATTTAAAAACGAATGGTATGCATAACTTTTCTGTACGACGAACGACGGCCAAATAAAGAGCAAGTGGGCGTTTTTCTCCGCAGCTGTACATATAAAATATAAATTTTGTAACGATCGATGCATATTGAACTCAGTTAGAGGGCGGATGGATGGATAGACAGAAATATAAAAGTGCCCTTTTTGATAAACCCCCTTGCTCCAAGGGCTTGATTACTGCACAGGTCAACTAGGCCTCGGCCTAGAGAGCCGAAGTTTTGGGGTCACCTAAAGGATTAAAAAATTAAGCCCTGTTCCTAAAAAAACTGCCATAGAAATATTAATGACAATAAATAAAGAAATAATCTTTTACAAAACAAGCCGTTCGTGCAAAAGTGTTTATTTACACAATGTTCAGGGCATAGTACATCCCCGTAAGAAAATGCCAACTTGCTCTTTATTAGGCCTTCGCTCGTCCTACAGCACAGCAATCTATACCATTAATTTGCAAATAACGTACGCTTTAAGTTCCTATTCATACAATTTGCATAGGCGGATGTCTTCATGTTTAATACTACCTCAACTTCGTTTTTTTCAATGGCAACATCGTATTGACTTTATTAAACGAAAGAAACTCTTGAAGCTGCCATGAATATAAAATTTCACCAAATTTGTACGATAATTTGCGAAACAATGCGAGATGGTTCGAATTCTTTTTTGAGCGATTTTAAGAGAGGTTATCTTCAAATTGAGAACGGTGTATGGAGATTTCGAACTTTTCTCCTTATATCAGTTTCGTTTGCAAGAATTAGCAGAAATATTATTTATAAAGAAAATATTTTTTTAATTTGAAAATTGTTTGTAATGAGAATATTAAAATAATGTTATTAATAATTTCTTCTAATTTCAAATCGGCAGTTTAATATTTGAATCTTCAAAAGGATTAAGACAGTGCATTATAGATTATTGTGCAATAAACAAACTTTTACCGATAACTTTTAAAAGAATTTTTATTTGAGAAATTTCATACTTAAAATTACTATTCTGATAACTTAAATTAGCTATTAATAATTAAATTACAAACTTTTTACTTTTTCTTCTCTAAAAGTCACGATGAAAATGATTTAACGGCACTGACAACGGCACTGACAAATTTGCATAACATCCTTTATACGTGGAAAGCGCCATCTATTGATCAAATTTTGAACTTTTTATTACAGATATCTTTACTTCATGGTCCATGAAACGAATTTACCAATTTTAACGAAATACGTCCACCAGAACGGGTTCTACGTAGAACAGGGTAACTTTAATTTTAACCGCCCGGTAACTTTCCGTCAAATGACCAATAAGTACCTCTCTGTCGGCGATAGAAATAAAAAATATTGTCTGCGAAAATCAATTTCTAATTAAAGGAGAAATCAAACAGAAAAACTTTTTTCATTTAGTTTAGCGAAAAAATGTATTTCGATCTATGATATAGAGAAATATGAAGTCATGAACATTGTAAGCTTATTTTCCCCCCCATACCTCAGTAAGAGTATTGCGGAGGTAACAAATGTGAAAATTCTTGTTGAATGAAGAAAATAATAAAAAAAGTTTCTTTCGGAGGAAGGGGAAAAAATAATGCATTAAAAGATAGATATCCAATGAATGAGGAGGTTTTAAAATGTTATTACGCGCAAGAAATGATTTTTGAAGTTTTCCTGTCGTTTTATGGGATGAAAAACTTTTGTATTAGCGCAAGAATCGATTTTGAGACACGAAGAATGCTGAGTATATATACAAGGGATGCACGTCGTGAGTAAGTTTTTAATGAAAATTTTAGTATGTTTGTCTCCTTTTTCTTTTAACATAAAGTTACGTTCATCCATAAGTCCTATGTAAATATTTTTTTTCAACGTCATCGTAAGTTATAATTTTACTGCCTTACAAAAATCTAACTAGTTATACTAACCGAACTGACAAGGGATTTCTTTTACGGCAGACTAAAAAGGTGAAGTGATAAACTAAACGCATTGCATGAGACTGATAAACTCTCCGACAAAATGTACGTCATATTGAAGTAAATTATCGGTTTGTGTGATTCTACAGTCTACATAGCTCACTGAAACTACACACTTAAGTTTTTTTTCACGAGATTAAAGTAAATGAACTATTTCCTTCTGCTGAACGAAGGATAACTTAAATATTTAAATTGAGCATTTCAGATTACGCATGAGCTATTTTTATTTTTAGACACGAACTTGTTCTTTTAATTGTTTGTCATGTAATGGCAGCTTAAGATTGTGAATTTCAAAGTTGAAACGATTTATTGTTACGATAACATGGATTATAGCACAAAATACCCTGTTAATAATTTTGTGTATTAAATTAAAAAACTATATTGTATTCATAACTTTTCAGCGGGCACGTTATACAACTGCCTAACCGATAAGTAATCTTACGTTAATATAAACCTGCAGTAAAATCACAGAACGACATTTCAGCGTAATATATTTCAAATATTCAGCGTAAAAAACCGATAAAATGCAGGGTGGGAATGTTGGTTCTTCAGTCGGGAGCTTACACATTTTCGCCCCACCAGTGGCATAGAGCTAGCGCTTTGAACTGAGAGAAGAAAGGTGCCTGGTTCGAAACCAGGTCGCATCCGCGGACCTAACGGTTCGGAGTTTCCTCCGAAACTTGGCGTAAATACAGGTTAGGATCCCTTAGAAAGTCCCCCACGGAGGGCAATACCCCACCCCCAGGCCTAGAACCCTTGAGGAGATAATTGGCCTTACTCACACATACATACATTCCACATGCGGGCATAATGACAGCAGTGGGAGTTCAGTTTTTCTTGCGCTCGCATAACGCGTCCTTTTTTTTGGGGGGGGGGTTGCACGTACCGTTCCGACGCTCATTAGGGTTTTCACATGCTCTGAGCATTTAAAGACTAGAAAAAAATGGGCTTTACCATTAGAGTATTTCGCATTTCTGTACCTAGAACCATCAACGCGAACCCCGCTTTGCTAAGCTCACAGAATTAAGAGCTCATGCTTCAGAATAATTATATCCGAAATCTCATCTCGATCGGTTGTACGAGATGGCTACTAGAGGTCCATATACAGGGATAGATTTTTCCTAACCCCCCCCCCCCCCTGCATATACAAATATAGAAAACATAAACAAAGTTACGGCTCTTAGCGCCGTCAATAGGTCTCGAGGACTCCGAAATTTGTAAATGTTATGTACGGTGCCATGTGTATTGTCTAAAAGAGGGTCCTGTAGAATTAATGTCTTTTAACGGAGGACTACTTAGAATTATTCGAGTGCGTTAAAGTCTATAAGAAGTAGGAAATTGATTGTTTAAGATTAATATGAGTTGTAGGAGAGTCTACTGGTTTTGAAAAAAGGAATGTATGGTATTCCCGTTCATAAAAAAACATCTGTTCGTCGAAAATAATGTCTATATAATGTCTATGTCGAAATATTGTATTCTAACATCTCATTGTTGCAGGTTTAGGTAGGGTAAAATGAGTAGGTATTTCTCACAAATATAAATAGTTTTTTTAATCATATTTTACGAGGCAACATTTATAATCATTAAAAAGTCTATTAGGAGCATTTGGAAACATAATGTTAACTAAGCCTAACTGTATCCCATTTTACCCCACCACACTAAAACATAAATAGAAAATAAAATATTAAAAAAAATTCTTACTTTTTCTGATAATAAGCTGTTTAGATCTTTTGTTGATGGAAATTAATAACAGAACTCAAATTTTCAAGAATGTATTAGTTTCTTGAAGGTTTTTGGGAGACACAAGAAAAGAACATGGATTCAATAAGCAAATAAAAGCTAACATTATGCTTCCAAATGAAATTAGTAAACTTTATAATGAGTGTAAATCTTATTAACCAATGCCTGAAACTATAATCTGAAAAGAAATATCATCGAAAAACAATTTATTGATATATTTTTGATTAAAAAAAGAAACACCCATTTTACCTCACAATACCCTAAGGGAAAACATACATTTTTGCAAAATTAACGTTTTCGTAAAGCCTACTTAAAAAACGTTCTTCGTGAACTATTGCTGAAAATTTTGGCAACATATTCATAATTATTTACGCATTTTAAAATGAATTTCGATAAGGACTAAGTGACATCCGTACGACCCCGTACGCATGACGTCGTAATTCAAGAGGAATTGAAAATTTTGTGTTACTGCCCCACATTTAGAATATTTAGTCTGATTTCTCGAAACTTTAGAAAGCAAACCAAGATAAACTTGGTTCTGAAATATTTTTCAGCCTATTATTTCGTGCTTTTCCCCTTTCTACGAGGATTTCCTGCCCTGCGTATCTATTAGGAAGGGCGGTGGAAAAAGCTTGCTCGTTAGTGGACTGCCCTTCCTTCAGCTGGGTTAGGCCGTCATAAAAAATGAATGAAAGAGGGGAATTCTCATAGCCCTTAATGGTGGATCGGACCCGTTATACAAAAGGTTGCTTCATTCCCCTTTTCCAAAGAAAACCGTTACAGCTCAGTATACATGTATTATAATGGCAGAGATTTTTGTTTCTTGGCATGTATTTTCAATAAGAAAAGTGCATAAGTAAACACATATTAGTGCAAAATTGTGTATTAGGAGAATCAAGAAGTAATATCTCTTTTTTTGCCGTATGTGAAATTTAAACAAATTTTCAACAAGTTTTTAATTACAGTCAAGCTGTGCCAAAACATGGGATTCATATTTGTTACATTTTAAACCAAAAATTTTGTAGATAATATTTTTTTTTCTTTCATTAAAGATGGCCAGCTTCTCACGACTACACCCTCCTTGTACGACGATACTCATACGCATTGAAACTGATTTTTAAATATTTGTGAGTGTTACATTTTACAGCAAGAATTTTACTTTCTTTCAGGCAGTGAAGCACATATGAAAATAACATTTTGGCCCCTTACTTTGCAGCGATCGTTTTGATTGGTACTTTTTCATGTGTATTATTTTACAAAGTTTTTAATTAATTATACTTTTTAGCACCAACTTTTTGTGGCAGTGAGAGATATATGAAAGTAACTTTTTGGCCCCCTGCTTTATAACGATCATTTTGATTAGTACTTTTTTATGTGTATTATTTTACAAAGTTTTTAACCATTTGACGAGCCAGCATTTTCACATCGACATAGAAGACCAACTGGATAGTCTACTTATCTCTGAAAAATTGCAGCCGTTGGCATCGATTCTTTTATTGGTAGTTAAATGAAGATACGGAAACGACTGTACTTTTTCAACGTTGGGATCATTAAACCACCTTTTTTTTTTTCGAGCAGAAGTGAAAGCGCTGGAATAAGGTGGTTTCCCGGCACAACCACCGCGTGTCAAAGGGTGAATTCGTTCTAGTGGATTCCAATTGTGATATTTCTAATTTACTTTTGATTGTTAATTCTGCTGATCCGTGTATCCAGTTTACTCTAGAAGAGGACTGCAACAATTCTATACCTTTTTTGGATGTTCTTCCGTTCCTTTCGTTCATTCCGCTTGGAAGCTGTTGTTGTAAAGCTCTATTCACTTTCCCCTTTCTCTTCTGCTA
The DNA here is from genome assembly GCA_038373885.1 of Cheiracanthium punctorium. Lineage (NCBI taxonomy): Eukaryota > Metazoa > Arthropoda > Arachnida > Araneae > Cheiracanthiidae > Cheiracanthium > Cheiracanthium punctorium. The sequence continues at coordinate 320,073 of JAWZYV010001411.1, read as the reverse complement.
CCATTTTCCTCCCCCTCTTTTTTTCCTCTTCCTTTTCTATTATTTTGTTTGTCCTTTTTTTGTGCTGTCCTGTATGTTGTTTATAAAAATAAGTATATATATATATATATATATATATATATATATATATATATATATATATATATATATATATTTAAAAAGAATTAATATTACTTAATTATTTTTAAGTTTTTATGTTTTCTTTGTTTTATGTTCTTTTGTTTGTTCTATTTTCTTTTCTTTTTCCTTTTTTTTTGGTGTGTTCTTTATTGCATTTTATTATTGTTATTATTTATTTATATATTTTTATTTGTCCTTATTTTCTTTTCTTTGTATCCCTTCCCCCCCTCTCCTTGGTTTTTTCCGCCTTTTCTTGTTTCCTTGTGGCAACATGCTTGATTGTTTATCTTTTTCAATTCCCTCTGCTTTGTTTGACGGAAGGGTTTGTCTGACGAAGACCAAACGAATTTTCGGTCGAAACGATCGTTACGCCTTGAAGTATCCTTTTATGTGTTTTTTTCACAAAGTTTTTATTTATTTTATCTTTTAGCACCAGATTTTTGAGTGTTTATTTTCATGATACCTTTTAGTACCAACTTTTTTTTGAGCGTTTTCCTTACGTTTGAACTATTTGGACTGTCATCCGTATGTCTTTAGGTCTTTAAGAAGGCTTGATCTTCTATACTTTTACTGTCTGAAAAAGAATCGATAGTACTTTGTTACCCTTCAGACCTTGATAAAAGTAAACCAGATTCTCACAATTCATTTCTGAATTGCAAAGTATTACTTTTGAACCTGGAATGTTGATGAGTGATTGATAAAGCTACTTTGCCTGTAAAACTACTTTCTCCTTCCGAAGTGTGCTTCTGCAGAGGAGCGAGTTTCAACCACGGAGCAGATATCGTGAAGCAGCTACTTTGCCTGTAAAACTACTTTCTCCTTCCGAAGTGTGCTTCTGCAGAAGAGCGAGTTTCAACCATAGAGCTGCTATAAGGTAATGCCGCTACTTTGTCTGTAAAACTACTTTCTCCTTCCGAAGTGTGCTCCTGCAGAGGAAAGAACAAGCGGTTTTTGCGCAGCGAGGTTCAACCATGGATCAGATATAAGGGATAGAGAGCGCTTTAGCAACCCAAACTTGAGACACTTGTCCTATTAGCTGACTTGGGACAAAGTTTGAGGAGCATCATTCTTGCGTAGGTAACTCGCGTTAGTTTTTTTATGGAGCACTGGTGGCCAGCGCGCTCATTTACGTTTGTATCGTTCTATTTTTAAGAAAAAAATAGTACATAGCTGTTCTGCATATGAATGCGATTTACGATTTGTGAAAGGTTCTGAAGTAACATTTCAAAGGTGAGTGTTTTACTTATATTTTTAAATCACACTTTTTATAAAAGAAGAATTTTTAATTTATCCACATCCACTAAACTTGGGCGATCATATTATTTTACGTCAAGAGGATTTGCAATCAGTATTTCGACAGTAAATTTGGATTATAGTTGGCACATACCATACTCCAAATAGGAAATAAAGCACAAATCTACCCTCTCTGTGCATTTCCGTGAAGCTAGTCACAGGGGGTTCAACCTTTCTTCAATTTTCCATCGCCAGTTTTAAATGGCGATGCATATTTCTACTCTCTGGGTAAAACACATCTTCATTTTGGTTTACACTCTACGAACTGTACTATAGCAAGTAAAAATAATTAAAAACGTTGTGAAAAACACCATAAAAGGTACTTATAGGTCGCAGAACGATTGTTTGAGCTTTAGGGATGGACGCGAGACGAAAAATAGGCGTCTTGCGTCTTGCAAAACAGCGGAAAAACTTTGTTTCGTCTCGCAAAATCCCTATATCGTAATGTTAAAAATGTATGTCTCGTCTCACAAAAAAGCTGTAAATCTCTGTCTCGTCTCGCGTCCATCCCTAGCTGGTAAAAAGGCCCATCCTTCTTGTGTTCCCAAAAAGTTCAGCCACTCATACGAGTAGAAAGGATAGAAGTAGCTTAACCACATGAGTAGATAGGTAGACTGTGCGAACTTTTTTACTTGTGTGGATGGGAGAACTACGTCAAATCTTTGACCGCTCTATACAAACTTCTTAAGCACACAGGACAACGTCACAGTGGATACTATAGGATACCACCTTCAAGTACGGTCTATCTGTTTGGTTTAAAGCCCGTTACAGTGACCATGAAGTATCCTACTCTCCTGCAAAAGCCCAGTAGAAAACTAGCTTCTATTAATTTTTACAGAATTTTACATCGTAATTTCTTGAATGACAGCAATAATACACATCAAATAAATACGATATGAAAATAACATCGCAGTCGAATGGGATCTAAGAATTCACAGCAATCTATCCATCTCCGGGGATGTTCTAATACCGCCGTCTGTCCGTCCGCATTATTATATTAGATGGCATTTATTTTCGTGCCGTGTATCGACCGCAAGCCTCGTCTGAAACACAAATTGGTTCCATCAGTAGTCCGCCCCCTACTTTCATTAGGGGCGCTCATTACGGCCTCTCCCCCACGGTCGGGAGACAACAATTGCGTGACGAACATCCTTTCTTTTGTACGCCCCCCCCCCTGACCCACTGCATGGATGAAATGAAGATGCGAGCTCCTGTCAACGGACCCACGCGATTGGAGAACGGATAGCTGGTACTTTGACATGCGTATGGCGTATTGCAGTAGACACTTTTTGGGAGACTCTCTCTGCAGAGGGAATTTTTAAAACGAAACTCCGCATAAACGAGTTCCTCTCAGATAACTCCATTGCACCTACAATAACATAGAAGGATATAAGATCGTTACATAAGAGGACATAAGAGGATCGGACATAAGAGGATAGAAGATCGTTACAGAGAAACAACTCCGCATAAATAAATTCATCCGAAATAGATCCAAACACCTTTAACATTACATCTCTGGGACACTCAGACGAGAGGACCACTATAACGTAACTCCGTACATATGAATTACCTCTGACAGCTCCAAACAACTTTCTATTACGTTTCTGGAAAACTCGGAACAGAGAGTAGTTATAATGAAACTTGGCATTAGACAATTATCTCAAACAGCCTCGAACTATTAGGGTTATTCGGAAAATAAGCTCCGTTTTGAAAAAAAAAAATAGTAAAATAATTTTTTTCAAGCCAGTTTTATTTTTACATGAAAGAGCATACCTTAAATTACTTTCCTACATGTTTCCCACAATGTTCAAATAATTGTCGTAGCAGGTTACCAGCTTTTGTGTACCTTCTTCATAGAAATTTCCCACCAATGACGATAGCCCCGAGTTAAGAAAACTCCGGCGTGCAATTCAAAACATTTGTAGAGGAATATTCAGTAAAGGAATTGTGCTGCTTCACGAGAATGCTCGGCCCCATACTGCTGGTGGCACTCAAACGATGATTTGACAGTTTCATTGGTAGCAGTTCGATCACCCGCCGTACAGCCCAAACTTGGCACCGTTCGACTACAGATTGTTCTTGCACATGAACCGCGAGCTAGGTTGCAAGCGCTTTGGATTCCGACGATGAGGTGAAAAAAGCTGTGGAGTCGTGGTTATTGTCATTGGCGAGAAGTTTCTACGAAGAAGGTATAGAAAAGCTGATAACCTGCTACGACAAGTGTTTTAACATTGGCGAAAACTATATAGAAAAACGCTTTGACCCTTTGAGGCGCAACCCTTTCCCAATGCTGAAAAAAAGGGCAGCCGTTGCCATCGCTCGACTTAACTAACAGCAAGATGGCGGACGATCGAAACGTTCATCGCGTGCCACAGATCTAGAGACCCTTTTTTGACGACAGCTGGGTGTGCGGCACAGCTAGCTGTCGTCAAAAAAGGGTCTCTAGATCTGTGGCACGCGATGAACGTTTCGATCGTCCGCCATCTTGCTGGTAGTTAAGTCGAGCGATGGCAACGGCTGCCCTTTTTTCCGCATTAGGCAATCTATCCAGCTGTTCTCGTAATCTTCCATTTTTCAGCAGATATCGGTGCTGTTAAAAATAATCGTGACTTTTTTTTACGGGAAATGACGTGCTCAAAAGTAAAGGATTCTCGTGGAGCTATGTCACCCGCACCTATTTTTATAGAAATCAAATCTGTTCTTCGTGACTGGCAACAGTCAAAACGTCAGAGTTTGGTGTTCCCAGAACGGGAACACTGCGCGTTAAAGGGTTAAGGTATGCTCTTTCATGTAAAAACAAAACTGGCTCGATAAAAAAATTTTTACTATTTTTTATTTTTCAAAACGATACTTACTTTCCGAATACCCCTCGTACAATTCGGTTCACGGTCAAAACATTTACCCCTCAAATTCCACCACACTCTACGCGTGGGATTGCTGTTTTTCCCGTTAAAAATATAAGGGATAAAAAATAAGGAACAACGCTAATGAAGAATGGAATATTTGTAACTCATTTAGATAGAGTGAGGGGTCATAAATTTGTGAGTATCGGATGGTATAATTAGTGATTCCCCGGAGAGACGGGATGGAATCCGATCGTAAAGTACCCTGATGGATGAGATGCCTTCTGGATAATCTTCAGTCCCACCGAACTTTTCCTTCTCCCCCCCCCCCCTCCTTGATGCTACGTGTGCTATGCTTCTGTGCACCATCTATTACTTTTTGCTAGAACCACATTCTAAAATGTCAAATTATTTTCATACATGCAGTAAGAAAAAAAGTATATATGCACAGTGTTCCAAAAAGGTGGTCACGGAGTTTTTTTTTAGAGATAAGTGGACAATGTAAATTGAAAAAAATATTCAAAATAAGGTAGGAAAAAAGCCTACTTTACGGAAAAATTCATCTCGTTAGTTTTCAGAAAATTACTTTTCAAATTTGTATATGACCCCCATACAAAAAAAATTACAATTAGTAAAGTGTTCTCCCATACACTATGGAGGTGATGTACGAAATTTCAGCCTTTCATCATGAAACGTCTCAGAGATATTTTTAAAGAAAAAATATAGGGGACTATATATGATTTTGAATGTAAACGTTTAATTCTAGAGTGAAAAAAAAATTCTTTTGTAATTTCTGTAGGACCACTGAAACGCGATCCTTTGACGTGATTTTTTCTCTCCGAGAGTCATTGAAAAGTCGTTTAATTCAGCATACATTTTTCTTCATATCTCTGACACTTTTTAGAATATAATTCTCAAATTTTATACATCACCTCATTAGTGTATGGGGTACGTTCTCCTAATTGGATTTTTTTGTCCGGAGGTCGTATACAAATTTAAACAGTAGTAACTTTTTGAAAATTAACGAGAAGACTTTTTTTACAACTTAATCTTTTTTACTATCTTATTTTGTATATTTTTTCAATTCCCATATCCACTTATCTCTAATTGATAAATAGATAAATAATTAAAGCGTGTTACTACATTTTTGGGCCACCCTGTAACAATAGTGACAAGTATGAAGGAAGGTAGGGAACATGAACAGGATCAGATTCACCCAGCAATGTAGCTGAAATAATTTTCCCCCTTTAAAAAAAGCAAGTGAAACATATCAAAATCCCCCGTCGCTGCGAGAGGTTTGTTTAAATTTGAACTTTTCCCACTTGAGTCTGTGTGTGACTGTAGTTTAAGAATTTGTAAGCCTATTTTAATGCGGTTCATTTTGTTTGAAAGGTTGTTTAATCGAGAAGGTTTTTAGTTTTGTTTTGACTGTAGAGACACTTATAAACTTCTAGCTCTAACCATTATGCAAAAGAATACGCGAACTATACACTGAAAGAAAATATACTGTTGAATCAACAAAATTATCAGACTGAAATAGCGCCAACGAAATTTTTGTTGAATTAACAAAATAATTTTGTTAAAATTATTCAGTTAGTTCAACAAAGCATTTTGTCAACTTAACCGAGCAATTTGGTTCAATTAAGCAAATGTTTTGTTAAATTAACCAAATTATTTGTTTGAATGGTTTATTTATTGTTAAAATCAACCAAATTATTTGCTTGAATTAAAAAAATTTCTTTGTTAACTGGCGTTGTGTTGGCTCATTTAACAAAATTATTTTGTTGATTTTACTGTTACAGCAGACCCGTCTATAACATGGGTCCATACAACACTGATCCCTAGAAAACGCTGAAAAAATTGCAATCGGGTTCCCTATAACACGTTAAAAGAGACTCGTATATACTCGTACACGTAAAGAAAGAAATACAGTGGTCGCCGCTTATTGCTGTCACATCGGGACGGATTGTGATTGACCGGAATAATCGAAATCCCATATAAACTGTGGAACCAAAGTAAAAATGAAACATTAAAAAAAAAACAGTAAATCAAATTAAAATATGTAAACAAAGTCAATCGTTTAAGGTATGCACTTATTTATAAGAAGTGAATAAAGAAGTGAAAATATACATATGCACATTTATTTAAAAAAATTACAACTTCTTGGGGGGGATTCAAATTTAAAGATTGTTTTAGGAGCATAGTGTCATGTAGTGCAAATTGAATTTCACTTAGTGTTAAAAAGAGGTGATCACATTTAAGCTAAATGTTCCACGCAGAGTGACTATGGCTTTCTGCAAATCTACTCTTGTGAGACTTACCCAGTTCGAGTGCACATGGCCGTCGTCATCATCAAATGCCTGATTAGTTCTTGCGCTGTTTCGATTACTGTTTTTATTAAAACTATGTTAAATGTACTGACAATTGTTTTGATTAAACTGCCTTAACACTTCCATACAAATATGAGTATTATCTGGCTGGCTTTCACTTCGCCCTAAAAGCTAATTACGTCAAAAATTTCATAATCTCCGAAGATTATTTGACCGCATAAATATATTTGCGTTCGTAATGAAATAAGTATGTGTACAATTTCCCCAAATTTTGCATTCTAACGAGATCTAGTTTATTCGACTTAGTAGTAATGATCCAAATTGCAGCAGATATAAAAAGAAATATACCGTCAGCTATTTGAAGTGTCTGGTAGTTCTTTCTTTTTTTTTCTTTTTTGCTGGAAAGACCAAATAAATACCGGCTGTCTAAATGAGAATTTATAAAATCACTTAACTAGCAGAACTTCAGCGCTTTGATAAATCTAATGCAAAGCTAATAAAAATTTTTATCGAAAGAATGCTCCATTTAGAAAAAGAATATATTTTCATTTAGAAAAAATACATAAAAAGATCGAAGTGCTAACCATAAGTGATTTTCTTTACTGCGTGTTATGCGAATTTCAACTGTTTGCTTCATAAAACAGATATGGATGTTTAAACTGTGTGTTTCACTTTAAAACTTGAACTACAAAGATATTTTCGAAATATTTAAGAATAAAAAATACATAATGCCGCTATTGTCCGGCTTAGTTAATATTTAAGATTTTGTTTGCACAAAATATCTTCATCTAGATTATACATATATTAACACTTTTACGTAACCAAATTAAAAAGAGGTTTTTACATCTTTAGATATTTTGCGACCTGATACATTGTTGAAAAGTGATTCTGCTTGTTTTAACTAAGTTAGTCTAACGGACACGGAGTGGCTTTCAGCCAACTCTGTAGAAACTTGTAAAAACACTAAAATAAAAATCTAAATTTTAAAAATAGATAAACTAATTAGGCTTACCTGTGAAATAACCTACAAACTGAGGAAAAACCTTTTTTTGCATTTCGTATTATCCATATTTAAACGGATTAGCATACATTAATACAGATCCTTGACTCTCCTATAAAATAAAAATTTCTGCTCAGTTCGGGTCTGGTTCAGTCTTTAACTGTCCTGCACATATCCTTAACGCATGCGTAAATTTACTGTTGAGCGATTTCAAATTTCATTCGTTCTGAGTTTTAACAAAAACGTTCTGTTAAATGAAAAGGCAATAAATTTCGTTGAATCAAACAAACTTTTGTTAAATTCAGCAAAACACATTTTAGCGTGTATAAAATTTTGCTTACAATAGTAAACTTGAATATCACTTGTTGAAGATATTTTATGAACAGCCGTATTACTTTTTACTGCGTTATAACCCTGCATAGCAAGGAAAAAGCAATTTTACAACTAACGAAAATGTGCTATTCATAAAATATCTTCGAAGGGTTTGTATAACCAGAAATTTGGATCCCCCCCCCCCAAATATTCATTACAAAGTTATTTTTAGTGAGACTGCAACTAAAAACTTATAAACATCTAGTTCTAATCATTATGAAGGCCCTACCATGGTGAGTGCATGGTAGACGGTTGAAGTGTGAACGTCCTGTGTTCGCACCTATCGTGCAGCTGTTGATCTAACGGTCTAGAGTTTTGGTTGGATTTCTCCAGATATAACATGGAAACGTGCTAGAATAACTCTGTAATGACCATGGCAGCATACATGCTACCATCGTTTAAACATTTTTTTTTAAACTGAAAACGTTTCGAAATGTAATTTTGAAGTCATAACACCATTAATTGTGTACCTGGGTCATTCCACATAAAATCGACAAATTTTAAGAAATCAATTTTTATTTTCAAGAAATTTTGTAGGTGATATCTACGTATCTTCTGTATCCCAAGCCAGCTTTTTTTACTTCTTAAAAAATTTTTGTCTTGAGATATAGCCCTTTGTTTGCTCCGTGGATGAATAAAAATAGCCCTTTTAGGCTCTTTTTCTAAAAGCTGTAGAAGTCTTATTTGAAATAGCAGGAAAATCAGATACGACTTATTGGAAAGTTTAGAGAATAGACTTTTAAAGGCATATAATAAAATAGATTTATATTAAGCCTAAATACAGTTTTTAGGACAACAAGAAGTCGTTCACAAATTAATATTTTCTGTCATTTTAGGCATTAAAAACAATAAAGGACTTTCAGTAACAAACCAATTTATTTTTTCTTTCATGTTACACTTACATATCAATACTATATGGAGAAAAATATTGAGCTTTTACTGGTGGTCCTTCATCCTGAAAAAAATGCTTAAACTTCCAAAAAAGTGAAAAATGTGCTTTTTCAACCCCCCCCCCCCAAAAAAAAAGTCATGTGGGACAGGTGATAAAAATCTAAAAATGACATGGTACGAAGCTCTTATACTGTACTTTAAAACAAAATAAAAACTGTCTTGATATTCCAAAAGACAGAGGAGATACACACTTTTGAAGATTCGATTTCTGTGTGTTCTGTGAAGATTTCTGCGAAGATTCGATTTGTGTTTCTGTGTTCGGGCAGATAATGAGATTTACATCATTACTGCACGGGGCTCCGTCCAATGATTCAGTCAGTTTTATCGAGAGAGTGGATGTATGTCTATATTGTCTGTAATTGCTTTTGTAGTGCTGCTTCAAACGAGTGTGTCTCCCCTGTCTTTTGGAATAAAGAAAAATTTTGTTTTGTTTTAAAGCACAGTATAAGAGCTTCGTACCATGTCATTTTTAAATTTTTATCACCTGTCCCACATGACTTTTCTGTGGGGTGAAAAAGCACAATTTTCAATTTTTTGAAAGTTTAAGCAATTTTTTTCAGAATGAAGGATTACCAGTAACAGCTCAATTTTTTTTCTGCATGTAGTATTGATATGTAAGTGTAACAGGAAAAAAACTGGTTTTTATTGAAAGTCCTTCATTGTTTAGTGCCTAAAATGACAAAAACAAGTTAGTTTGTGAACGACTATTTGGTGTCAAAATAAAATTGCATTTAGGCTTAACATAAATCTATTTTATTATGAGCATTTAAAAGTTCATTCTTTAAACTATCCAATAAGCCGTATTTGATCGTCTTGCTATTTCGAATAAAAATTCTACAGCTTTTAGAAAAGAGCCAAAAATGGCAATTTTTACTCATCCACGGAACAAACAAATGGCTATATCTCAAGAACAAAATTTTTTAAGAAATAAAAACAACTGTTTTGGGATACAGAAGATAGCTAGATATCACCTACAAAATTTTGTGAAAATCAAAAAAGATGCGGCACAACCTATTTGTTGATTTAACATGGAATGACCCACCTCTAAATAATAGTAGTAGTAGTTTGGGTCCACAGATTCCAGCATTAATGGATGAAAAATATGTTAGAAGCACCATGGATGAAGTCAACAACAACAAAAAAAAAACATGTTTTCAATGCTAAATTTTTCCACTATTCTAATTATATTTACCATAAAGAAAAACTAATAATTGCTCTTTATATGTAGGAAAATATATGCTTTTTCACTAGATACAAAATAATTTTTAAAAAATGTTTTATTTATAATGTTTAGAAGAGTTTTAAAATCATGTTAACATATGTGCTACCATTGAAAAAACATATAAAAAACAAAATTTTTCATAAATTTTTACTATATTTACGTTATTTGACTTAAAAGGACACCCTTTCAACGAAAACATTTTTTGCTTGGAAATTTCTTATAGTGGGCATTAGAGGGTTAAAAGTCCTACGATCAAGCTTCTCCACCCCCCCGTAAGCAGGTGCCTCTTGTGTAGGGTTACCATAATATAAACAAAAAAAATAAAGAAAGAAAAAATTAAAAAAAGTCACCGTTATCAAAAAAATTCCTGAACTGCATTTTTTTTTTGTGTGTGTAATAAAAAACTTGTATATCACTATTTCTAAGCAAGTACGGCTTAAATTTCACTGCATCATAACACTGCAGACAGTAAAAGTAGTTTTACAGGCAAATCAAAGCTGTTTCTAAAACATTTTCTCAAGTGCAGTCAGAAATTGAAATGCAAGTATCATTACGAAGTTCTTTTTAGCGAGACTGCAGACGGACACTTACAAACACATAGTTCTTACCATTATTTAAAAGAACATACGAACTACCATGTTTTTTTTTGTTTTTTTGTTTGTTTGACAGTAAATTTGGATAGCATTTGTTCGAAATCAGACATGGCTTACATTTCACTGCATTACGAGTATAACTCCAAAGACAGAAAAAGTAGTTTTACAGGCAACAAAAGATCGTTAACGAAACATTTTGAGAAAATGTTTCGCCAATTTTAAGTTATTGCTAATAAATTATTAATGATTCATTGGGTCTATAATAAAACTTCAAAACCATATAAACCCAATTTAAAAAAATAGTACAAGCAACTGCAGCTAAATCTTGTTACTTTCCGAAAGTAAGGAAAGAATTGTAATCATGAAAAAATTCGACTTTCAGGTTTTGAGGAATTTACACGTTCTGAGTTCTTCTGAATTAATTTATCCTATCTTTACGGTGATGTATGTATGCATACATGTGTGTGTGTGTGTATGGGAGCGAATACCATAGCTTATAAACGGCACACTCGATTGAGCTCAAATTTGGTATATTTAATATAGACTGCACTCACACAAGTGTGTACTATCCAAATCCCCACAAAAGGTTTTCTTTTTTTTTGCAGGGCAAGCAAAGGGAATACTTTTACATTAGGACCTGTGGAAGGAAATTCTTGAAAGTGAGTTAGCGTCTAAGCGGTGCCCGATTGTCTTTTTTAAGCCCAATTTTGCAACCTTGGTTTGAACCAACTCTAACTTTTGCTAGATAAAAAATATTTGAGTTTTTCTAAAATAAAATTTTATCATTTCAAATAAACCTTCTTTTTTTCTGAATATTTAACTTCAATTATAATGGAACATTTATTTTAAAAGAATATTTTAACTACGACAAACACAATATTTAAGACCGTCAATGTAATACTGAAACAACATACTTGTCCATTTCCTTAACGCTGGAATATGTCTTGCTGACGTCACAAGACGATGCGATAAATCAATCTGTTGATGACTCATTCTTACGATGGTACTACTTTGCTCGATAGAAAATCTATCGATTTTTGCTCGGACGCACGAAAAACCGTGGAAGTAGCGGACAGTCGCGAGTTCTGCTTTTTATGTTGTTTGACATATTCATATGTATCTACTTACATGCGTGTTACTCGCTTGGACACTGTTTTCCACTCGAAATTACACTTTGGATCCAATGAAATAAAACAGCGCATTGTTTTACAAGAAAGTTAAATCATTCAAAAACGCATTCGTTACAAAACACTTTGCAACAGAACAACATTTTGCGTCAGAATTGGTGATGAATTTTCGTCAAATTAAGATTTTGGAGGTAACCCTAGAAAAAGTCTGTATATCCCTATAATGTAATTATCACTATAATGTAATTTTGCGAGACTCCGTAAAAAAAAAAAAAAAAAAAAAAAAAAAAAAAACACTGCTGATGCTAAATACACCTTATTAAATAAAGTACAGGGTTCAGTGCACGAGAATAACATATAAAAATTTCGTAGTAACGGTTGTATATTTACGGCGGTTAGAACACGGACGGATAGACAGACAAACAGAAATCACAAACACTTTTCAACCTCGTTTGGGAAAAAAACCGTATCTACTTTAATGCGCAATCGCTCGTCTCTTTTATAGTATTAGGAGAAACCAGGAAGTAAAATCGTTTTTTTCGGAAGTCAGTATTTCCCCTAGTCAAAACTATTTAAGCTATTAATGAGAAATTTAGCATTTAGATGAGTTTTTAGCATAGATGCTGGATTTGAGAGTATTTTACAAAATTCTGTCGAATTTCTATGAAATTTGGTCTTAATGCTCTTTTCACCCATCCAACGTGGTCTCAAAGAAAAAAAGATATCCCTGCTGTAAAATACAACTTACACGAATACCTACGAATTAATTTCATTTCATTTTCAGCACCGTCATTCAAAGAAGATAGACATGTAGAAAGGGAAAAGGTGGTCATCTTTCATAAAAGAAAAAAAAAAATTCTATAAAATTCTTGCTTCAAAATGTAACAAATATGAACCCTATATTTCGGCAGAGCTTGTCCGCGATTAAAAAATTTTTTAAAAAATTATTTATTTGTACTTTACGTAAAAAGCCCGACATTTCCATCCGGAACAATTAATAAAACGTGTGGTCACTATCGGAGAACCCGTGTGTGCTTTCTAGGTGTAGGCTTCCTCCGTACCGTTTCCCTAAAACGTTCCAAGGCACGAAAGCAAACCCGAATTCTCCCTTTCCGATACGTCTCTCCTCGAAAACTACCATTTAGAAAGTCGGAAAAAAAACATCGAAAAATGTTTTCTTCTCCTTCGACATCCCCCCCCCTCTCCCACCAAAAAAGGCAGGGGGGAGTAACTCCCCACTCCCCTCCACCTTTTCAGAACTTGAAAGTAAGTAATATGGCTGTTTAAAAAGCCTAAACTTGTGTGTGGGGGAGGGGGGAGGTATTATTATTTCCTTTCCACCGGTGCCTAACGATCCGTGAGCTAAGGTGGAAATAAGGAAAATGACGGCATAAAATAGACTGGTTTTTCTTGCTAAGGTTATAGGGAATGGCTTTGCGGCGTAATGTAATAAAATATAGTAGAAGGCCCTGCACGTTAAATAACGCTCTGCTTAGCGATTTTGGATTGATAGATCGAGAGTTTTGCGGACGTTCACAAGATGTCAGAGGGAAGGAACTAACTTGTAATTTGAAGCACAATTACGTAGCTACGATTGAATAATTTACTATGATGACAATGAAATCAGTAACTATCCAGTAGAGTTTTTAAATTCTTTGACTGTGAGTGGATTTTTTTCGGTTAGCCGAGAGCAAGTCATTGCCAAATAATTGTGATCTGCGAAAAATGCTTATAAACCTACAGCGATTGCCAGTACATAGTTGTTTATCCGTTTCCAAATTTTGAAAGTTTCATTTAATTTCGTATTTATATTCAATTCCACACGTTTTCAGAAATTCCCCATTATGTAACCAATAAGCACATAAATTTCTTTTTAGTATATTGATATTATGACAAAAATACCACAGTTTGCCACCACATAAGTTAGTAAATTGCATCGTTATACTAATAAGAAACCTAAATACAAAGGAAGCATTAGTCAATGCAACAGGAATGCGCATCAAGTTTATACATCGTAATGCTATTGATTGCGAAGTTTGAATTGGAACTGCAGGCAATAAAAGAATTTTAATTCCACTTAGAAAATATTCTGGAACTATTTTACCATATCTTTTCAAAAAACCCATTTTCCGAATATACCTGCATCCGTGGTACGCCTCAGCAAGTAAAATTGAATCATTCGACTTTTTAAGATTTTATAACTCCAAACATAATGGGCCTTTTGCCGAGGACAGGTCCAGGCTCAATTTTCGAAGGGCGCCATTAGACTTTTTAGATTAGCTTAAATTGTTCAAAAGGCAAACTGAATGTGTGAAATCCAAGGTCGGAAGAGGGAGATGACCTTATGACCCACTCTGTGGAGCTGCCTTTGCATTTAGCAAAATATAATAGAGTTTTTACAAAAACACCGTCTTTCCAGAAAAGTGTGGTGATGGTTGTAAAGTGAAATTGTACAAAAGTGGTCACTAAAGACAGATAGTCTCTTAGTCAAGGTGGCCATTTTAGTAGGTTCCAGTGTATATGGAATGAAGAGTCATATTATTTGACAGAAGAACTTTATTCACACTCAAATTAAAAAAATTAATGCTTTATGGTCGAATTTCGATCACTGGCAGACAACCTGTTATGATAAAATCCCGTAAAAATAATATTTCAACACCACTCAGTGCATATAAAATATACCAGAATCATCGATTCAAACATCGATTTTTCTACATTGCTACGAGCCTCAAGTGAGCTTATTATACACTGCTGTGCAAAATTAAGGTTACAAACACAAAATATGCAATAAATGAAGAAGAGCTCGGTTTATTGTAACAAATTTGGCACAAAAATATACATATTATTCTGGGAGAACGCAGATGGAACATAAAAATAAAAAATAGGTGAATTATTAGTCAATATCAGAGCAAATTTAAGGGAGAGAGAGCGCTTTGGAAATCCTAACTTGAGACACTTGTCCCAGCGGCTAACTAGTGATAAAATTTCACGCTCATCCATCTCGCTTTAGTTTAGTACGGAGCATTTGAAGCCATCACACTCACTCCCATTTTCATCGTTCTATTTTTAAGAAAAAAATGTTACGTGGCTGTTCTGCATGCGGATGTAATTCATGATTGTGAAAGGCTCTGGAATAAAATTTCACAGGTAAGTATTTTTTTCATATTTTTAAGACATACTCTTTATAAATGAAGAATTTCTTTATGTGTCCACATCCACAAAACCTTGGCGATAATTTTTTTTATGCCAAGAGGGCGTGTAATGCGCGCGTTGACAGTCAGTTTCGTTTGTAGTTTATACTTATCACTCGCCAAATATAGCAATAAAGCACAAGACTGACCTCTCTGCGCATATCCATGCCACAAATCACACGGTTAATCTTTTTCTCACTTTTTAAACAGGTTTTTGAAAAGCGAAGTGCTCTCACGTGTTTTTTCTATTCTCTGATCACTATTCCGGTAGTAAAAAAAAACGGTCTAATCAAGACGACCCCCCTCTAAATTAAAGTACACATTCTTTAACACTTTGACTGTTTGTTGTGAGGCTTGTAGAGTAGTGGACGTTAGCCACATATTCTATTAGGTGGACTTTTCCCTAGGTATAAAATTTTCATCAGGGCGTTTTTAATATATTCTATATATTAATTCCAATTTCATATTTTCTTCACTGTTAAATTGCCACATGCTTTCTCCCAAAACTAAAATAATTCCAAGTCAACTTTTATTATTGCTAACTGAACATTTCTCTGCTATTACAAATTTTTTAAGTGATCTTAATTTTGGACATGATTGTATGACAGATCCATAGTTACTGAATCTTTAAAACACTAGGGGCAAAGGCCCCCTGACTCGCTACGCTCGCTTTTCGTATGAGGCATTCGGCCCCTAATAATGCTTATTCGTAAAAAAAGACATAATTTCAACAGACAAAACACGAAGATTGGATCAGATAGAATGTTACTGAGCTACACATTGCTTGGTTCTTGCATGCTCATTGATACATACAAATTTAAACTTCACACTACAGTAGACCCCCTCCCCCTCATAACACGGAAGATATTTTGTTATGGGAATCCGTGTTGTACGGGTCCTGAGCTATACTCCACCTGGAGTGCGGACTCCGCTTATAATCGCTGGAAAAATTATTTGCACTCCTCAGAAACACAATGATATTTAATGTTGCCATTCAAAAGTTATATTAATTAGGAGCTAAAGCGTAATAAAATCAGAACATCTGTTTCAGCTGTATTTTTAATAATGTAAAACCTATTGGACACCTTGCAAATTTGCCACCCATGGCGATTTTTCATTATTTGGCGACTTGCGAACATGTAAAGTTAATAAAAGCTACGGAACAGATAGGATAGCTTGCCACCACTGGCGACTTTTCATTATTTGGCGATTTACACATGCTCACAACCTATAATTACTCTTCATTTAAGGTTACCGGAAAACCGTTATTCATATTTTCATTTATATAATCGTTTGCAGATTGGCGTACTTAGCACCACGAATTATACCATCTCGTCGCGATAGCAAATATCCAAAGTGTACTATAACTGCTATAATGGCATAGTTAACGCCGCTAAATATTTATACTGGTAGCAAATAATCCAGCTTTATGAGAACCGGCTTTAAAATAATCTGCATTTTAATTATTTTTCATTTTCAAGATATTAGTTATTCTGTTTTGGAAAAACGAATAATCGCTAATTCTAAACTCCTGTTGTCTAAGCGAAATTACTATTTGAAAATTTTCAACTTTGTGTAACACATTTTGAGTTACTTATTTCATATATAGTTCTTATTTTAGCGTAAAATGGGCGTAATTCTAACTCATGTTTGTAAATTTCACGCGATTCTAGATACTTGCAAACGCTTTGTTGCAAAGGAATGAATGATTTTATGCCAAATCTGGCAACTATTATTTTTATTTTTTCAATTTTTTATTAATATCTTCTAAAATAATTCGATTTTCGAAATTTAAGTCAGCTTAGCAGGTTCCTTGGAATTTTTCGAATCTGTGGGCACCTTAGTCGAAACTCAAATCCCCACGGTTTAGGAGGAGATACGACAACAAGCTTTTGACAGCGCCAGCGACAGCGGCCTTTACTTTTTTTTAGAATAGAGAGAAAATCCAACAATACCACTTCTTTGATTCCCGATATTCTTCCTCTTTTTTTATACACTTGTTACATTTAAAACTCTATTGACAAGATGGAAGTTTTTAATTCTGTAGTATATATTCAGATACTGCGACTTAGTACCGACTTTTATAAACATTCATTCTATTTAACATTTTAAGTGCTCCTTAAGAACTCTAGAGTGACGAGAGGGTCAGACTTAGGGTAAAGCACGGGCGTCCGAATAGCGCTAATGATATGGATGAGTGACTCGGTAAATTTATCATAACAATCTCATCGATTGTAAAATACTGGGTATCTGATGCTGGATGTCTTAACATCTTTTTAATTCCAGAAAGAAAAAATTAATTTGAAAAATTTCAATTTTTCAAGTTTCAATCGTCACTAAAATAAGTTTAGACCTATATGTTTATGATTTACTGTTTTCAACCTTTATATACACATCGTGCAAAAGGAATTTGAACACGTAGGATCTATCGATGAAAAACGAAATCTACAAAATGAATTGTTTATTCAATTTATCGATAACGTATTTGGAAACAATTTAATACATTAGAAAGAGAAGTAATGCATTAACACATACATATTATAGAAAATTTTCGTGTTGATTAAGTATTCAATCTATAATGTTTACCGCGTTTAACAAGTTTTCTTTAAAAAAGCGAAAGAACAGCAGAAAGTTGCGAAAATCATGATACGACCTTCAAAATCACCCGAACTTGCTCCTAAAGAAAGAAATGCGAAATGAATTGGATAGAAATGTGCGTAGAATACCTCCAAAAGTGGCTCTGGGAATGTGCGAAGGATGCCTGGAGAAATTTAAGCTGCGAAACGTTAGAAAAGTTAATTTCTCTGTGGCCAATCTGTGTAAGGCTATCATCTGTGTTAACCCATTTTTAGCTAAACCTTTGTTTTAAGCATTGAATGTGTCCTGTGTACAGGACAGTGGCAAAAAATGGGTTAAAGGAGGTCACATAAAGTAAAAGATAGTAAAATCTAACAAAAGTCATATAACTGGTGTTAATATATTACTCATCTTTCTAAAGTATTAAAGTATCGTTTTCAAATATGTTATCAATGGATTTGTTCATTCTTTATGGCCATTTTGTTAAAATACGAGAGTTCTTAAAAGAAAACTGCATCAATATTTGTATTCTCTTCTAATGAGACGGGATATGGCAATGCGCTTATTGGTAGGATCCATAATATGCGGTCAATAATTAAGGTTCGTTTTCCCAACAAAGTTGAAAAGTGTTTGATTTCGGTTTGTCTGCTCGTCAGTCAGTACTCTAACTGCACGCAATACAATTTTTTTTAATCCTGTTTCTTTAACCTAATTAGTCATTACCATATCTATCCGGTTGCTAATAAATGAAAAGAAAAACTAATTAATTTTGAAGTAACCACACTTATTTATATTACGAATTGTGTGAACATGGTTGGCAGGAAATATCCCAGCCGGTTTATTGTCTAGTCACCTACAACAAAAGAGATCCGGCAATCGCCTGCGTACCGTAACCCCCTCGTTTCACCCTCTCAAATCGGGGAGGGAAACATCCCTTGCTCGGGGCGTCGTCCCGTTTGATGAAACAATCCGATTTCGATTTCATCGTTATCTTCCGACAGCTGCTTCATCAATGGCAATGGAGTGCGAGACATGTGGTGCGGAGGGTAAATTTTTATGAAAACAAAATATGGAAAAATTGACGGAGCTGTGAGGAGACTAAGTTTGAAGTATTATTGGAAGAAACAAAGCATGTCATGAGGCTTACTTGTAGCTTAAGAATAAAAAAGTAAAAAATATAGCGAACAGTTCGTATAATAACACACGTAAATTGTCAACAAAATGATCATTTTGGCCTAAAAGGTCTGGATTACCTAAGTTGGAGAACAGTTCCAATGTTTTTAAGAGTAGTTGCAAACTTTTTATTAATTTTAAATTTTAACAATTTTGTTGTTTAGTGCTTCTTGTTAAAATGAAAAAGAACAAACACACACAAAAAAATGAGAACACTTCTTTTCAATTTTAAGCAATCTTACATGCGAAAAACTAGTACAAGTTGTGAAGTATCTTACGGAAAAGTTAATAGTTACTAGACTGAGATGTAGCTGTGTTGCAGTGAAAATCTGTACAATTCATGGAGAATCTTACCGAAAAGTTAATAGGAAAGAAAAATGTAGTTGCATTGCAGTGAAACAATCTATACAAGAAATTGTTCAGTCAGCTTGAAGTCATAATTTTTTTAAAACTCTTTTTACGATTGTTTAATCTTTAAGGACCTATTAATTTTGAACAAAAACCGCTATAAAAATTACTAATTCGTTTCTTTAAAAAAGAGAACTTCGTATTTCTAAATGTAATGTTTCATAATTTTAAAACTTCTGACCAAACGTACATTGATTTTCAGACACATGAGAAAATAAATAAGCAAATAAATAAAACACTCAGGTACTAAGCATTTAAATTTATTTATTTTCCAGTGAATAAATTGATAAGATAGATAAATCATGCCAAAAGCATCACGTATAAAACACTTAGCTGTACAACAATATTTTTCACCAAATTTGATAATGTATTGTCCTTAAATCTGGCGAGATTTCAGAAATAAAAAATTGTTGTATTATCATTATAAATGTAATTTTTTTGAGACTCTGTGAAAGACCTTCAAAAGTTTTTCCGCCACCTAACTGAAGAGTAAACTATAATAAACATTTTCATATTTATTGTTTTGTGGACAGAAAAACAGAAAAACAGACAAACGGAAATCATAAGCACACTTCTAAACCTTGTTGGAAAGTTAAAAATATAAATATTCCACTTACAGAACATAACGGTACCGCGCGAACACAGAGAGCGAGAAATTTATTCTTTTAAGAGTTATCAGTCTAAAATGACTGTTCCATGCTCTAAAAAATCAAAGTTTGCAGTTTTGTTGCATGTAAATCGGTTAATACGTTAAACCCCCTTAAAAATTCCTAAGACCAACGCACTGTCCTTCCTAGGCATATATCCCTCGCTCAGCTTTGTCACAGCACAACACAACACATTAAATCGATTATTAGAGCACCAGTAATGAATTTACAAAATTCCCATTGAAATCGCCATGGCTGAATATTATCACATTAGGTCCCCCCCCCAATATTGGCACCTTTTGGCGCCACTTTAGAGGGAGGCATATGATCGTCGTCGGACCATTAGTTAATATTATATACTAAGATAGTAATGTGATTTAAATGGATGCTTGTCTTTAAACTGCCATTGACCATATTGTATTGGAATTATTTTGAGTGCTCTTGTAGGAGAACTATCAATGATCCAGACACTATTTTCTATGGCGAACTTTATCTTGTGAGCCTCAATAACATATACCAATTTTGTTTCATTTCAAATATTCGAATATCTCTAAAATACGCTTTGAAGAATGACTGCCCATAGAGCATAATGTATTGGAAATCTTTTGAGTTCTCCTGTGGAAGTAGTATAACTGCTACATACATGGAACAGCACACAGGAATTAGAGATGAGACGTTCGGGTCTGAATCGGGCTCAGGCTCTGAAATTCACAATTGTGTTCGGGCTCGGGTTCGTGAGAAATTTCTATTTATTGAACACACATTCCTTGTAAACATATTTTTAAAAATGATTCATGGGAGTAATAAATTAATTAGTTTTATTTGATAAACTTGAATATATACTAGAATTAGAAAGTGCATTAAGAGTTTGCTATTATATATGTCTTTAATTTGCAGAAACGGCAAAATTCATGATATTCGGTTAATGAAGTAATTGACTTTTATTTATTCACTAGCGGCTACCCGCGACTTCGTCCGCGTCGGCTTTAGAATTAGGTCCCGAGAGAAACGAAGCATGTGTGAATAACAAATATGTTTGCGACTAAGAAACTGCATTTAAATATTATTTGCTTTTTACTTATTTTAAATGAAGTATAATGCATGGTAGTATACTTCATTTAAAATAACAGAGTATGTAAAATTACTAAATTTAGATTTTTTTCAGGCATTTGGCGAATAGAGACAGTTACGACAGTATTTGCGAACTGTTTTGAGTGTTCTTGTAAAAGAAATACTTATGCTATATGCATGAATTTTAGCCTATGTTAATCAGGAATAGTGCAGCTTTCTATTAGCGAAAAAGTTTTAGAATCGGTTCTATAGTTACAGAGATACCCATAGAGCGTAATGTATTAGAATTATTTTGAGTGTTCCTGTAAAGGAACTATTTACGCTACATGCATTAATTTTAGCCTATAATA
The DNA here is from genome assembly GCA_038373885.1 of Cheiracanthium punctorium. Lineage (NCBI taxonomy): Eukaryota > Metazoa > Arthropoda > Arachnida > Araneae > Cheiracanthiidae > Cheiracanthium > Cheiracanthium punctorium. The sequence goes on along the minus strand of JAWZYV010001411.1, from coordinate 298,805 downwards.
CTCAAGAATAGTGTAGCTTACTATCAGTGAAAAAAGTTTTGGAATCGGTTCAGTACTTACAGAGATACACATAGAGCGTAATGTAATTCTTATGAGTATCCCTGTAAAAGAACTATTTGTGATATATGCATAAAAGGTAGCCTATAACACTCAGGGTCCCCCCAGTGTCTAAGAGGGTCTGCTCTCAAACCTGGAAGGCGGGAGGTGCCAGGTTCAAACATCGGTCGCGCCTGTCGACCTAGCCGCTCGCAGTTTTCCGCGTTTTTTTCAAAAACCTCGCGAAAATACGGGCTAGGATCCCTTAGAAAATTCCACACAGAGGAATTCTCCATATACGCCTAGGACCCTATAGGCCTAGGACTTTCAATCAGTGAAGAAAGTTTTAAAATCGGTTTAGTTGCTACAAAATTTTCATAGAGCGCAATGCATTAGCATTATTTTGAGTGTCTTTGTAAAAGAATTATTTATGCTATATGCTTGAAAGGTTGCCTGTATGTTAATTCAGGGCATAAGCTATCTTCGTTACAAATTTTTCGAGCCATTTTTGTGTGATTCAGTCAAAAACATCCAAACACACAAACGTACACATTTATATTATTGGTAGGATTTGGAAATTTACGAACTTTAAGAAACACATCTGGACTTTTCTTGGTACTTACGTATTATTCCGGCGGTCTTTCTCGCCTAACTGTTTTTTCGTCAAATGAGTTGCCAAACTGTTGCCAATCGTATTCAAAACCATTAATAATTTCATGTGCCCGGCATTTATCTCGGCAAAAAATCGCTCGTCTTGGCGGACCGCCGGGATAATACGTAAATACACTTTTCTTTATTTATGCTTTTTTAATTTGGCGTAAAATCAACATAATTTCCATACTTATTTATGTTTTTCAAATGCATGTGATTTTGCAAATAGAATTTCTGCTTTATTTCAAAAGCATAAATCATTTTGTGCGGGCGATAAAACGGTTTTTAATTAATAGATAGAAAAGTAATTAAAACTTCCGAGCCTCAGGTACACTTTACCGAAGTCATGGGTCCAGGCATGCTCAAATTTTCAAAGCTCTGCTTTCTGTAGATTTGTCTGGAGAACATTCATTTTTATTATTAGAGATAGATATATTTGGCATAAAACTGGCATAATTTCCGTATTATTTAATGTTTTTCAGATGCACGTGCTTCTTTATTGAAGTAATAGAATTCTTGTTAGCTCAAAAGATGAATCATATGATACGGGCGAAACTCGCCAAGCATGGCAAAGCAAAAACGGTTTTTAATTAATAATTAAAAAAGTAATTAAAAATCTAAAATTCTAAGTAGCCTATAACCAACTCCAGGGTCCCATCTATATCTAAACCGAATTGCATCCTAATCGATTCAGCGGTTTAGGCGTGAAAGCGTCATAAACAAACAAACAAACAAACTCACTTTCGCATTTATAATATTAGTTAGGATTAGCTGAAATTTCGTGCACGGGCTCTTTAAATAATATCACTCAGGCTCAGATCGGAAGTCGGGCTTCGGCTTTAAAAATGAGCCTGAAATCCTCTCTAGTAGGAATAACATATCTAAATTTCGTAGTAATCGATGCATATTTACGGGAGTTGGAGTACGGATAGACAGACAAATCGAAATCATAGACACTTTTCAACCTTGTTGAAAAGTATTAAAAACATTACTCACTTATTTTTTCCTTTAAAAATACAGATATATTTTACAAGTACATATTAAGAAATCAGATACAGAAATTTTACAGATAATAAAGGTAGAAACACCACTTGGTAAAATGTTTAATATATTTTATTTGCTGAAATCACTCTTACAAGAAACGGCCTATTTCCGTATTTTCACTCGTTACCCAGATAGCGATCTCTGATAAGAGTGTTAGGGGGATCAGATGTTCGCCCATCCCCGTAATAAGCCCCCTTCTATTATTATTCACGTCTCATGAGGTCCCACCTACGCCTCTCGCGATAACTACGCCGCTGCAGAGCAGCCATAGTAATCCATCTCAGAATTAGCGGAAAGGTTAGAGCCACTCGATTTCACGTTTGAAATAGTTGGAGAGTAAAAATAAATAAGAACTTTGTTAAATGACACACGTAAAAAAGGTATAAGGTTTGGGTGACGTAAAGTGGCTATCAAAACAGACATTTTTGTATTCATGGGCTGTTTTCTGTCAATGTTAAATATTCATCTTTTTTGTATTACTTTATGGACCCTTTCACACTAGAAAAAATTATATATTAATGCTTGTTTTAAATGTAAAAATATTAAAATCTGTTTTTCTTTTAAAGGTGGTGGTAAAATGGTCAATTGATTAAAAGGAATTCACAAATATTAATACACTACAGAATTTTATTTCTTTTCAATCGTGTTTTACAAATCATTCAAATTTAAAAATAGCAGGCATTATAACGTATTGGATATTGTAATATTAGGTATTATAATGTCTTAGGATAAGCATTGCAATCCGACATCTCATTGTTGCAGGTTAAGGTGCTTTAAAATGAGTAAGTATTTCTTTTTAGATGAAAAACATGACTAGTATGTTTTTAAAATGATTTTTTAACCTGTCTTTACGGATATTAGTAGACAAAATTTATACTCATTTAATAGTTTATCAGGAGTATTTCGAAATATGACATTTTAACTAAGCTTTATACAAATTTTACAACACCACACTGAAACATAGACTGAAAGAAAAATACGCATTTTTAAAACTTACATTTTTGATAATAAAATGCTTAGACCTTTTCTAAACTGAAAATAATAACAGAGCTCCTCAGAATTTCAGGATTGTCTTAGTTAAGGAAAAAATTTCGAGTTTCTATACCTATTAACGTAACCGTGAGTGCCCTTTTGTTACTATTCTCAGAATTTCGAGCTCGTACCTCTGAATAACTATATCCGAAATCTGATATCGATCGGTTGAACAGAGCGGCCTTTATAGGTCCATATATCGGGGTATTTTTTTTATGACCACCCTGTATCTTACGATTGTTACAAAGGTGCAAATATCTGTTTTATTGGAAGCTACAAGAAACACACATTTTGGCCAAAAAATTTTTATATTAATTACAAAACTATAAAAATAATTTAATTTCAAAGCATTTCTAATATACTTTTGCACATTAACAGTAAACAAGTTTTAAAATATCAGTTAGTGAGATATAAAGGATGATTTGTCATCATCAGATTGTTTGAATGTTTCTGTTAAGGCTGTAGTTTACAGAAACAAAACCTGCTTCACAGTCTTGGTACGCAAATTAAAATAAATTGCTCTAAGGTTTCAAAAAAATTCAGGATGGTTCTTAATAATCTGCACTACACACTGAAATGAACGAAAAAAGGACGCCTGTTATAAAAATACCAAAATAAATAATTCTTAAACATAGAATTGCGGAGCAAAATATTTCAAAAAGTGATTCATTCTGGAAATTTTTCGATTTTTAAGGATTTCTTTTTCTGAACGTTTCACAGTTGATACAGATGTATAGTTTACTTACGGTGGGGTTCAAAGCGTTTGCAGGGGGGGGGGGGAGAGCGAGTAAAACAGTCAAAGAGCAAGTGATAATGGGTATTTTGGAAAGATAATCTTATTAATTCTTATTTTTACTTCAAAACATGTCTATTTTTGCTTAAAATGTTTATTCGAACTTTACTGATAACATAATACGATTCAGTGTTCACTGTTTTAGAAAAAAATATTGAATGTACGCTGATGAATGTGAGGGGGAGGAGGCGCCATCTAAATTATCCTTTGTTAGAAGGCACAATGCTAAAAGGTTGGGAACCGCTGTAATACAGTGTATAGTACAGCTTGTAAAAAGACATTCTAAACATTTTCAAGTCCCTGGCATAATTAATGTATATGTATTTATCTACTAAATTCATATGTTTTTTTTTTTTTTCGCAACTACAGCCTTAACCCTTTAACGCGTAGTGTTCCCGCTCTGGGAGCACCCAACTCTGGCGTTTTGACTGTCGCCAGTTACGAAGAATAGCTTTGATTTCTATAAAAATAGTTGCGGGTGACACAGCTCCATGAGAATCCTTTACTTTTTAGCACGTCCTTTCCCGTCAAAAAATAGTCACGATTAATTTTAACAGCACTGACATCTGCTGAAGAATGGAAGAATGCGAGAACAGCTAGATAGATTGCCCAATTCTGAAAAAAGGGCAGACGTTGCCATCGCCCGACTTAACTAGAAGCAAGATGGCGAACGATCGAAACGTTCATCGCGTGCCACAGATCTAGAGACCCTTTTTTGACGACAGCTGGCTGTGCGCGGGCACAGCGAGTTAATATTCGAAGAAATTGTATTAACATCAAGTGTCATACACCACAAGTATAAAAAAATATATTTGAACTTGAGTGGATGAATAAAAAGTATTTTATTAACAACTGAAAATTTGAACAAGATATATTTAATAAGGAGAGTGTGAACTAATAGTAGGAATTGAATGATATTGATGAGCAACCGAAGTACCGGTTAATATTGAACAGAGGTAAAAGCTTAAACAGACTGACCAAACATATCCAATCGTCAATCATCCTACTAGAGAGTTACGCTGATCCCAGACTCACTGACAATCCCTGTTGAATCCCTGGAAGATAGAACTTTGACCGCTATTCATACAAATAGATTATAAACCCTTTGAGTCGCAACCCTTTCCCAATGCTGAAAAAAGGGCAGCCGTTGCGCACAGCCAGCTGCGTCAAAAAAAGGGTCTCTAGATCTGTGGCACGCGATGAACGTTTCGATCGTTCGCCATCTTGCTTCTAGTTAAGTCGGGCGATGGCAACGGCTGCCCTTTTTTCAACATTGGGAAAGGTTTGCGCCTCAAAGGGTTAATGAAAGACTAAGTTACACGTATTCTAAGGTTCTATTACACACGAGCGTGAAGGAGAAAAAATAATATCTCTCTTCAAAACATTTTGGTCGAGCCCCCACTCCCCTAAAAATCCGATACGTTTTCTGAGGCGAACATTACTCTGATGAACAAGGGCCTTGTGAACGCTCGCTATTTTATTCATTATTACTGGACTTGAAACATCTCGCAACTATAGCTTTAGGGCATTTTAATTACCTCCTCAGAGACGCCGTAAAATTCGATCGTAAAACTTTGCCTTTTGTAAAGGAAACGCGCACTGCACTCATTAGTGCACGCACAGAACGGGCATTTTATTATTGAGTTCTTTTTTTTTTTTTCACGGTGACACATATTGCCGTTACGAGAACAGTTATGAACCGCAAATAACTTACTCCCTTTTCAAAGGGGATAAGCTATATCGATTTATTTAGAGCACATTTGAATATTTGCGGTAAAAATCGATTACTATTTTTTATTTATTTATTTTTTTTTTAATTCTAAAACTATTCTGTAAATGTTCGATGCTTTGGCCCAATAACTTTTTTTTTTTTTTTGCCACTACGGAAATGGTTTTATACGCATCCGGTGGTTAATTTTTTCCCCCCTTTCTCTTTGGAATTAAAAACTAACAATACGAGTTTAACAAGATTCGCTAATTACGACGCCATTTACAGTTTGCGCGAAGAATCAGGCGTTATTTTATGGTTGGTCTGAATGAAAAAATTTGGTGGAAATTGTTACAAAAATGTTTAGAGGGAGTTGCTGTTAATTTCATTTCAGAAACAAATTAAGTATATTTTAAAATTCGCCACTTGTACTTATCTGTATGTAGGTACTATGGAATTAATACTGAGGATAGAACGGGGTTAAAGTAACGATTGCTCCTTTAATAACCAAAAGGTGTCTCTACCTCAGATATCTGGAAAACGTGTGTAGGTCTCCAGGCATTTTAAAAGGTCTGTTGTCTCACCATCGAAGGTACCTATGTAGCATTGTGAAGTCACAAAATGTATGCATACCGATCCCACTGTGACTTTGTGACTTCATGTGGTATCGTCATCTAGGGATAGACACGAGACGGAAAATAGGCGTCTCGTGTCTCGGAAAACAGCCCAAAAGCTTTGTCTCGTCTCGCAAAATCCCTGTATCGTAATGTTAAAATTGTTTGTCTCGTCTCGCAAAAAATCGTCTCGCGTCCATCCCTATCATCAAGATGTGTTCGTTGCAGAAAGATCTTCGCGGCGCACAGATGGCCACCTGAGACAATTTTTGCGACGTCACACGGCGCGACCATGGGGGAAGTCACATAGTGACCTTTGGCCGAGCTGTGGTCGCACAGCCAGCTGCGACAAAACGGGTCTCTAGATCTGTGTCACCCGATGAACGTTTCGATCGTCCTCCATCTTGCAGGTAGTTAAGTCGGGCGATGGCAACGGCTGCCCTTTTTTCAGCGTTGGGAAAGGATTGTGCCTCAAAGGGTTAAATCTGTCTTCGGATTTCGTTCGAGAAAAGTAGCAGTAAAAAATATCCATCTCTGTGCAGCGTTTCTTTCCCAGCGGAGCATTCGGAGATTCACCCTGTAGGAAGAAACGTTCAGCATAGAATGACATTTTCATTTTCACTATCGCTTCTTGGCAGCGATGGGAACGAACAGCTCTGGTTAGATATGGAATTAAATGCAATTACGCAAACCCCTATTACTTACGCCATTGCCTGAATTTGATGTAGATTAAAAGCAAGTTTACATGCAGGTCAGAGAGCTGGCTAGGCCGCTATGGCTATGGACGAGACAATTAGCAGTGAGAAACCCCGTCATCAGCAAGGGGCCAGTCAGCGTTTCGGACGATTACCAACTTGCATCATCATCTCGTAAATATGTATGTATAGCAAAATAATGGATAGCGTCGCTTTTTTTTTTTATCAGCGTCGCTCCAGCAGAAACGGAGGGGGAGCCAGGGACTGTTGTTCTACGGAGAGAGAGCGGTGGTGATTCACAGAAGTACTTGATTCATTCATTCTCCCGGCGGGCCTTTCATTTAAATTGGTGAAAAAGGAACGGGGGAGGGGCAGGCGGAAGGAAATGATTTCTGACGTTTTCGGATGCAGTGGGTAGACTGAGTGAATCTGTCGCGCTATCTTGCGTCTTAAAATAAAATGGCAGCTCTATTTTTAACTTAAAACGAGTTGCATGTATTGCGGTATTGTAAGGAGAACATTCAGTATACAACGAGTCGGAGCCTGTTGGGCAACATACATGTAATGATTATCGCATGGGCAATTCGGCATTAACACAAGGCCCCTAGATTTGTAGGGTCCCCAAATTGCCCATCAATAGTCGTTTTCCCTCTACTAATAGTTTGAATTTCTTTGGAAAAATGTGATCCATAGAGAAATAGGTCAAATTTTAAATTAATTTAGAAATCATGAAGTTTTCTCATCTCTACTTATTATAAAAGAAGTCTGTGTGGGTGTCTGTCTGTCAGCAGCGTTACGGACAAACCGCTATAACTAGAAACACCAAATTTGGTACTCGCTAAGATCTATACATGTAGTTGTGCACCTTGAAGCGATTTTTTTCAAAATTCAACCTAGAATTTTTTGTTATTTTATGTTTTATGCGATTTTTCGCGTTTTTTTCTCACCTAATTCGTAATAACGGCGGAAATTACGCTCGCAGCAAAACGGCATTTGTATCCTCGGATAGAGGAGAAAATTTTCTTTTAAAAACAGTTTGTTCTGAATATGTAACATGATTTACCGATTTTTAAGAATTTTTTTACTAAGCATCTGCTTCGGCGAATTTTTTCGTAAAATAATTTTAAAACTGTCGCATCTTGAATTCTATCCGTCATAAATTTGTGATATTTTGACAAATAATGAAACATTCTTTTCTCCCTCTTTTAAAATAAAAACGAAAAAATTTATGTCAATTAGATGATTTTTTACGAATTTTAATGCAACCTAATGTTTAGAATTTAATAGCATCAACGCGATCTTACGCCATTCATTACATTGCGATTATGGCACGAGAATTTGTGTTAGGTTGCTGCCACAAAAAGGATTAGAAAAAAGTTTTTTTTTTTCAACCAATGGAGTTTTTAAGATGGGATATCGGAATTTCAATTCGCAAGTGAGGATCTATGACGTCAAATGCTTTAAGATACCTAAAAATTACGCCACAATTTTAACGCATTTATCCCTGCTCTTTTTTTTTTAACACAAGGAGGCGATATTTTGATTAAAACTTACTTTAGAAATAAACTGAGAAATTCATGATTATTATTATTATCAGTGCTATTTTAATCTGTTGCAATCTATAATAATAAAAATGAATGTTTGTAAATCGGTCTGTCTGTATGTGTGCGGTCTCCAGACAAACCTACTGCACGCAGAACTCTGAAAATTTGAATATATAATCCCATGAGTCCGATAATGTGCACCTGAGAATCAGAATTTTAAAATTTTAATTACTTTTTTAATTATTAATTAAAAACCGTTTTCAGGATGCCATGCTCGGCGAGTTTCGCCAGCATGATACTGTGAAACAAAATCGCATGCATTGGAAAACATGAAATGGCACGGAAATTTAGTCAGTTTTGCGCCAATCTATATCAATAAAAATGAATGTCTGAAAATCTGCATGCGTGCGATGTCCAGAAAAAACTACTGGACGCAGAACTCTGAAAATTCGAACATATGAGCCCATTCCTTCGGTAATGTACACCTGAGGCTCAGAATTTTGAAATTTTAATTACTTTTTAAATTATTAATTAAAAACCGATTTTAGATCGTCATGTTTGGCGAACTTTGGCCTCATGAAAAGATTTATGCTTGAAGTGAGTGGTAACCGCAAAAGTAAAAAAACCGTTTTTTACGTTGCCATGCTTGGCGAGTTTCGCCCGAATGCTACTATAAAACAAATCGTTTGCATTTGAGAAGCATGAAATGGCACGAAAATTTCATCAGGTTTACGCCAAATCTATCTATCTCTATAATAATAAAAATGAATGTTTGTAAATCTGTCTGTGTGCGGTCTCCAGACAAATCTACTGCACACAGAACTCTGAAAATTTGAATATATAAGCCCATGAATGCCGATAATGTGCACCTGACAATCAGAATTTTAAAATTTTAATTACTTTTTTAAATTATTAATTAAAAACCGTTCTAAAACGGAAATTTTCTTACCCTGTGTTACGAATTTTGAGAGCAACCCGCTGTTCTGGGGTTTAAAATAGTTTAAAATTCGTATTCTATGCGTTAAATAGTTAAATTTTGCTTTTTGTTGCATTTATATGTAATGTTCTGGAAATCTCGGGTTCTATGGGTCGTAGGTCTTCGAAAACCTAATTTTGGGGACTTATTTTTAGCGCCAAATTTGGCGATATTTCTTTATTTGGCGCGTTTTCCCTAATGGGGCCTTTTCATGAAATTTTTTTATGGTATTTAATACGTTTAATGACCTAACATTTCCTAATTTTCAGAAATTTAAATCGAAAATTGCGGATTTTACATGATAATTTGTTTAATTGGATGAAATATTTAATAACTCCAGCAATTTTAAAGCAAATTATATGTTTATTTTTCTTCATCTATATCTATTCCTTTTACAATACCTGGCCAATTTTTTTAAAAAATTACTTAAAAACTGTGGTTTAAAAAATTATTTTGTGAAAAATTGTTCTGCCATTCGAATACTATGCAAAACTCCCCTTCCGTTTTTTCAAATGGGAGAAATGTGTGACGTCACAACAGTGAGTTGTTTTTAGTGGTGCGTTTGTAAGTACGTACCTGAAACTCTGGAACCATTATCTGCACATTCTGTTACATAATTGCGGCCTAGAGTACTAATCTGGAGTTGCAGTTTACATGTCAGATTTTGTAAATCGCATAATTTAAGGGGTTCACGGGCAACGCCGTGCGGGTCTGCTAGTTAAAAATTGAAATGTCTTAACGCAGCTGAAAATGTTCATTTTAAAAGTTACAAAGTTTGTTTTAAAGCGCGATATATTAAAATTAAAATTGCTCTATTTTTTTTTTCGCATTTAATTATGTCGCAGGCATATAAATGCGAGTATAGTTTTATTTTAATGTTGGATTGCGTTCCTCCAGTGTCCTATTCCTATATAAATCAAAAAAAATTTCAACGTCGTTGTAAATTTTAATATGATACCGTTTGAAAGCTACTGAGCGAAATATCAAATTAACTCCCTTAACCAACCGGGTATCTTTTACGGCAGGTAAACAGTGACGTCTTAAATTTAAAAAAATGCGTGAAATTTGTAAACTCTGCAACTCTAACGTCCTGTCACAGCTATAGCGAATCTAAATAGCGATTATTATTATTATTATTAGTGGCATTTTAATCCATTGCTTATTTAAAAATGTTTATAGGTTTTCTAACATATGCATGTTGCGAGTATAGTTTTATTTTAACGTTGGATTACGTTCCTACATAGGGGTACTTTATAAAGAAAAATTTTTTTCAACGTCTTTGTAAGTTTTAATAAGATTCCGTTTGAAAACTACTGTGCGAAAAATCTAAATTAACTCCCTCAACCAACCGGGGTATCTTTTACGGCAGCTGAATAGTGACGTCATAAAAAAATGCGTTAAATTTGCAAACTCTGCAACTGCGTTCTGTCACAATTAAAGCGATTCTAAATAGCTCCTCGAGATTACACAGTTTGATGTTTTTCAGGAGACAGAACCATGGAGGATTTATAAGATATCGCTATATTGGATATATGGATATTTAAAATGGCATAGCTTGGATATTTTCCACCAAGTTGAGATGAAATGTTTTGCGGTGCTAAATACGCAAATCTTACAAAACTATGCATAAATTAAATATATACAGAGTGCTTTCTTAATGGCAACCATTATGTGAAATGATAATTGTTCATGGCTAATGCGTAAATATCCAAGAATCACCATAGAATAAGAAGATCCCATTGGTACCAAATAATATAAGCTGTTTCTTTTAATGTAGCCTTGAAGAAGGAGAAGCGAAGATAGATAGTATTGATATACGTAATAGGTAGTATTAGTAGATTTGTAAGTATAATATGAATAAATCACAATATACGAAGTTAATAAATATTTCATGAAATTAAAAGTGTTCTGTTTATCCTTTTTCAAGGGTTGTTTTACAGCCAACTTAACGATAAGTAATTCTAATTTGCGTTGATATATCCCGCAGTAATTTCGAGGACATTACTTTTTTTAAAAATTAAATTCTGTTTTGTCACACGCAGATATGATTTTAGAAAAATATTCGTTTCTTCCCGTATGAAGAGCGGGTGAGCAGCTATTTTAAAATAAACGGTTGTCCATTTCATGTAGTGTCTGAGGTATTTAATACTACAACTTGAACCTAAAAAACAGTATGATGTAGAAATAACACATTTTGAAAGTCAGGAGTTCTCTTCAAACCGCTAAGCTTTTTATTTCTCTGATCGCGAATGACACTGGCATAGTTTTTTGAGTCATTATATTGCAATGATGCCAGGTTAGTACACATGACGCAAACTTTACATCAAGAGTCAAATAATTTCGTTTTTATTTTAGATTTCACATCACTGGAATTAATTGGGATTACACATGTTTGGAATATTTTCGTTTACTACCGTGCGAAGAACGGGCACTCAGCTAGTTGTCGACTAAAATACTGCTGGTTTTTTTCTCTTACTTTTCTTCATTGACGTTTAGTGTTTACACAAACTGGCCAATCCTTCGAGCACATTTGACTGTATTCTGATTTCATGATTTAAAAATGACTTAAAGCCAACGTCTCAATATTATACAGTTGTACGAGTGTTCGAGAATTTCGCATTTTTTCTTATGTTAGGTGATTCAACTGAGAAATTAGATTATAGAAATCTAATTAATGAATCTGCTTATCTATATAAATAAAACAAAGTGTAAAATGTCCGTTAGTTTGTCTGTGTCTCGCGGAGCTACCAGACGGGTGATCAAAGACCTACCAAATTTTGTATAAAAATTCTCCAGGGCGGGTCCCGACCAACATACCCCGAAGCGATTTTTTCAAAATTCGCATTATTTTAGGAGATATCGATAGAAACATGTCTCAGGCTAAGTTTTACTCCGCCATCTCACAATTGTAACCCCAATTGCGAGATTGGGGGACCAATTGCCATCTCGCAATTGTTGAAATTAGAAAAAGAGAGAATATAGCATATCTAGGCTTCCATATTTGACAAGTTTATGAAATGATTCAGACTCTTGAAGTAAAAATAAAAGAATAACAATTTTTTTTGTTTTGAGTATTTGTAAGGCTATTTTTAAATTAAAATATCGTGCACATCTGAAATCAGAGCAGGAATGAAATGTTTTATAGTCAAAAGAAAAATACGATACGGGCTACAAAAAAGTATTCTTATACATCGCGGCCTAGGCATTCAAATTATCTGAAATGTATTAGCGTCTGAACGTTACATCGGACTGAGTTGAATCAAATTTATTTAAATGCTTGGTAAAGATCAAGTATTCGGGAAGTCTAAAGGAGTTACAGCAGATTTTTTAAATTATGGTTTCGTTTATTTACATTTTACACATAGACATTTGCTCATACAACTCTATTAGCAAGCTCGCATGGCGTTTCGCATCACCGCCCGATATTCTCCCAGCCTCTCTCAATCTTGCGTAAACATATATCGTTTTAAATAGATTCTCCCCAAAAATGTTTACTCAGTACAAATGCGCCATTTTCACAGCTTCTAGTTTCGGGGGTTCCGTCTTTTCACGTGGAGAAAACTAACTTTTGAGTTTACGGGAACGAAGTGACAGAAGAGGAAATGGAGTGCGAGTTCTTAATCGAAAGCAGGAGAGAATCCCATTTCCGCCCCCCATTTGGCATTTTACAGAAGGATTCCGCCCGAAATTGCCTCTCGGAAAATTCATATTTCCCGATGATTAAGGGCGTCTTTTCTTTAGCGTCTCCGAGTACACGGGATCTACGTCTTTCTTACAAGAGCGCATTTCGACTTAAGGTGAACAGTGTTCACGCTTTTGTTTCTGCATAGCCGTGTGCTCTGACTAGTGGCTTGTCCAGGATATGGCAGGTAGGGCACGTGCCACGTTGATGTCATCACCATAGTGATGGTGGGCAAGAATGAATGAAACTATTCGAATGAATCGATTATTAAGTGCAATCGGGACAATCGATTTTTGAAAAGTCCGTTCGAACGGGTCAGAATATGGGATTCGAAAAGCACACGGCATTCAACATCGCGAGTACTATTCGAATAGTGAAATCGCGAATTCTATTCGAATATTACTTTCGATTTTTTTTCTATACCGGGGTCCCGGATTTTTACTCAAAGTTCTTGCATCCACATCCGCCAACGGAGCCTATCATGATCATTTAAACACATTAAATTCTGAAAAGTTCAACCGTCAATTCATTGGAGTCAACCTATTTTTAAAACTTCATTAGCTCGCTCAGCACATTGCATTCGGATTGTATAGGGCATTCGAAATCACGAACGGTATTCGAATAGAGAAAATCGGGGATATTCTTTATTCGTTGCATCGATTATTGATTCTATTTGAATAGCAGTAACCGATTACAGAGATAATTCGAAATTCGCATCACGGGCCACGGCCGCACTTGAAAGGGACTGCAGATTTCCGTTGCGAGACGGACGCTTCAAACGAAGCACTTAAAGAACTGTGTTGATATGGGCGTAGCCAAGGCGTCATTTTAGACCACAAATTAAGGCAGATTTAAAATAACTGTTCGCTAAATTGACAATACACAAATGAACGTTTGCGTAAAATAAATATGGAGCTCGAATTTTGGAGTCTTCTCAGCATTCCTTACACTGAACGAGTTTTATTTATAATATTTTACCTGTTTGGGATTTTTTCACTTGTCATTATTTTTATCCAGCGAAAGGACTCGAAAAATGGTAGATTCTGGGCCCACCTTCCATGCAGTGAAGTACACAGATTTATGTCTTGGAGGGGTTCAAGCTCATAAAAATGTGATAATCTATTACCTGAAAAAATGTGAAACATTTGTTTTTTTTCTCGTGACCGTGACCTCGCATTTTATAAAGACTCTAGCGCACTTCAATATACTTTAATATGTTTTTTAATTATGTTTTTAGTTACTTGACTTCCCACATTCTTACTTATAGCAGTTGTTGGAGTTTTTTTTGGCATACCAAAATGTCATGAATTCTTTCTCCCTCTCTCTAGGTGATGATATTACAATGCAAAGTTCATAACTCTTTTGGGAGGGGCCAGACCTCATAGACCCCACCCCTCCGTGTGCGTCACTGCTTCCACGGATATTTTTTTTTGTTTGTTTTAGATTTACTGATTCATTAAAAGGGCAAAAAAATGAATTGAGTTCAATGACGCTATAATAAATATAGATGTTGATACCCGATGTTTATTGTTCATTTTGAAAAGGACTGCGCATTAATATGTTCTGAACCATGGGCGTCATAAAAGCGTCACACGAGTCCACTAGGGGCGTCACCTTAAGCCACCATGTCCGGTCCGTTTTGTAGAACGTTTTGTTTTATTTCGAATGAACACATTAACTTTTGCAAACATCACTTTGATTAATAATTCTACATAGTTTTTTTTTTTTTTTTTGGCTCTTAAAAGAAATGTTCAATTAATATATGTATAAAGATCTAGAGGTGTGACAACAACGGATTGTCCCACTCAGAAACTAAACTTTTTACGTCAGTCAGTCTAGCTGATCTACGTTGTTCCACCCATCTACATACTTGAAATTTTGTACAGATAGGCAAAACGGTATAAGAAGTCGTAGGTGGCGGAAAACTGGAAGAACTTTTATTGAAAGCGACGCCCATTGTTCTTACAAAGATGCCTCTTGTAGCAGAACATTTGAATTTTCGCTTTTAACCAAAGCTTAATAGATGGTTTCTAGAAATTTGGTTAGATGAGCTATTTAATTTATTGTCAATTAAAGAAATTCATTCATATAAATGGCTGGATAGTAAATGCAGATGTTGCTACCCTGTGTTTACTTTCAGTTTAAAAAAAAACTACGTTGAGATGTGCGTAGCGAGGGCGTCACTTTAGCAGTGGCGGATTATTGCAAGTTTGACGGTGGGGGGGCGGTTTGTTTGTCGGTGGGGGCGGTTAGTTAGAAGATTGGCATATATATCTATTTTATGGAAGTAAAATAGGATCTTTTACATTAATTTCTTTATTCTCGGGGACGGGGCGGTCACCCCCTTTGCCCCCCCCCTTTAATCCGCCCTTGCACTCTAGACTTCAAATTGAGGCAGATTTAGAATAACTGTCGGTTGATCTGACACTAAACAAATGGGCGTTTAATTGCAATTGGGAAAATCACGATTACTAGTCGAATAATAAATATTACGATTACTATTCGAATCGTGAAAATGGTCATTATTCACGATTCGATGAACCGATTATGGATTCTGTTCGAACAGTAGTCATCGACTATAGAAATCATTCCAATGGCACATCCCTCAGTAGAAGGCTGCATTATGGGAACGCAGCCTGTAGTTCCCAACGGATCTCCTTTTGCAATATCAGGGAAATGACATTTGCATTCCCTTCTTTTTAAATAGTACTTCACTTATGGATTTCGATTATCATTAAAGACCGAAGGGACGTTTGCTTTAACGAAATGTCTACAAAATTGTTCTGGTGAGCTTTCAAAATGGCTTGTGACTAGTATGCGGGGGAGGGGGGGGGGTGTGTGTGTGTGTGTGTGTGTGTGTGTGTGGAAAGTAATACCGTTTTTCCGTTTCACCCAGCAGAAACGACGGAAGCTAATCATACGAATTAGGGTATGTGTATGAGTTTCTTAACCCTTTGAGGCGCAACCCTTTCCCAATGCTGAAAAAAGGGCAGCCGTTGCCATCGCTCGACTTAACTACCAGCAAGATGGCGGACGATCGAAACGTTCATAGCGTGCAACAGATCTAGAGACCCTTTATTCACGACAGCTAGCTGTGCTCGCGCACAGCCAGCTGCGTCAAAAAAGGGTCTCTAGATCTGTGGCACGCGATGAACGTTTCGATCGTCCGCCATCTTGCTCGTAGTAAAAAAAGGAGTTCTAAAATGTGTCCCCATACTAAAAAAGCCCCATTTAGTAAAATGTGCCCCATACACTCATGAGGCGATGAATGAATTTGAGAATTATATTCTACTGAGAAATGACAATTACACACAGCAAAGGAAAAAAGAGATCATAAGTTATCGCCCATCTTTAACAGAAGTTTTCTGAAAATTTTGGTACTGTTTAATTGCGATCAATAGAAATGAATTCAAATTTCACGATATTAACCCATTTATGCCTAGTGTCCCTTTTTTGGGACGGCATTTTCGCTATCAGTCGAAAACGGTATTTATTTTTCCTAGCCTTTATTTACGAACATTGAACCTCAACTTCACACGATATTTTAACATGACCTAGTAGGATGTTGACATTTAAACTTTTATACATAATGAATTAAAAAAAAAACCTTCCCTTGTTCAAGAAGTTTACATCAGAAATTTATCTATTGTCGCTGGTATTAACAAAAATCGAACAAAGTCGCAAAAATATCTGGGCACAAATGGGTTAAAAACAAATGTTGCTACCCTATATATATAACTAACAAGTAAAACACAAAACATACTACAAATAAATATATATATATATATTAATTTTCAATTTGTAAAAAATTGCCTTAACATGTTTCTAACAAGGGGCGTGGCCAGGACGTCACGTTAGACTACCATTTCTTGTAAATTTAGATGAACTGATTGTTGAATGCACAGACATGACTTACTAAGGGCAAGGGGGAAAGGGCAATTGTACTCACCTGAAATAATTCAACAAAATTCATATATCACCTATTTGGAAATATATTCAACAATAGGAAACATATCGTCCTGCCAATGGACGCCGATGGTTGAAATGACTACAAACAAATACACTTCCGCAAAAAATGCAGTTGATATAACTTTTTGTTTTTTGTTTTTTGTGTGGAAACGTTCGTATTCTTTATTTTGTAGGAGTTTTCTTTACAAATTTTGACTTAGGACGGATTTTCAGACCAGTTGTTATTTTTATCCAGTGAAGGCGTAACCGTATTGGCCATATAGCCCCACCTCCTCACAGAAGTTTTTAAAAGCTAGAGAGTGCATAGTTTGTTTTCACTTTAAATGACGCGTTAATAAATACACATGTTGGTGCCGTGTATTTATTTTCATTTGTCAAAGAGCAATAGTTGCATGTTTTGAACAATGGGCGAAGTAAGGGCGTCGCGTGTGGCTACACGGGGAGTAACGAGGGCGTCACACGAGGCTACAAGGGACGTAGAGAGGGCGTCCCATCTAGCCACGAAAGGCGTAGCCAAGGCGTCACACCAGGCAAGAAGGGGAGTCGCATTAACCCTTTAAGGCGCAGTGTTCCGGCTCTGGGAACACCAAACTCTGACGTTTTGACTGTTGCCAGTCACAAAGAATAGATTTGATTTCTATAAAAATAGTTGCGGGTGACATAGCTCCACCACGAGAATCCTTTACATTTAGCACGTCATTTCCCGTAAAAAGATTATTTTTAACAACAATGACATCTGCTGAAAATGGAAGAATGCGAGAACAGCTGGATAGATTGCCCAATTCTGAAAGAAGGGCAGCCGTTGCCATCCGCACAGCCAGCTGTCATCAAAAAAGGGTCTCTAGATCTGTTGTACGCGATGAACGTTTCGATCGTCCGCCATCTTACTGGTAGTTAAGTCGAGCGATGGCAACGGCTGCCCTTTTTACTTCCTTGTACGTAGTATAAGGAAGTAATGTGATCCCGAAAAATTTTGGGGGCCAAATTTCGACAAAAAAACCGATTTTGACTACCTCTAAATTTAATTTTAAGAATTTTTTCGATGCATCTCATCGTAGACTAGCATGCACGATCATATTAACGCGTCTGCAACTCATTTTGACCAGCGGCGAGTCTATTGTGGAGGCCAGTTTTTCCATGCCGTCTGTACGTACGTACGTACGTAACTATGTATGTAACTCGCATATTTCAAAAACTATTGGTCGTAGAATGTTGAGTTTGATATTTAGGATTGTTCTATGATCTAGTTGTGCACTAGAGATGAGACGGGCTCAGCCCGAGCCCGAAAGCCCGAGCCCGAGCCCGGGCCCGAACCGGGCTCGGGCTCTGTAATTCACAACTGCGTTCGGGCTCGGGCTCGTGAAAAATTTCTTCTTTATTGAACATACTCCTTGAAACAGATTTTAAAAAGTCATTCATGAGGAATATAAAAGTACTCATAAAAAAATTGAGGCACCACGGCGCACTAGCGGATTCAGGGGAGGGGCTACGGGGCTTCAGCCCCCCCAAGAAAGGGGTTGCTAAAGGGTAACATTCTGCTTCATTATGCACTTTGAATATGTTAAGTGATCTTTTTTAATCACTTAGCCCCTCCTAAAAGTTTTTACATTGGTTAAGACTAAAATTTTGCTTTATTGCATATTTTGTTTGGGTGAAATAAGCGTTTTTCAAACTTTAGCCCCTCCCAAAAGAGAATTTCTGGATCCGCCACTGGGCACGGGCGCCTAGAATTTGCGTGAAGCTCTTTGGGTATTTCAGAACGGCGGTTTATATTACTTAGTTAGCCATGAGATCCGACTTTATTTGATGAACATGGATATAAAAAATTAGAAAGTGCATTGAGAGTTTGCAACTATATTTGTCTTTAATTTGCATAAACGGCAAAATTTATTGTATGCTATCAATGAAGTAATTGAATTTTTTTTCTTTAGCTGAAATTTCGGGCTCCGGTTTAAATAATATTGCTCGGGCTTGGATTAAAAGTCCTCGGGCTCGGGCTTCAAAAAATGAGCCCGAACTCATCTCTAATGTGCACCTCCCCTTTTGGTCGCAATCGAATGGATAGTTTATGTACAGGACCGCCCAAAAGTTTCGAAATACATTACGCTCTATGGGGCGAAATTCATTAAACTCGCATATCTCAAAAACTATTAGGCGTAGAATGTTGAAACTTTATATTTACAAGGAGAGGCTCAGACGTTGGGGTCACCGATTTTAATGAAATGTTTGTGGGTTATAGGGGGCCCATAGTATAGCAAAATGCCAAAGAACTGGCCGCCAACTCTCCCTTGTTTTCGAGAAAATTCCATTTAAACATTTTATGCACTGTTATATACGAATTATTTGATTTTGCGTTATCCGTGGCGCCGTGGTTTCGCTCGCGGCTACAGATCAAGAGGTCCCTGGTTCGTATCCAATTGAATCCGCTCATTATTTTCCCTCCCTTAAAGATGCATAAATTAGTTTCAAATGATTGTGCAAAAAATATATTGTGACTTATAGAAAGTATCAGGTTGTAACGAAAGTTTCCCGCCACCTCAAACATCCTCAGCACACAGTTCGCGTTGGCGTATTTGCTCATATTTTGTCAAACGATTTTTGGCATTTGGAAGAAAGAGACTTACTTTATAACACTATGGTGTGAAATCTGTAAAAAATATAGTTATCATTAAGTACAAGGTGTCTCAAATGACACTATCACTCTAGAGGATTAGAACCATCATTTACTTCCAGTTGTGTTGCAAAAAGTCAGCTACAGAATATCAACGAATTATGAGTACAGCTTTAAGTACTATTGTTGTATCATGTGACACTGTGCAGGTTTGATACCGAAAGTTCATAAACAATTATCTAAGGAGTTAGAAGTGAGTTTTTCAAGCAGATTTGGCGGAAAACTTTCGTTACAACCTGATACTTTGTAAATACTGGAGTTATAAAGTTCTTTGTTGTGTTTATATTTGATAATGTACTAATATTTTTAGGACCAGGGAAGAATAATAAAAATGGATTTGCTTCTATCTTCATTTTGAATGATGCGATTATTGTTTACAGTTTCCCATTCAGCTAAAACGTGTTACACACATGTAATTACAATTAAAAATTCAATATTCTGTATGAACGAACCTTTTTATATGTTTAAAACATTTATGATTTGATGCAGACTGTATATAATTTTACTTTCTTCAAACTTCGCGAGTAGTAGATAACGAAAAAAAAAATATATTAATAATAAAATGCCAGGAGCGTTTGGCTTCCGAGTTGAAAAAACTATAGATAATTTAATAAAAGAATATTCCAATGTGAATGTAACTTGTTCAAAGCCCGGGACACTTTCAACAAGTCACCACAATGCTTTCTTCATTCCTTGGCCGAATTTTGAAACCATAGGTAGCCGCGAGCGAAACCACGGCGCCACGGACAACGCAAACGATAGTCCAAATAATTGGTATATAACAGTACATCAAATGTTTAAATGGAATTTTCTCGAAAACAAGGGAGAGTTGGCGGCTAGTTCTTTGGCATTTTGCTATACTATGGGCCCCCTATAACTCATAAACATTTCATCAAAATCGGTGACCCCCACGTCTGAGCCTCTCCTTGTTAGGATTGTTGTAACATCTAGTTGTGCACCTCCCCTTTCGGTTCCATTCGACGGCATAGTTTATCAACAGAACCGCCAAAAAGATTCGAAATACATTACGCTCTATGGGCCGAAATTCATCAAAGCGTTTTTTAGAGGTATTGGGCTATTTCAAACGACTCAGAAGTGATGTATGCTGTAAAGAGTTAGAAAATGAATTTCTCCATTAAAAAAAGGTGTCTTTATCATTTATAGTTCTGCTACAGGAACTCAAAAGATTTCCAACAATTCCTAGTTTCTGCGGATATTATGTGCCCGAGGTAACGTACTTCCCGACGAAACAAGTTGCACTTCGATGGACTCAGTTTCAAGTTTGCCTCCTTTAACTTCTGCAACACCTTTCGGATGTTCTCGAGATGCTCTTCGAAAGTCTTTCCGACGATGATGATATCGTCCAAATGAACGAGATGTGTTTCGTAGGAAAGTCCTCTCAACACTGCCTCCATTAGACACTCGAATGTAGCCGGTGCGTTGCAGAGTCCAAAAGGCATAACTTTGAACTGCCACAATCCTTGTCCCGTGAAGAACGCAGTCTTTTCACGATCGTCGGGATGGATTTCTACTTGCCAGTAGCCACTCTTCAGATCCAGAGTGGAAAGCCATTCATTTCCAGCTAAAGTGTCCAAAGTGTCGTCAATCCTGGGAAGAGGATAGCTGTCTTTCTTGGTAATGTCATTCAGACGTCTATAGTCAACGCAGAACCGGGTGGAACCATCCTTATTTCGGACCAAAACAATCGGCGAGGCCCAGGGACTAGTCGATGACGTCATCACGCTGCATCTCCTTTAAAAGTTTGCCCACCTCTTCTTGCTTATAGTCTAAGAGCCAGCGACAGCCAGACCTTCGTCATAGTATAAAAGCTGAAACTTTCTCTGCGCATACCCCACAACAGAGGTAAGAACAATCGGCCACTATAAAGTTTGGTTGACCGTGGCTTTGGCAGGTAACAGGTGGCAAAGGTGTATAAAATTGCAGAATATTTTCGTCATTTCATAAAACTTAATTTTTTTATACGTTCTTGCTTACGTTTCTACTGAAAACTGTTGTGTTCGTAAACTCCCGCGACGAAGTACGTCAAGCTATCACAAAGTGTCAAGCACATTTTATACTGCTACTTCTGAACTTTCTTACGATGCTGAAGCGCGCTCGTAATAGAATTACGTTTACCTTGACTTTGAGATTGTCTGGCGGGGGTTTGCCACGATGGAAAAGTGTCTGGCAAGGGATAAAGTGACTTCTAGTACTGCGCCGAAGAACATATAAAAAAAAATCACGCTTTATGAAATGACGAAAATAGAATTACGTTTTCCATGACTTTGAGATTGTCTGGCGGGGTTTGCCACGATGGAAAAGTGTCTGGCAAGGGATAAAGTGCTTTCTAGTACTGCGAAGAAGAACGTATAAAAAAATTAAGCTTTATGAAATGACGAAAATTTTCTGCAATTTTATACACCTCTGCCACCTGTTACCTGCCAAAGCCACGATCAGCCAAACTTTATAGTGGCCGATTGTTCCTACCTCTATTGGGGAATATGAGCAGAGAAAGTTTCAGCTTTTCTACTATGACGAAGGTCTGGCGGCCGCGGGCTCTTGCTCTATAAGCGCTGTTGTTTTTAAGTGAGACTCAAGTAAAGTATTTCTAAAAGAAGAAATGGATCGCGCGTAAAATGACTTCTTTATGCAAGATATTCCACGCACCTTAAGAAGGAATTTACCTTTTTGAAATCGCTTGTAAACAGCTTAAACCTGCCTATGACAAAACGAGCAGATTTTTCTTTCCTGTTTGCAAAGTTATTTAGTAGGCCTGTGCTAAAGATTTTAAGTTTAATATCTATTTATATCCCAGTGTTGAGAAGAAAAACAAGTGATTAAAAAAAATTAACGTCAATTCCTACTTAGGTCCACAAAGAAAATGTTTATTTTAGTTACTTTTTATTAAATTTATTTAATTAATTAATTAATAATTAATGATTGATTAATTAATGCAGTGGCGTTTGTGAAGCAAGGGTCAATACCGTTAATCCAGTTTGTTTGTTTAGTTTATTTTTTCATTCATTTTTAATCCCACGTAGCAGGTTCTAAAATGAATTAATTGAATTTAATAAATGAGTTAATATTCGAAGAAATTGTATTAACATCAAGTGTCATACACCACAAGTATAAAAAAATATATTTGAACTTGAGTGGATGAATAAAAAGTATTTTATTAACAACTGAAAATTTGAACAAGATATATATAATAAGGAGAGTGTGAACTAATAGTAGGAATTGAATGATATTGATGAGCAACCGAAGTACCGGTTAATATTGAACAGAGGTAAAAGCTTAAACAGACTGACCAAACATATCCAATCGTCAATCATCCTACTAGAGAGTTACGCTGATCCCAGACTCACTGACAATCCCTGTTGAATCCCTGGAAGATAGAACTTTGACCGCTATTCATACAAATAGATTATTAACCCTTTGAGTCGCAACCCTTTCCCAATGCTGAAAAAAGGACAGCCGTTGCGCACAGCCAGCTGCGTCAAAAAAAGGGTCTCTAGATCTGTGGCACGCGATGAACGTTTCGATCGTCCGCCCTCTTGCTGGTAGTTAAGTCGAGCGATGGCAACGTCTGCCCTTTTTTCAGCATTGGGCAATCTATCCAGCTGTTCTCGCATTCTTCCATTTTTCAGCAGATGTCAGTGCTGTTAAAAAGAATCGGGACAATTTTTTTTACGGGAAATGACGTGCTAAAAAGTAAAGGATTCTCATGGAGCTGTGTCACCCGCAATTATTTTTATAGAAATCAAATCTATTCTTCGTGACTGGAAACAGTCAGAACGTCAGAGTTTGGTGTTCCCAGAGCGAGAACACTGCGCGTTAAAGAGTTAACATTTGAATTTTCGCTTTCGGTCAAAATCCTAATGGATGCTTTCTAGAAATTGAGTAAGATAAACTATTTAATTTATTGTCAACTAAATTCATTCATTTGAATGGCTGGATAATGAATATAGCTGATGTTTACTCTCATTTTAAAGAACTGTGTTGATATGGGCGTAGCCAAGGCGTCATTTTAGACCACAAATTAAGGCAGATTTAAAATAACTGTTCGCTAAATTGACAATACACAAATGAACGTTTGCGTAAAATAAATATGGAGCTCGAATTTTGGAGTCTTCTCAGCATTCCTTATACTGAACGAGTTTTATTTATAATATTTTACCTGTTTGGGATTTTTTCACTTGTCATTATTTTTATCCAGCGAAAGGACTCGAAAAATGGTAGATTCTGGGCCCACCTTCCATGCAGTGAAGTACACAGATTTATGTCTTGGAGGGGTTCAAGCTCATAAAAATGTGATAATAATCTATTACCTGAAAAAATGTGAAACATTTGTTTTTTTTCTAAAACCAATAAATTTTTCACCCCCGGCACTGTATCCCCCCTTTTACAATGCCTTGACCATTAAAAAAAACCTGCTGCGTCCGGAAACGAACATGAGTGGACCCCAGCCTTAAAGGCCAGCGTCCACTCACGTCCGATTCCGGACGCAGCGGGGATTTTTTTAATGGTCAAGACATAGTAAAAGGGGGGGATACAGTGCAGGGGCCAAGAATTTATTGCCTTTTAATGACCAGTCGGGATTCGCCGACAAAGCGTAACGCGTGAAACCACAAAAGCACGCCCACCATACAATTTGGGCACTTTTCTCTCCAATCCGTCTTCAAGATTCCGAAAAATAGATTGAGTTCCCATTCTAGCGTACGGAAACGGACGTGAGTGGACGCTGGCCTTTAGGCCTATGTACCCTCCCACAAGTGAGAGCATCATCTGGGCAATCATTTACGGATCCGCATCTCTTTTCATCCTAACATTTTAACCAGCAAGAGCATATACGTCGCTACGGATTTAACATGCACGTCCGTCGCACGTACACGGTGGTATTCGATGGGCCGTGATACGAACCTGTGTCGTTTACAGCAGAGCTCGGTACTGTACCAAGCGGGCTACCACGGTTTCACTTAGACTCCGGGGACAATAGCAATATTCCATTGTTATGTATGCTGTTCGCTCCCGTCATCGCACTGTCAATATCTTATCTTCACGTCTTTGACATGCAGGGAGTAGACATGTTATGGCAAATTAAAGCAGTAGTACACGTGAGGAGTCCAAATCAAGCGTTGGAAATCCTCTGAACAAAGGATTTATTATAAGAAAGTAGACAAAACTCTTTTGATCAACTTAATAGAACTTGGTCACTTATAACAAAGAGCTGTTAAACATTATGTGCACACTGCCCGTGATTCACTGGAAACAATAACTGATAAATATGTATTGCACACCCCCGATATCTATCTTTTTATCGATCTCCCATTATACATATAAAAGAGAGAAAGGGAGAGATGAGTCATCGGCCAATCGATTCATTGGCCTGCTGTGACAAACACTTAGCGCGGGGGAGTGAGTGAACACGACTTAGAGAAGCCGAGAAGTGCCACCACCCTCGCCCCACTGACCGAGAAAAACAACCGTCAATATTGTGACTGATACGCGCTGGCTCCCGCGTGCACTTCGCAGATGAGTGCGTGAAACTTCCCACCGTCTGTAGTGTTAGTACAGTGGGTTTGTGAAAGCACTCCAGTGTTTAGGAGTGTTTGAAAGAGATTCGAAGCGCATTCTTTGGTCGGCAGTTCGTGTGCGGAATACAGCTGGAGGAAATAATTTTAAATAGCTCTCTTAATACTCATTGCTATACAGTTGGTGCAACATTTCACCAATATATGGTACTAGAAAAGTTGGCTCCGGCCTTACCATAGCCGAGTGGATAAGGCACTCAAAATGGTAGGCGGCTGAAATGTGAAAGGATATGGACCAACCGCGCGGCTGTCGATCTAAGGGTCTGGATTTTTGGTCAGTTTTCTCCAGATGTAGCGTGTATGTGTTAGAATCCCTTAAAAAGTCCTCCGACCAAGGTACACACCCCGTAGGCAGGTGCTTCTCACGTAGGCTTGCCATAACACCAAACAAGCAAATGTTGGTTCCATAAGATGGTGAAACCTTGTTCTAGCTTTGAGTGCTTGAGTTGAACCATAAAGTGTTAAAAAGTTGAACCATAAACTTATGGGTGTCATACCATAAAGTGTTAAAAATTTGAACCATAAACTTGAACCATAAATTTGAACCATGGGTATCGAACCATAAAATTGGAAAAAGTTGAACCATAAACTTATGGGTGTCGTACCACAAATTTGGACCGTTTGTGTGAGGGCTAGAGCTTGAATCCCAAGGAATATGTTTTTAAACAGCTCTTTTAACAGAAATTGTTATAAAACTGGTGCAACATTTTACCAAGACAAGGTACTAGGAAAAGTCGTTTCCTAAAGATGGCGAAAGCTTGTTCCAACATTGGGTGCTCAAGTTCAACCCTAAAATTATATATATTGTACCACAAAATCGAAAACGTTGACATTGAACAGTACATTAGTAAAATACTGAACTTTAAAATGCAAGTGCTTGTAGAAGCCACTCTCCAATAATAGAAATTTGCCATGATTACATTTTTGTCAAGTTGCTACAGATATTTAAGTGGATGCCAACAACTGATAGAATCCGGGGTCACTATGCGAACACACTGCACATTAGCCACTAGACCTAAAGGTTGTTGTTCAGACGTTCACGTTCATATAGTTTTTTCAGCTTCGCCACTCAGGCCATTGGTCCACTTTTGTCGTTATTAGCTGTAAGATACTAGCCATAGGATCATGAAAAGTTGAACCACGAAGAAACTCACAATTTACAGTAGTTTTGGAAAATCAAATTGCACCAGTTGTTGATGCACTTGCTTTTATAACTCCACCAAATGATTCAACGCTGAACGAAAATTTTACAGAGTGTAAATTTTACACTAAAATAGTGATAGTCCACTTTTTAAGAAGAAAACCATCTAAGAAGAAAAAATAGGATTAATCATGCATCAGTTACAAAACCCTCTCCAATGCAACCATCCTTACGCATAGTTATACAGTTGAATTCGAGGTTTTCTGCTTCAGTGAATGCTTGGACTTTTTAACACTTTCCAACAAGTTTGAAACCGATATAACAAATCTGACTTGTGCTCGAATACTTCATTGAGTGGGTGCATGGATATACAGCTGCTATGTGATATTGCTGCTATGTGTGTGGCAAAACTTTGTACAAAATGTTTAAAGATCTTAGTCTTTAAACATTTCAGATCAAAACATTTCATTCAGACAGATCAGTTTTTTTAAATTCGTGTATCAAGACAGCGAAGCAGGTTTTGTTTCTTCGAACTGCAACATCAAAAGGAAGCTGGAACGATCGGCTTGTTAAAGGCTTACCGGATTTCATTCCTATGTGACAAGAGATGGATACTTAAGCTATTTACATCCTCTTTTTCGCATCCTATTGGAAAGGATGTACAAAGCTTTCAAATATTATTTGCATAGTTATGCAAATAAAATATCTGTTGAGGAAACACCTTTGTATTGGAACAAGTTCTTTAATCGATATATGTGGCATGATTCACCTCCGTTTGGATGTCTCAACGAAAAATTAATGATAGTCTCAATTTTCATAGCATTTTCCTTGTCATTACATTATATTACCGTGACGGAGCTATCATGTAGCAAGAGAGTAAATGCGGCTTCGGGTAATAGAAAGCAAACAGCGGAAGATGACCTTTTATGTTAGGGGGATATATTGATGTTTGGAGGGGGAGAGTGTAATCGTTTACTGCCAACAGGGACCAAATTGCTATCACATAGCTATAGCGGCGTATTTCAACCGGAAGATCTTTTTTGGCTTCTTCTATTGACGAATGATCAATTTACCTCCCCATCGTATTCAAAGTAAAGAAAAAAAAAGGGAGGGGGTGGTTCTTCTTGCAAAAACAAATCGATACTCAACCATGGGAAGATCTCTTAAAGGCAAGGTTACACCCTACAGAAGTTACTGTATGTTCCGTAGCAGATCACGTAAGACCGTATTTCAAAAAAGAATCATGTGATTTTAGTAAATAAATGGAAATAAATTAATAATATCAGGAGCTTTAAAATTTTTCAGAATGCCTCGTCGCAAAGTGTACCTAATATACACTGTAATAAAATACAAACCTGTATCAATTACGAAACTCAAAAAATAAAATAAAATAAAAATCGAAAATATTGCAGAATATGTCGTTTTTTGAAAAAAAATGTGCAGTTCCATGTTTAAGAATTTTTTCCTGTAAATGTCAAGGCATCATTGCTTCTTCGATTAGTACAGAGTGTGGTCTAGCTTATGAATGATCATCCAGAAATTCAGTGTTTTTAAAAATTGTGTACCAAGACAGCGAAGCAGGTTTTGTTTCTTCCAACTAAGACATCAAAAGGGAGGTGAAATGATCGGCTTGTTAAACGTTTACTGGATTTCATTCCTATGTGACAAGAGACGTATACTTAAGCTAATTACATCCTCTTTTTCGCATCCTATTTGAAATGATGTACATAGCTTGACTAATTCTTTTACAGGGGCTCACAAAAGAATTCCAATACATTTATACTGTATGGGCAATTGATATGTAAATACATTTCAGGAAACGTTCACCTACTTGAAATAGGAAAGGGGATATTTTATACGTTGTCCGATGAAAGAAGCAAGTAAGTTTACTATTCATTATGCAGTAGCACATGCACTGACAAGATTGTATTGGAAATTTTTTATTGATCGGCATGATTTGGCTGTATTATCACTCTTTACATTACAATGTCTAGAGTGGTGCAACTTAAAACTTTTTTTTCAACCTCCATTCACAAAATTTTAATCTTTAAAATCAAGTTACCAAGTCAAATCTGTTACCAAGGACCATCTTATACAGCGTGCCTGCTTAAATCCGTTGTCACCCCAATAATTTCTGAATGGCCAGATGTGTACTAATAAAAGTAGGGTCTAGGTATAATGAAGCTGTTATGTGCTGTGCAAGGAAACCGCCTATAGAGCCGCCTGGCGGCTAAATTCGGAGTTAGCGTTCTTATCTCAAAAACGATGGGAAATACAGAAAAGGGTCAGTTACAAAGTTGTTCAGCACCATCGTTTTAGTAATAAAAAACACTTCAATTTGCACATGATGCTCATTAATTCATACAATAATGTTACGGATGAAGGCATAAAATGAAATTTTTTATACATTAATTTGGGTACTAAATTAATTACAACATGTACCCGGCAATCATCTTATGCTGATCAGTGATACAATAGGAAAAAAATTCGGATCTCATTGCAGACATATTAGAACCTTTTTCTATAGAAAAATATTGGATTTTTTCCTGATATTGCAATCGAATTTTTTTCAACAAAAGTAACTAAAACTGTATTCTAAAATTTTCTGGGTACTTGGCATCCATGTGATTTCTTTTTTGTTTGAACTTAGGAGTGCTCATGTAGACGACGCAATTGCCTTGGGACAATCGCGTTGAGAAATGTTTCATAATCAGTGCTTTCCAAAGTACTTATGATCCTCGTCCTGACTACTCGAAACAAATTCATCCATTTCTTGGAATAGAAAGTCATATTGAATTTCATACATATTATGCATGATCTCTTTACGCAACGCTAAAGACACTGCTTGATGCTCCTCCGTCACGTGATACTGTGCCACAGTTTCTTTTATGTGTACAGTGTACCATAAACCACAAAAATACGGACCATGTTGCTTGGCCTCGTGCATATTTACTTTAGTATTAAAATTACTTTGTGCTGTAACTGTATAATATCGATTAGTAATCTAGACCAGAACAAAATCACCAATGTCGTACTAAACAATGCTTCCTGTTATCGTTCCTATCTCTCACGTGACCAGAATCATAGTCTGAGTGAACGCCCCAGATAAAATAAAGCGATTCCATGTATGTTTTGACGGGAAAAAGCAATTCATCTACAGAAGTGTATTATCCTGACCTAAAAAGAGTATTTGGCCTCGAAAATGGTTTAAATAGAAAATATATCGGGTACAAGGGTGTCTGAAAAACGTTCGTGTGCTCATTTTTGTGAAGGTCTTTTTACATGAGAGTAGACACGAAAGATTGAATTTGTTTTTGCTTAAAAAACAATTTTGCTTTAAAATTAAACATTCCATTAAAATAGAGTTATGTAAAGGCCACTTGAATTTAAACAGAAAATTGTTTTGATTATTCTTTAAAAAGAATCGTAAATACGATATAGAAAGTTTGAATACTCCGTTAGTGGAACGATCCAAGCGGGGAAGTAACGTAAGACACAGAGGGTAGTTTTATCAGTTGTGTCCTGCAAACACTGAAGAGGGACATGTTAAACCGGGATTCAAGATTAAATATGCAAAGTATACTACCGTGTTTAGACATTTTTAAAAGGATAAAAAATAAGATTATAAGCATCTCTAAAAAAAAAGGAGGAAACTATCTCTAAATACAACTTTTGAGCTCTAAAGAAATAATTTATGATAAAAGAGTATTTTAACTTTAAAAAGATGTAAGTGTATTTCAGCGAAAACTGGAGATTTGTGTTCTTCAGAAGGTTAAAAGTAGTCTCTTAAAAATCTTTAAAAAGGGGGCTTTTCAAATGAATCCTGTCATTTTAGATGACTGTGATATCGTTCTTGATCATCCTCGTTCAGAATAACCAAAATATGCTTTTAAAAAAATCAAAAGCTTTTTTTTTTTAATCCCACCAATGTCAGATTCAAAATTTTTACTTAGTTCTTAAACACGACTTTGAATCTCTGTCGTATAAAAGACACATTTGAGATTTATGAGATAAGGTTTACAAAAAAAAGGGAAAGTTTAGTTTCAGGTGAGATAAAAAGAGTTCTGTATGAAAAAAGGGAAGATGGGAGAGAAAAAATTTCCCCTAAAATTATTGGAGTAAATAACTCCAACCTGTGTTCTGTAATTCTTTATCAAGAGATGAATAAATCAAAACACTTCTAGAGCTTTCCGATTTGCGAATCTCTAAATTTTTTATTCAAACAATGGCTCCCAACCTGGGGAACGTGAACCCCATGAGGGTTCACAATGGACAGTTGTGGGGTTTGGGGGGTGGTGGAAAGAAAATGTGTATTGGCGTAAATGTTCAACGAATTTAAATACACAAAAGAACCCACTCGAGTACAAATTTGTACCCCAAAATCGATTTTGAATAGGAATCGTTCACCGTTGAGAGTAGATTGCTGTCGCGATCTTAATTTCAAGACTTTGGATTACTTTTTGAAAGAAAATGAGTAGCAATTCTCTAGTTACGTTAAATTGAAAATATCTGAACACTTGAAGGGGTTAAAATCATTATTTGTGTGATAGTTTCCAAAACTGGATGAAGGTACTGGATTCAAAGTTCTTTTACTCAAGGAAATATTTTATTAGTACAGTTAAATGCTGTTACTGGTTCTTGTTGTAGTAGTTGAAATCACTACTGATAGAACATTGAAATCAGCTTTCAAGGGGGGGGGAATTTTCATTAAAGTTCGTAGGACCTCCACAAAGAATAGGAACGTTTGTCTGACCTGGCAGTGAAAGTTTTGTTGCTTTTTTATTCAATCTATTGGTGGAAAGAGTTTTTTCATCCTATACTTTCACTAAAACAAATACAGAAACAAGATGAACGCCCATATATAAGCCTACACTTGGCTTTTTTCGATCCCAACTTTGAAAAACTGAGTGATGCAAGGCAAGGAGAGAGCTCCCATTAATGTGCAAGTAAAAGAAGTGGCGAATGTGTTACAGTTTATATTTATAAAATCAAGTTTTTTTTATACAAACAACAAAACTAATAGACGACTTGAATTATAAAAACATTTTTAGTTAAAAGCTGTTTTCTGTTAAAATTGTATAGTGCGAAAATATAATCACAAAATATAGTAATCTTGCTATTTTAATTTTTGTTTCTTTTATATTATTGCATTTTATATTAAGAATCTAACCCACGGGTACAATTTATGAAAATAACTTAATAGGGAGTAAGCAAACGAAAAAGATTGAGAATCACTGTATCAGAATCACTGTTCAGATTTGAGCATTAGATGATACTTCTTGAATTAACAGACGACTCGTTCATTTACACGACACAAATATAGAGTTCAACCCCATATCTATAAGGTGGACGACTCTGTTCAGATTTTCTATTAAACTAATCGTTTAAAATACTCTTACGTCACTTTCAGCTACCACGTGAGAGATCTCATTCTCCAGTTCATTCCATCGCACCTTCCTTCCACACCTCACTCATTTATTAAAATACTAGCTGCTACCCGCGACTTCGTCCGCGTCTGCTTTAGAGTTAGGTCCCAAAAGAAATGAAGCATGTGTGAATAATACATATGTTTGCGACAAAAGAAACTGCATTTAAATATTATTTGCTTTTTACTTATTTTATATGAAGTATAATGCATGGTAGTATACTTCATTTAAAATAAGAGAGTAGGCAGAGTTACTAAATTTAGATTTTTTTTCAAGCATTTGGCGAATACAGCTACGACAGTATTTGCCAACTGTTTTTGTTGTTCTTGTGAAAGAAATATTTATGGTATAGCATGAATTTTAGCCTACGTTAATCAGGAATAGTGCAGCTTTCTATCAGCGAAAAAGTTTTAGAATCGGTTCTATAGTTACAGAGATACCCAGAGAGCGTAATGTATTAGAATTGTTTTGATGTTCCTGTAAAGGAACTATTTACACTGCATGCATGAATTTTAGCCTATAATACTCAAGAATAGTGTAGCTTACTAACAGTGAAAAAAGTTTTGGAATCGTTTCAGTACTTACAGATATACACATAGAGTGTAATGTAATTCCTATGAGTATCCCTGTAAAAAAAAACTATTTGAGATATATGCATAAAAGGTAGCCTATAACACTCAGGGTCCCACCAGTGTCTAAGAAGTTCTATTCTCAAAACTGGAAGGCTGGAGGTGCCAGGTTCAACCCCTGGTCGAGTCTGTCGACCTAGCCGCTCGCAGTTTTTCGCGGTATTTTCTCCAAAACCTCGCGTAAATACGGGCTAGGATCCCTTAGAAAGTTCCCCATATAGTCCTCCCTATTGTAGTCAATCGGTCTTAATCCACAAACAAACAAACAATAATACTCAGGAATAGTGTAACTAAGTTTTAGAATCGGTTTAGTAGCTATAAAATTTCCATAGAGTGCAATACATTAGAACTATTTTGAATGTTTTTGTAAAAGAATTATTTATGCTATATGCTTCGAAGGTTGCCTGTATGTTAATCCAGGGCATAAGATATCTTCATTACGAATTTTTCCAAATCTGTTTAGCAATTTGTGTGTGATTCGGTCAAAAACATCTAAACACACAAACATACACATTTTTTAATGACTATGTCATTTTATCTCTCAAATCCCTTATTGAAAAATGTGTCCCAAAAATGCGACTTAATAAAGCGACATAATTTTACATGTATTTAAATACTATTAGTTCACAACAGCTTTAATATCGAGATTAAAGCAATCTATAGTCTCGATATTGTTACACTATTTCGTAAGCTGTAGAATATGCTCCACATGTATTTTTTACATATATTCAAATATTATTAGTTCACAACAACTTTAATCTATTGTTACAATATTTCGTAAGCTGTAGAATATGCACCACATGTATTTTTCTATAAATAGTTTACACTCATAAAAAATTCAACATAGGGTTACCAGGCGAAATACGCGAAAGATGAGCGATAAAATGACAAGTCAATTAATATAGTTTTAATATGGCAATAATAAAACTAAAAAATTAGGGGGGAATAATTCCGTAAGCGGTGGCATGTTTAATTGGCCACTTTTTTGTTGCCAACGTCTAACCCATTAAGGTTGCCGTTAAAACAATTCTCTATATAGTCTAAGCACAATCCTTGCAGATTGGCGTATTTAGCAACGCGAAAAAGCTTTGGCGACATCTGGGTTGGCGACCTGCCCCCGCTTACGGAATTATTCCCTTAGGGGGATTCAGGGGGATCTCCCCCTGACGAGGCTCGAACAGCCGAGTTTTTATATTATTGGTAGGATTTGGAAATTTGTGAAGTTTAAGAAACACATTTGGACTTTTCTTTCTAATGCTTTTTAATTTGACGTAAAATCAACATAATTTCCATACCCTTTCATGTTTTTCAAATGCATGTTTAACTGAAAATAGAATTTCAGCTTTATTTCAAAAGTATAAATCATTTTGTGCGGGCGATAAAACGGTTTTTAATTAATAATTAGAAAAGTATTTAAAATTTCAACATTCTGAGCCTCAGGTGCACAATCATGGGCTTCTATGCTCAAATTTTCAAAGCTCTGCTTTCTGTAGATTTGTCTGGAGAACATTCATTTTTATTATTATTGATAGATAGATTTGGCATAAAACTGGCATAATTTCCGTGGAATTTAATGTTTTTCAGATGCACGCACGCGCTTCTTTATTGAATCAATAGCATTCTTGTTAGCTCAAAACATGAATCATTTGATTGATACGGGCGGAACTCGCCAAGCATGGCAACGTAAAAACGGTTTTTAATTAATAATTAAAAAAGTAATTAAAAATCTAAAATTCTGAGTAGCCTATAACCAACTACAGGGTCCCATCTATATCTAAACCAAAATGCATCCTAATCGATTCAGCGGTTTAGGCGTGAAAGCGTCATAAACAAACAAACAAACAAACAAACAAACAAACAAACAAACTCACTTTCGCATTTATAATATTAGTTAGGATGGCTATTCAAATTTCATTTTTAGTTCATGGTGCGTTTGATAAAGTCATCAAATCTTTTTGGATGCCTTTGGACAGGTTGTAGTTTCTGCATGCATTAAAATCAAAATGTCAAATCTATCCAGTTCTGATTTTATACTGAAAAAAAAAGGGAAAGTACATTTTACTTCATCAAAACAATGCAGTCCATTGGAGATGCCCTTTTTAACACAGCCAAATCTTTCGCATTTTGAGGGATTGCGGGTGATTACGGCACGCCACAAAGCAGAGAAGGGGATGGAGGATGTGTCCGAACGTATTAGTCTAATTCTATACACATTTCAAAATAATTCGATTTTCACGCTGATGTCAGTTCTCTGAGCTACATTTCTCGCCCCCTCAACCCCCCCCCCAAAGTTCTCTTGGGAGATGGGCTGCAGCCGTTGTCTGTGACAAATGAGAAAGTCCGAGAAGTGAAAATATTCCGGAGCACATGTCGATGCGTCCCTCGGGGAAGTGTTAATAGACAGATACAGATAGGATTCGAAGCATCTAGTGGTCAATTATTTTGTGACGGTCTGGAAACGGACGCCGGCAAGTCTAGATTGCGTTGGAGAATGGCTGAGTACAGATATGAAAGGAATAGAAGAATCTACAACACAGTTGTTGGAACTTGAATTAACAATTAACAGATCTGCCAGAAAAGGACTTTCAGTTTATGCTTCAAATTAGGCTCATATGGGGGAATTACGGGTCACTCTGTTTCTGGGGTAAATAATGGTCACTATAGTATTAATTTTTTTTACAAAACAGCTAAATTATACGAAGTCATCCTTCTACATTCTATTTTCTTACATCAAATTCGAAAATAATGTAAATGTTCAAAAATAAATAAAAATTCCATTTTAGGTAAAGTGATTATTTGAATAATTTCTAAATTGTTTAGGCTTACTTCAGGGCATATTAAATTATTTTATCCTTCATACTTCAGAAAATATTAAGATGCTGTTTTTTGATCCATAATTCCCCCACGTGACCTTACTTTATTCTTGAAATTTTGGCATATAGTCGCAAGGAAGCAAGACGACGTAGGCTTTGCAAGAGAAGAAAGTTGTCATTACACGTAAGAAGATGTGTAATCCAAGTTAAAACTTGTATTTCAAAATCAAAAATACACCTCTTTTGCAGAGATAAGGCACGCTGGTGCTCAAAACTAAGGTTACAAACGCAAAATCTGTGATAGTCGAAGGAATACTCTGTTTCTCTCTATTCTAAAAAAAAGTAAAGGCCGCTGTCGCCGCCGCTGTCAAAAGCTTGTCAGCGTATCTCCTCCTAAACCGTGGGTATTTGAGTTTCGACTAAGGTGCCCACAGATTCGAAAAATTCCGAGGAACCTGCCAAGCTGATTTAAATTTCGAAAATCGAATTATTTTAGTAGATATTAATAAAAAACTGAAAAAATAAACCGAATGGTTGCCAGATTTGGCATAAAATCATTCATTCATTTGCAACAAAGCGTTTCCAAGTATCTAGAATCGCGTGAAATTTACAAACATGAGTTAGAATTAAGCCCATTTTACGCCAAAATAAAAACTATATGAAATAAGTAACTCAAAATGTGTTACACATTTGAGTTACAATTTTCAAATAGTAAGTTCGCTTAGACAGCAGGAGTTTAGAATTAGCGATTATTCGTTTTTCCAAAACAGAATAACTAATATCTTGAAAATGAAAAATAATTAAAATGCAGATTATTTTAAAGCCGGTTCTCGTCCAGCTGGATTATTTGCTACCAGTAGAAATATTTGGCGGCGTTAACTATGCCATTATAGCAGTTACAGTACACTTTGGATATTTGCTAGCGCGACGAGATGGTATAATTCGTGGTGCTAAGTACGGCAATCTGCAAACGATTATGTAAATGAAAATATGGATAACGGTTTTCCGGTAACCTTACATGAACAGTAATTATAGGTTGTGAGCATGTGTAAATCGCCAAAAAATGAAAAGTCGCCATTGGTGGCAAGCTATCCTATATGTTTCGTAGCTTTTATTAACTTTACATGTACGCAAGTCGCCAAATAATGAAAAATCGCAATGAGTGGCAAATTCGAAGGGTGTCCAATAGGTTTTACATTATTAAAAATACAGCTGAAACAGATGTTCTGATTTTATTACGCTTTAGCTCCTAATTAATATAACTTTTGAATGGCAACATTGAAAATCATTGTGTTTCTGAAGAGTGCAAATAATTTTTCCAGCGATTATAAGCGGAGTCCGCACTCCAGGTGTAGTATAGCTCAGGACCCGTACAACACGGATTCCCATAACAAAATATCTTCCGTGTTATGAGGGGGAGGGGTTCTACTGTAGTGTGAAGTTTAAATTTTTATGTACCAATGAACATGCAAGAACCAAGCAATGCGTAGCTCAGTAACATTCTATCTGATCCAATCTTCGGGTTTTGTCTGTTGAAATTATGTCTTTTTACGAATAAGCCTGATTAGGGGGCCGAATGCTTCATACGAAAAGCGAGCGTAGCGAGTCTGGGGGCCTTGGCCCCTAGTATTGTAAAAAATCTGAGCACAGAAAAAAAAACATATTATGGGAGAAAGTATATAGAACATAACAATAAAAAAAGAGTAATTGTTAGTTAATATACAGGTTATATCAAACATATTCTAATCAAGATGACACCCTCTAAATAATGTACATCCTTTTTAACACGGTGATGGCTTGTTATGAGGCTTGTACATCAGCGCACATTAGCCACACAGTGTATTAGGTAGACCTTTCCACAGACATAAACAACGATAAATCGTGCCAAACGCATAGATTATAGAACACTTTCCAACACAATAACCTTTATTGCGCCACATCGGGAGGTGTATCGTCATCATATTTGAAGAGATTCTGAAGATAGCTTAAACAAGCTGTGTATCATTAATACTGTAATTTTGCAAGACTCTGTAAATGCTGAT
Organism: Cheiracanthium punctorium; assembly: GCA_038373885.1. NCBI lineage: Eukaryota > Metazoa > Arthropoda > Arachnida > Araneae > Cheiracanthiidae > Cheiracanthium > Cheiracanthium punctorium. Next base: position 261,748 of record JAWZYV010001411.1, on the reverse strand, counting down.
TACATCCTTTAAAAGAAGAGTTAGCGGGCGTAATCGTGTATATTGTGCTTGAAATGGACGAAAGTCGCTGAACTGCTGTAGACTGCAATGTATTTGAATTCTTTTGAATGCTCCTGTTGAAGAACTAAAAGTGATACAGATACTATGTACAAAGAAAATCTTTATTTTGTAATTCTTAATGACATATATCAATTTTGATTTCGTTTGAAATAGCCGAATGTCTCTAAAATATGCTCTTTAAAGATTCACTAGCCATAGAATTTAACGCATTAAAGCTCGTTCAAAAAAAAAGGTATGCCCTCTACATAAGGGCACAATTTGGGCCCAATAACTAACATATGTAAATTAGTTTGCAATCTATGCTTATTTTAGCCTTTCTTGACTTGAGACGTCAGTTTCTTTTGCAAGTGTCTGTCCAGGGAACGGAGGGTTTTCTGCTATTAAGCCTAAATTCATAAAATGATCGAAACATGAACGAGAGTTGTTCAGTAATGTTCTGTAGAGTAAACGACATATGCTTTATTTTTTATTTATTTTTTATTCATTTAAGTTATTTCTTCTTTAAATGCATTTTTTACCCATTTTATGTGTAACAGATGCCATGTTGTAGTTTTCGTTCAGGGATGGACGCGGGACGAAAAATAGGGTTGTCTCGTCTCGCGAAACAGCCGAAAAGCTTTGTCTCGTCTCGCAAAATTCCTATATTGTAATGTTAAAAATGCTTGTCTGGTCTGGTAAAATCCCTATATTTTTATGCTAAAAATGCTTGTATCGTCTCGCGTCCTTCCCTGTTTTCGTGAAGTTTAGTTTAGTCAAGTATAGTAGCTTTTAAATGGCTCCAGGTACTGGCACAAATATGTGACAAAACCTTGTATTGAACGAGAAAACGCTGTGGCGCGCCAACGAGCCGGCCGGGAAGTGAGTTTCCGATTCTTGCTGGTACGAATGCGTGACAATCGGCACGCAAGGGTCAAGGCCTATAGAAAACACGGACAGACAGACATATACTAATGGAGACAGAAACCAGAATCATAATCACTTTCGACTTTCTTGAAAAATGACAGACATGTGAAAAACCGGTTCTTTCAATTGTTAATTCTCTCAAATGATGTTCAATGATTCTTCGCCCATTCGTTATAAGCAGTCCCTGGAACCGTTCAACTTAATCCGATTGAAAATTTCTGCAGACACTCGTAAAATATAGAGATGAGAATTAATCTACATTTTCAGCTTCTGGTTGTGCCAGTGTCAGCCTGCAGGGTTAAGTTCTTGCCCCCTACACTCGCACAAAACCCTTGGGAAATGAGCGACTACCATTGTCTCTTGCGAATGAGAAACTGTGTGAGAAGTGGAGAAATATTCCGAGAGGGAACTGAATTGCATGTGTATTTTCTCCCTGGGGGAAGACCTTAATAGACAGATACGGAAAATTGGAAGCATCTAGTGGTCCATTATTTCAGTGTTCCGCCGTAACCCAGACGCCAACAAGTCGATACTGAACTGGAACTGCGCACAGAACGCAGATACAGCCAGAGCCTCATCCCGACTCGATAAATCTATTTGGGCAAACAAATTAGCGAAACTTAATTAAGTTTGATTCGCTGCTCCACTGAACTAACTCGTCTGTAAATTCATCTAACGATAAGCAGATTTGAAACAAAATTGTGAAATTGACGTGGAGGAGGCTTTTATTTTTAGCTGGCGTATGGAAGTACGAATACAGAAATAAGAGAGAAAGAAAAAATCCAGTCAAATACCATCGATCATGAGACACTTTGGAACACGATTTTATTTGGGCATCGTGTGACGCATAAATAACCCATTGGTTCGAATCCTTAAAAAACGCCGCTGTTCGTTGGCAGCGATTCTCCTTCTGTGGCCACCGTTACTTCCCGGAAGGTGGTTTTCGAAGGCTTCCATAGCGGACCAGCAATTCTTGCATTGTAGAATGCCACCGGACTATCGGATCAAACCTAGATAGATTATGTTGAAAACAGAGCACTTGCTACTGAATCGCTAGCTGGACGTGAAAGTTCTTTTACGTTGTCGTCATCTTTTAGTTTTGTACTTTCATTGTCCAATCCCGTTTAATACTCCGAAACGAAAAATAGATTGAATAGTCACTTTCAAGTTGCGACTCCGTTAGCAACCCGAGTGCACAAAAAAGAAATTCTAGACAATATGTCTAAGATAAGAGTTACTTGGTGGCTTTATCAAGGTCGTTGTTCTTTCATCATAGAAGATTCAGCACCCACTTTGTATGAAGTTGGATGTTTCGGCCTCCATTTTGGTCCCTAAGTTGTAACTAATCGCTCTGCTCGTTTATACAAATTTCACAGCAATGCCCACGCTTCTCTGTATTTTGTATGTTTCTTAATTTTTTCCTTCAACATGATACTTCTCGTAGTGAATTTAAAATACTCTAGCGGAACTAAGTATTATTTCATATCTTCTCTCCTTGAAGAAAGTTAAATAATGTAAACATGAGAAATAGACATGCGGTTGCTTAACTTGGCGAACCAGTATTTTGGGTCATGTTAAAGGAAAAGTACTTCTTTTGTTTCGAAACCAGATTTGTCAAATACTCGTGCCGCACAGGATATTTCTTTTTTTTAATGGCCGGGTCAGCGGCTTACTCAGGGCCCGATTATGACAAACCGGGGCTTGAGGCAGAAGTCTGAATGGGGCTCCCCTACATGCTGTTACTGTGTCTGACAACTACTTTATGTATTTTTTCTGTGTTAGCATATAAATCTTTATCATGATTAACCCTTTAATGCGCAGTGTTCTTGCTCTGGGAACACCAAACTCTGACGTTTTGACGGTTGCCAGTCACGAAGAATAGATTTGATTTCTATAAAAATAGTTGCGGGTGACATACTCCACGAGAATCCTTTACTTTTTAGCACGTCATTTCCCGTAAAGAAATTGTCACGATATGTCACCCGCAACTATTTTTATGTATATCCAATCTTTTCTTCGTGACTGGCAACAGTCAAAACGTCAGAGTTTGGTGTTCCCAGAGTGGGAACAGTGCGCGTTAAAGGGTTAATATGCACTTCACACAATCATCCGCTTCTTTCCTCAACCAAAATCTGCCGATCCTGGTAAGAGCACGGATGTACGAACAGACGAACGGACATGAAGACAAACCGCAAAATCACAAACACTTTTCACCTTCGATGGAAAACGCCGGGAAAAAAAAAAAAAAAAAAAGAACAAATCAATCCGATCATAAAGAAACCCGTCCAAAAATTAAATTAATTCCCGCAGTTTTAGTTAATTGACAAAACGTTCCCCGCTCCCCCCTCAGCTGCGAGGCGAGCGCGAAATTAATTTTTATAAAGTAGCTGTCAGACGGATCGTTGGAGTAATTAGGGTGGCAAACTTTCAAAAGAGTAACAACATTTTTAAGTCGAGTGAGACAGAGAGAGAGGTGGACATTTTTATGAATCAGCCGAGTTTAAAAAAAAAGACATTTCCGAGCTTCAAATGCGGTTCGAATTATGACAGATATCGAATGAATTCTATGAAAGCTTTAAAACGGGTCGCTTTAATCATTTCTCGAATTTATTTATGGGGGAAAACATTGATATATCGTGTATGTAACCCTTTGGAGCGCAAGCCTTTTCACATCAGTATAGAAGATCAACTGGATAGACTGGCCAACGCTGAAAAAGTGCAGCCGTTGCCATCGGTCCATTTGACACATCTGGCTGTGCAGCAGTGCAAGAAAACGTTTTTAGCTCTGTGGCGCCAGATGGGCGATTCGATCGGCCAACGGCTACTCTTTTCAGCCTTGGGATCATTCAGCCATTTTCTTTTCGACCAGCAGTGAAAAGCTAATATAAGGTGGTTTCATGGCTCAACCAAGGCACCAAAGGCTTAAAAGTGCGATAAATAAAACTTTGTATAATGGCACACATAATAAGTTACTTATCTCATCTTTTAACACCAGTTTGTTTTTGAGTGTTTTTTATTGAGTCTAAAGTGGGTCGCTTTAATCATTTATCGAATTTATTTATGGAGACGAAATATTGACATATCGTGTATGACGTGTACGTACACCTTACGATATCGAGGACAGGATTCACTTATCGAGTATTTTTGTAATTAGTGTGCACATGCTTTCATTTCTTTCTACAGTTATCATATTTATTTATGGGAAAAACGTTGATAGATTAATCGTGTATGTATCGGTTTAGATCAACGGTGTATTTCGGAAAAAAAAACATGTGAATTTGGTACACAAATAGAAAAAGTCAAATTATATGTCAAGCGTGTGATGAAGATCACATATCTGATTTAATAATCGGCCTTTAATTTGTGTTTCTTTAATGTAATCTATCCAAAATCATGTATTCTAAATCATTTCTGTTCTTATTTTTTTTTCTGTCACTTCGGCTTTCAATCTGTATATTCGCTTTTCCCCGTATGTATTATTCTTGATTGTTTATTTGTCTTACCAGACCTTGTGGAGTCGTTGTGCTAAAAATAGATTACATTACCTCCGTTTGCAATAGCAACAAACATTTTTGCTTCCTTTCTTTGGCATCCTGCTGGCGTAAATTATTTTATGTTGCCCTGCCTCATCTTTAAAATTATTTGCTCGCGATACCGTCATTTTATTTTAATTGGATTAAATTTGAAGGTTTCTCTGGGATTATCGTTATTTATCTCAGCCAAGTCGTTCTCGCCAATGTGTAGTTCTCTGCTGGCGTAATTTTTAATTCATTCCATCTTATTTTCACTGTCTATAAACGACGTATCTTTATTTCGCTTAGCCACTACCAGCCGTTGTAATAACTTAATGTTTCAATAGTTTCTTTTAAATAAAATAGTTTTAAGTATTTTAGAGTCTTTTACTTTATTGCAACTAAGAGTATCGAACCTGGATTTCTAACCTCAACAACCCAATTTAATAATTACACAGTAGGCAATCAAATATCTTCATTATAAAGCACTTCATATTCTTTTAGAATGTGTCTCTATAAAGTTAGACACTATAATAAGAAATAAACCTGTATAACAGACTAAATGTTTAGGAAAATGTTTTAAAAATAGAAAATTTTGCTGATTACGACACTCTGAAATATTTTGATGTGCCATTCCATGTCTGAGAGTGGCTTCTGAAAGTTTGATAAAGGGCACATTTTTTATTTATTTCTGCGTGTAGATCTGCTTATAAAGAATCATCCTAAAATTTTTTCGGGTTCCTGGAACAAATAGTTTATTTTAATTTGGGCATCATGAAGTGAGGCTCCCTGTTTCCTTGTGAAGCGTGGTTATAATTAGAGTGATCCTATTCAGATCCCTCTTGAACCCGTTCTGCCTATCGGATTTTGATGAAACTTTATTACATACGTTATACAGACCATGGGGAAAAGAATTCTGCATTTAAAAAAAAAATTGTTCAAATTTTCACCACCAGGGGGAATTGTGGTGCCTAAAAAAGGGCAAAATATCTGTCAGAACTATTAAAATTTATTCAATTACATAATGTGATCAGCGTGGACTCCACTGACACCAATTAACATGTTGAAAGCTCATTATAGAGTGTTCAGTGATAGAGTGAAATAAATCTCAGCAACATGGTGTGTAATGTTTTTTTAACTCAGGTAAATCCTAATTCCTCTTCCATTAATACGACCTTTTAGGAATACTCGCAACCAGAAATCACGAAGTCCGATGAATGAAGCATCCGGAAAGGATCTGGATATTACACGATCTTCGTCAAAGTTAGCAAGAAGCTAAGCTAAGAAATTTCCATATGTCAAGGGGGGGGGGCGGCAAGGAATTAAAGTTGGCTTTTGGGCAACACAATATCGATAAAACATAATGTGTTAATTAAAGAAAAGCGCACTCTTAAATAGCTTGCATAAAAGTTTTCAAGTACATCACCATGGTTGCAAATGTGCACTGCCGAAAGTGTACACAACAATTCGCAGACGTCCACTGTGCTCTAGGCTGCATGAAAGAACTCCCCTTTCGCAGGACTACCCTGCGCAGGAAAACGAGTAGAGTAAATGAGTACAGTAAGATATGTCCATTAAGAAGCACCGCAAACGATTCCTGACAAGTTTTAACGATCGTAGCACCTTCCCCTAAACCCTGAAAAATTTCATTCTTCTGTTCAGTTGCACTTTTATGTTCCTCGAAGTTACCTTATAAATAAAAGCCTAGAAGCATAACAATTCCGGATTGTATCTCTCCAAAACAAACTTTTATCACCGTTAATAAAATGAATAATTAAATAACAAAAAATTAGAAAGAGATGCTAAAAAAAGAAGCAATAAAATCCATACAACTAGTACGATCGGTTCGAAACGTTTTCATAATTGTGTAAAAGAATATAAAAAACAATCTGCGCTACTTTAAAAGTCTGAAAATTCACCCTTTCCCTGATTTTTTGCATTACTTCTTTTTATCATTTTTAGTTTTAAAAAATTGCATTATTCGGGTAGAAAAGTTAAAAGCTGTTGCATGTATGTCATTGTTTTATTTTCAAACTTACTGATTCGAAATTTTTGTCTCCTAAAAAAGGTGTTACTGAAAAAATGTAACAAAATTCACCTTATTGGGCCGATCGACTTGCAAACTTGCACAAATACGTTAAAAAATATAAAGGAAGAATGCACAACTTAAAAAACTTAAAATTTAAAGTCTTAATAATCATGTATTTGTAAAAATAATACAGTATAAAATATATCTAGTGCCTGTTGTAATTGCATTTACAAAGGGATTTGTCTACAAGTATAAAAGAATGATATAACGAAATTTTTGCTTTTTACAGTCCATTTTTTACATTAAAAACAACGACGTGACTATTAAACGAAGTGTTTAATTTTTTTTTCGAGAACAAAAACTCATTTGAATGTTGCCAAACAGTATTTTCAAAATACTTCTTTCAAAATACGCCCGAAATTCTCTGTTTGCTTTAATTTCAATCCGACGGGGGGGGGGGGGAGCGTAATTGGATTAACCTTTTGGTTTACCCAATATCAGGAAGCCATAATATTAATTAAAAGAAAGAGCAATTTTAAATTACAATATGATTATGAATATTGCTCATTAAAACATAATACTGAACAAGGATACTTAAAAATGTTATACTGTTAATGGATTATAAAGAATACATATGTTAGTTATTGGTACCACTGATGGTCAGTAAGTTTGTTTTAAAGAAATATGAAATGTCAGTTGAAAAGTTTTGTTAATATTACTAATTACAGATTATAGTCATTGATTAAATTAAGAAAACATATTAATAGCAATATATTACAGGAAAAAGCTTTTGGAGAAAAACTAAATACCAATCATAAAATGCTCATAATGTTTATTAACGATTTCAGCTGACAACGAGTTATTTAAAACAAAATATTATCAAGAAATACGGAGTGATTTAAATACGTAGTGATTCAAACTTTCACTTTTTAGTTGGCGAATTTCCGGCTTCAGTCAAGAAACTGCGTAAAATCTGCATTAAATATATTAAGTTAAAAAGAAGAAAGACTTATTTTTTTAAGTTAATTTTTCTAAAACAGTTTCATTTAAATCACAGAGCAGCAGCGTACGTGAAGTTAATGGTTGTATAAAATTCATCGTCCAACAAGTTATTGCCTTCGGTATCGGTTTCTACCGCCCAAACACTCTTCGGAATGGAAAAGTTGTTTTACAGGCAATGTAGCAACGAAGCGCTTTAAACCGACCCCCGTGACCGAACTAACAACAACAACAAGAAAAAAAAAAAAAAACTCAAAAGAACCTGGCGTTTAAAAGACAAAATAATTAATACTTTGTAAAATAACACACAAGTACCTTTTATGTGTATTATTTTACAAAGTTTTCATTAGCCATATGGTACCCATAACGAACTGTTCCGGTACCATATCGAAATTTTAATATCAGAACTTTTAAGTTCGTTTCTTTCAAGTTTGGTTTTAAAAATGAAGCAGAATGGTACTACATAGTAGTCAGTCAAATTGAATTTCGATTCCACAAAAAGATGAAATTAACGTGTCTAAAGTTTTTTTAAGTCCTCTTACGATGTTGCATTTTGTACCATATCGCAATTATTAACACTTTTATTGTAAAAACAGTAAAATCCAAAAATAAAATTACGCAAAATATTCACTTTGACTATTTAACAAAATCACTACGTATTTTTTTTTTAATAATTATAAAAATATAATAAATCTGCAAAAAAAAATCTGCTATGGGTCAGAAAAGACCCGAAAACACTAGCAAAGTTAATCTAATCCATAAAGTTTGGTTATACTGTTAACAACTAATCGGACAGATAAGGCCAAGTTTTTGTCTAAATTAAAAAGGTTGATAAAGCAACTCATAGAAGCTAGTTTAACAAACGAATTTGACTGAAAATCAAATAGAAATTTTCATCAAACATTCTATGTCGACTGGTGGGGCAAATCTTCCCTCATTTAAAATGAACAGAAAAAAGAATGTAAGCTAGACTGCTTTTTATCTCTCTCTTTTGTCTGCCAAACTTACTAACATAGCAGAGTGACACTAGAAATTCATGTAAAGACATTTTACATACTTTATACGCAACACAACATAACCTGAACTTTTTTTATAATTCATGTGTCCACTCGTTCGGCAGCGGGATTCCATGATATTTTCGTAGAGGGTCTTTATAAAGACTAAAACCTTTTAAATTAATATTTTTATATATTTTTATAATGAACTTTATATTTCTAGTTTTCAACTTGTCATCCCTTACATCGTTACTAGAAGTTCAACATTTCACCCCACAATGGATAGAATGGAGCTAAATTAGCTACATTCTTTCAGTGCAGGAATGTTGAACTATAATTTGGTTCCATTGATCAGTTTAAGCACCAAGTTATGGTTCAGCGTTTCTTCGTAGGAAGGTTGCAGCTAATTTAGCAACGTTTTATGGTGAAATGATAGCTACTTTTGCCAACACAGTATGTTTGTAAAGCACTGTCTGAAGTTGAAGTTAGCTTGTGGAATATCCTATTTTTACTTTATTGCAAGGTTTTTGCGATGTAATATTGTAAATATTGAAAAGATATAATCATGCTGTTATTTTTAAAATTAAATTTTCAACTAATATTCTTATATCTTTCCTATATATATTATAAGCACAAAAGCTGTCCATAATTTCTATATTCCAAAAAATTTTCATTTTAGTCATTATCATTTTAGTCATTTAAACATTAGTCATAAGAAAATAAAGAGCCATTTCGGAGGATACACTGTATATTGATATTGATATTAAATCAAAAATGATTTATCGTGTAATGGTGAAATTTTGTATTTGGGACTGTTGTAACGTATGATTGTGCACTTCCCTTTTTAATTGTAATTGACTGGGTTGTTTATAGACAGGATCACCCAAAAAACGTTCAACTCCTTAAGGTCTACGAGGCATAAAAGTCTACAGTAAGTGTATGTAATTTAATGGACGTATAAAGAAGTCATGTATTGTCCAGACAACACGATTTTTTATGTTGCTGTTGCTCAACACTAACCTTTTTAGTGTTTTCAATATTATAGATCGTAACTTCACAAAATTGAACATTTTTATATTAAACTATCTAGTAAAACAGGACAAATTCTATTTTAAATTCCAAAGCATAAATCAGTATAGGAAAAAATAAAACGATTGGATATAAATAAAAATAATTAGTTTCGTTTCTTTAAACCTGTATACTATCTAAATAAGTATTAAAAGTTTAATTCGCAAAGCTTTAAACTCATGTATTTTTTATAGCCACAAATGTTAGCAAAACTATCTTAGGGATTCCTTGTTATTAATGCGCTTCATTTTTGTTTTCGCATGAATACTTCCAAATAAAAGGAAAACGCAAACAAACCACGGAGAAAATCCTGTCACTACTCATATATTTTTATTATAATTTGCGAATGAAAATAATTAGAAGTTCCCTCAAACGGAATTTCGATTACCTGATACAACCCGATTTCGACCGACAGTATATTAAAAACCCTGTAAAGATGCTGGAGCCACTTTCTCCACTGTGTGCTACTCCCACGAAGATCAAAAGAGGGATGTAAAATTTCACGGTACCTAGCTTTCTTCTTTTTTTTTTCGTGTAAAGGTGTAAAATGAAAAGCTGTTTAACCCTAGCGCTTTTAAAATGCATTGTTACATGGTGACTTACAAAAGATAGTAGCCGACAGTGGAAATAATTATTCTGGCCTATTAGTTAAAATTAAGATATCTTTTTCACCTTTATATAGTTAAGTAGTATAAGATTACAGATAAGGACATAATAATTTAATTTTGAATTTTAGTAAAATATTGGTCTTTATTGGTATGACTAACGAAATATTTTTGATGCAAGTAACGTAGCTTTGAAGCTACCAAATGATTCTGTTTGTCACAGCTCTTAACTAACTAAAAATACTATATAAGTATTTAATAAAGTACCAAAATATAAACCATTTTTCTTTTCTTATGATTGTATCATTGTGATAATTATATCTGCTGTAAAGCTGAAAAACTTTATTTTAAAGTAATAAGTAATATATACATACATTCATTTTCAGCTTTTTTTTCTGTTGCTATGGATTAACTCACTAATGTATACAGAATACAAATTTTCGACAAAACTGTGGAACCACATGAGTAAATTACTGGGGGGGGGTGGCAAAAGGGGCGATTCCCCCTCCCCCCCAAAAAAATCAAGACAATTCAGATTATTACCAATTTGAAAATATTTTCAACAACAGCAAACATTTTGCCCCTTAATGCCACATGTCAATGTACGCCAATTTGTGGTACTAATAAGTGAATAAATAGACAAGTTAAAGCCCTGGACTAACCTGAAGTCCCTGCCACGAGCAGCAGCAGCGTTGCTGTTGCCAATACGGGGAGCATAATCCACGGAGAAATCATCTGTTCGACTGAGAGAGAGCGAGGGGTTTTCGGACTCTCCCGCCACAGACGATCGCAGGCCGCCGATCGATGGCAGAGACGCCAGGCGGTCGGGAGTCACAATTCCAGTTTTTGTTTGGGAAACGTCTCTCCAGATGCTTTAGTTAGGACGGGACGGGTTGCGAAATCTCCGATGCGGATGAACTTCGGAACGCGCGAGCCGAAAGAATGACTTGAGACTGATAAATTCACGTGTAAAAAAAAAAAAAAAAAAAATCGAAATTCTTTCAAATTCTATTTCATGCATTAGAAGACACACAAGTTAATTTATTTTTAAAAGAAATAAAAACCAACATCAGGTGTTTATTCAATTTATTTTATGTAAGTAAGGTCCTAATTCATTCTAATCGTGCAGGAATGAATTGCCTTTAACACAAACAGTTTCCATTACAAGCTTAGAAAAAGGAGCTATGTTTAACTCTTGAGGAGTGAGGAGGACTCCGGAGAATTTGAAACTGGGACAAGTTTGCCTCGATTTTCAGCCCTTAGGAGTGAATTTTTGTTCTTTTTTTCTTAAACGTCCACGACGTGGTAAATTGCTTGTGCAGAAATAAGCTACGCTTGTGAGATTCAGATATCTATCGAGAACTGACGCACTAAACATTTACTAGAGAAATAAAATGCAAGTTCATAGGTCACCACTGAAAGCAACTGAAATTTAGAAAATGTAGAGACGAGAGACAAATCTCTCCCCTCAATTGTTCCCAAAGGTGTCTTAATAAGTTTTTGTTTATTTCTAAACGTCATGGACCTATTATAGGAACCTTGCCCATTACTGATATACTTAACCTAATTCATATTTTTAAAAAAATCTTAAATAGGAACCTACATAAATTCCATTTTTACTGTTTAAAATCAACGAAAAAAAATGTGTTTCCATTTGGACCAATAGCTTTAAAAATATAGTTAAAAGTGAGCTTTAAGAGACTGATAGATTCTGATATGATATCCTGAGCATTGTCTTATCCAGCTTCTTAGTATCGTAATTTTGATACAGTCCCCATTCAAAAATTCGCTCAATTTTCACTATAGAGGAATGGAATTTCATATCTGGGACCTTTGAGTGTCCAGAAAACGACCAAAAAACCTTTTTTCTTTCTTTTCAAATGGCTCAGCCAGCTTCTGACTTTAGGACTGACCGCTACGAAGGTCGGAGATGTTGGTATATTCATTGGGGGAGGGAGGGCACCTAGTAGACAGCCCAACAATGCCTCCTATGAATGCTCTCCTAATTTCGGTACCCATTTTAGATGAGACCTCGCACCTGGATGGGTAACCACAGAGTTTATCATTTCAACATATAGGAAATTAGAGCCATGAGCACATTTTACGTGCACCAGCTACCTCCCTTTAGCAGACATGATCCCACAAAAATCCATGCCAGACAGTTTTTCACCCTCTCCCAAGCACTGGACAAAGCCGGTGCTGCTTCACTTCGTTGTTGCGGTAGGAACTGGGTGTAAAAAGTTGGACTACTTCCAAATCGATTAAACAGCAAATAATAATAGTTTTGTACATTAAATCTGAAAACAAATTGAAAAATAAATATAAACACAACCATTCCATGTTTAAAATTCATATATTAACAGTTGAAACCCATGAGAATTTTCCTTGTCGCGATAATAAAAAAGTAGAACATTTCTAGTCTAGCAAATTACCGTGCCAAACTAGACTGGAAATAAGATCTCTTTTCCATTCCAAAGCCACCACCTTTATTGCTGCCCTTGAAAAAGCCATCAAACCACAATAAAACCGCCCTTACACTTTGTTGTTTATCCACAAGGCCGAAGAACATTGAGATTCTGCAGGGACAACTCTGTTTCTTGGATAACTTGATGGAGTTTTATCTTAGACTATCAAAGTCGGAACAGACTCGAAAAATATGTCCATAAGTAATAAAATAGCAATAAAAATATAGAAAATTTCTGTATAAACTAATTGCCGTGAAAACCGCAAGCCAGCTTCAAGTTTTCTCCCTTCGAAAACCCGGAAGCACTTCCCTGCAGCGCCTCCTTTAAAAAGCTATATAAAACAGCCCCTTTTCCTTTGTTCTTTTCCCCTGAGGGAAGAAAAACACCGAGAAACTAGTGGGATAGCTCTGATTTTTGGAAAAGTTGATGGGGTTTAGCCATAGAGGAGAAAAAGGTGGAGAGAGCAACTGCAACCCCAAACTGAAACAAGCATTTAAGTCACGGGACTTACGGAAATAGTGATGAAAAAAACTATATTGTTATTTCTCTCGTCTCCCGTTTTGCGTTCCAGCATGATAAAATTCTTGATTTTGCGAAATATATGGCGATAAGCAGCCAAATTCGTACATTTTATTTCCCTGCGAAGTTGTTATCTTAGCTTCACCTTTCCCCGGAAAATGCAACAGCAAGCAAGCTCTACTTATTTCTTCTCTATGGGTTTAGCCTTTAAGCATATTACTAAGCCACGTCTTACACCTGTAGCAACAGAATTCAAGATATCATCCAGGTTCGGATTGCTCTGACGCTTTCAGGTTTGATATCTTCCTATGGACGGATAACTGAAATGGTAGACGGCCGAAGTGTGAAGGTCCCGGGTTCAAATCCTGTCGCGCGGTCGTCGATCTAACGGTCTGGAATTTTGGTAGGTTTTCTCCGGATGTAACGTGAATACGCGTTAGAACCCCTTGGAAAGACCTCCTGCCAAGGCATTCCTCATCAATAGCAGATACTCCTCGCGCAGGTTTGCCTTAATCACACACAGCCACAATCACAATGACCTATGGACTGCGGGTTTCAGGTACTTTTCAAGAATTTTTATGCTTAGAAAATATAATTTTTTTTATTATTCTTTTAAATCATAAACTTCAAACTAGTCTCAATGAAGAAACTCTTTAAAATCTACTGAGAGTTAATATTTAATGTGAAATTATTGAAAAAAGTATGTTTTTAAGGAAATAAAAAAGTTCCGCTTAAGAAAACATCATTTTTAAGATAAAATTTTACAGACTTGTCCGATATAAACTTACAGAAATGGCCAAATGCCCGAAAAAAATGTTTTATTTGTAAATAAATTTTATCGTTTTGTAAATAAATGTTATAAATTTTATCGTTTAGTAAAATTTGCTTTATCTATTGAACTATTGCTACCGAATATTTAAAAAGTAACCCTGATTTTAAGTCTTCATATACTACAGGGTGTCCGAGAATTGTTGGATGCTATACAAAAGTAAATTTTAAAAAAATCTATAAGTAACCGGGTGTTTGAATGATGCCTGATTTACAAAAGTGCTTGGTTTTTGATTTCCTATACTTTTGTACCAGAAAATCTTATAGATGACGCTAGGTGTCCAGGACGTTGCCAAGAGATTCAGAAAAGCGCAATGGACAGGAAGGCTATGGCAGCAAAGATCTGGCAGTGTAATTTTTCAACAGGACGGCTCACCTCCACATTGGTCAATGTCTGTGCGCTATTGGTCATGTGGTGTGCGCTATTGGTCACATGGGTCAACTGATCGCAGCCTCAATTAACATTTTACAAACAGATAATATGGTCGCGGGTGTCCAATTCAGTGGTCTCCTCAATCGCCAGACTTAATCCGCTTGGATTGTTTCACTATATGGTGTAATGTTAAAGATATTGTTTAGAAGACTATTTGCCTTAATTTAGAGGAACTCAAGCATCCAATCGCACCCCCCCCCTGTTTCATATGCTATCAAATATTTGGAATGAGTCCCGCAATGGTCTGGGCTCTAAACTTCGTTCCCATAAGAACACGGCTAGTGAAGCAGCATCCGGCTTGGCCAGTGCTTGGGAGGGTCAACTTCCTCTCGGCTCGACTGCTGTGGGACCGTCTACGGTAATGGGAACTGGTGCACGCAAAATCCGCCGTGGCTCCAATGTCCTAAGTTATTAAACGAGACCTCTGGTGGTGCCGATTTCAGGGGGTTGGTCCCTCCTCAGGAATTGGTTCAAAATTAGGGGACCCCGAGCTGAGTCGGACTTCCTCCCACTGGGGCTCATTAAAATGGAAGCCGCCCCTTTCGCCCATCGCCTGTCTATATGGGCGATCTGGCACCGCCACGCGGTTGCCAGAGGGCATCATTAGCAACAACAACAACAACAACATATTTGGAAAGAAATTCAATATCGTTTGGATGTACGAGCCATCAAAGTACCTCATATTGAAATCTATTAATTTTGTTATGCATATAATTAGTTATTTTAACGCTACTGTGTTTAGAATTTTTTTAATTTAATTAAAGTGTCCAAGAATTCTCGCGCACCCTGTATATTCTGCTTGGTGCTGTCTTCTACACATATTCTTTCCAGCTTAATGGTTCGCAGACTGTATCTTAAAAGACGACAATCGTGTAGAGTAAGTACTTTTATAGCTCAGACAGGTGAAAGTTGACCCCTCCCAGACAGCACAGCAAATTTGCATCAAACTTGCAGCACGCTTGATTTATCAAGTCAATAAACTTGTATTAAGCTCGATATATGTAAGCTTAATGCAAGTTAATATAAAGTATTCAAGTTTACACTTGCCGAACTTGCATTAAGTTTGACATAGCAAGCTTGAATCGAGCTTGACTCAAACTTACTACACTCTAAAAAATTTTCCTAAATACATGGGGCACCGGTCGGCGAACTCGCGCCATATAGTATTTTATTTTTCCCCTCTACGCTGAAACCTCAAGTAAATTTTGAATCTGCTTCTGTCCGCGACTGGGATCGATCTCGGGACCTAAGGTGTGAGAAGCAAGTGTTCTAACCAGCATGCCAATCTGAATCGAGGTGTAATGACTAAAATATGAAGTGATTGTTATGGTTGTCACGCCGTTTTTTTTGCGAGATTGATCAGTATTGCCCATGCCGATCTACATCTTTTATTTTTCCATGGGATGAATAAAAATTAAAATAATGTTATATGTGATTTATAGACTCTACTAATAGGTAAATAAGCATAATATAATAAAGCAGCACACGTCTTAAAACTTGCGAACCAATATTGCGAATCACTCATGTTGGGCAATATTGGCCGAAATCGATACAAACGACTGATTTTGAAATCAATTTTGTAGTATATTTGTATTTTATTTTGAAGAATTTCAATATTTGGAAATATAGAATCTTTTTTTAAATTCTATAATCAAGCAGATTTACGACTGATGAAAAATTATTTTTATGTGACTTTCCAAATCAAGCAGTAATCAAGTTGTCTTCAAGCTTGACAGTTCAAATAACTTAAATTCGGCGGGAAAATATTTGCTGACTCATTTCTTTGTAATCTACAAGCTTGCTGCAAGCATAAAATGAATTGAACAGTCAAGCTTGTATTAATAAGTCAAATTCAAAGAAATGTCAACCTTGATTAAGCTTATGTGCTGTCTGGGCTGAGAGACACTCTCTCCACAGTCTTCTTAGTCTGTTCCACAGAAAATGGCAACCCGAGAGATACTCGGGCTTACAGGCCTGAAAGTGTTACCCCGCGATGACATCGTCATTCAAGCGGGTAGCCGTGAGAAACGTGACGTCTGAAAAGCCAAGAATCAGTCATCCCTATCATAGTCCCATTAATTGCGTCATAGGGGGCCGTCGACATATGGCACGTGGGGCGACACGTGCCAGAGGGATATAGACCACTCTGCCCGCAGGGTACGTTCTTTTTTTTTTTTTTAAGTGTGGTGCAAATAATACTGCTTATTCAATGACTTCATTGTCACGGGGTTAAATAAAACTACAGAGAATTGAAATGTTTGGCCCTTTTAGAGTCTCACGTCACACTATATTAACAGTGTTGGTGCGCTGGTGGTAGGTACACGGAATACACCACTTTAGGTTTAAGGGGAGTTGATCTTTTGTTTTTCGAAAAATTCCCAATTATCACCAAACAGTTTTAAGCGATATACATAAATCACTGACCTAATTTTTTATCCTTTAAATATTGATCATAGGCAGGTACAGTAAACTATAAAGTTACGTAAAAAAAATTACAGAATTTTTTAGTATCGATTGATATTTTTCGGAGATTAAATCTAATTAAGCACAAAAGTTACATTTCTAGATGGTGCCTCTCTTAAAACGTTCCCGCCCAAGGCATCCCTCCGGTTAGCAGATGGCAAATGACCTTCATTTAGGCTTGCCATAACTCAAAACACCCTACAAACATTCTAAACGGCCCCCGTTCAAAAAATTTTTAATTAGTAAAAATTCCCAATGAGCCCCATGCATTAATTAGGTGATGTACAAAATTTCAGCCTTTTGTCATAAAAACGGTTCAGCGATTTTTTGATAAAGTGCTATAAAATACCAATAATAGCAAAAGTATTATCTATTTGTGCAATCATTGTTTTCCTACTTAATTTGTATATCATTCCAGAAATGCGATCGTCCGACGTGATTATTCTCTTCTGAAAGCCGAAGCCGTTGAAAATTGGTTTAAGTCAGCATAGATTTGTTTTCACACTTTCGTCACTTTTTAAGATTCATTCTCAAGTATTATACATCCCGTCTCTACTAAGAGCACATTTTATTAATTGGTAATTTTTCTAAATGGGGGCCATATGCATACACATATATAAAGATGATCGATAAATCTCATTCAAAAACTTTTATTGATAGCTTTCAACGCTAGCTTCTTCCGTATTCTTACAAAATTAAAGTCTATCTTTAGCATTTTAAAACGTATTCTGAAGTATTTCATGAGTCTTACGTATAAAAATCGATGGGGTTTTTATAAAGTGCCCACTTTCCCGCAAATACTCCCGCATAATTTTGTCAGACAATAAACCCAGGTGTAAAAACAACTACGATGCCTTCACAGATAAAATATCTACGTAAATTCTGATTATTTGAAATAGTTCCCTCAGTCCAAAGGTATACAGAAGGTTTCAAACAATATTTGAAGACTTGTATTGGCAAATCCATCATCAGAAATTTTTCAGTACTTAACCTGTTGTATCACCACGTTGCAGATCTATAACATACCAATTGAAGCTGTATAAATTAATCATGGTGCATTAAAAATATTTAAATGACTGCTTTTTTCTAGAAAAACGTGAGCATAAAATTATTTTTAAAAAATCTGGAAAATTTGTGATATTTAACTAATATTGTAACCAGGGTTGGCAAGATTTTGACGCATGGCGGTTTTTACCGTATTTTACCATGGTTTTTACCGTCGTGTCAAGAACTTCCTAAGTCAAAAATGTCAAAAACCCATATTTTTGGTAACATTGCATATCTATTTTATTTCGACTAATTATAATTTAAATAAAGACTGTATGTTAAAACAATAAGGTTAAAAAAAGGTTATGAAATATATTTGACAAAAAATAACTGGATTAGCGTTCAAAAATATAATTCGGAAAGTTACATTTTCCCAACGTAATTACTTCATAATTTTATATATTGTAAGTAAAATAAATATTATTTTTACTTATTTATTTACTTTTTACATTTATAGGTTTCATTTTATGACACATTCCATTATTAATTTTGAATACCATGAAGTATTTTATGTATTACACCCTAGAAATTCTGATTACATGATTTGTTATCATTAGGTGGGAGGGGGGAGGATGTAAAGTGCAAGTTATATAGCCTTAGAATGTTTTGTAAAACCTTTGCTGTAGGAAAAAACACTAAAGAAACGAACTTAAGATACTTTCTATCACAAGAAACTTTCTATCACATGCTTCGAAGCAGCAATTCTGATTGATAAAAATGTCATTCTACATACATTTTTGGTTTATATTAATGCAATTTTTTTTAATTAAATGACAGTTTTAGTCCACTAAAAGTAGCACTGGTTCTTTATTTGGTTTATATTTAGGATGGTTATAAATTTTGGATAAATATTTTAAGGTTATGCAAGCATCCATGTGTAACTTAAAAAACATAATAAAATAAAAAGTAATACTATTTTATGCGTGCAAATTTTCAAATTTTAAATTTCATCACAAAAACTTGATGGTATGTATCAAAATTTATAATAACTTTTAATATGTTGTTAGTTATTTTTAGACTTAACAGCATAATAAAATTATGATATATTCGTAATACTATAATTAATTGTAGTTTTTAATAGCTAAGATTTGTGTGATTATGGCAAAGCTACCCTAGGGTGATCTGCCAAGGATGGGGGTGCCTTGGTATGAGGACTTTCGAAAGGGGTCTAACGCATATTCACGTTACATCTGGAGGAAACTTACCGAAACTCCAGACCGTTAAATTGAATGTTAATTGAAATATTTTCAAAATAAGGTAGGAAAAAAGACTACCGTAAGAATAAGTTATCTCATAAATTTTGAAACAGTTACACTTTTAAATTTGTATATGTCCCCCGTGTAAAAAAAAAAAAAATCTGAAGAAGTAAAGTGTGTTCCATATACTAATGAGGCAATGTATAAAATATCAGTCTTTAATTATAAAACAACTCAAAGGTATCAAGAGAAATATATATTGACTTCAACCACATTTAAATGTCCCTCGAAAGAAAAAAAAATCTCGTCCGATGATCGCGTTTCAGGGGTTGTACAGAAATTTCGAGAGTCATTTTCTGCACTCTAGCATTAAACGTTCACATTCTAATTCATGTATAGCCCCTGATCACATTCTAATTCATGTATAGCCTCTGCCCTTTTTCTAAAGATATTCTGAGGCATTTTATGATGAAAGGCTGAAATTTTTTGAATCACATCAATGTTATAGAGGGTCCATTTTACTAACTGGGAATTTTTTGGTACAAATTTAAAAAGTGTAATTTTTTTGAAAATTAACGAGAGGATTTTTTTCTTAACATAGTTTTTTTTTCCCCTAACTTACTTTGAACATATTTTCAATTTACAAAGCCCACTTGTCTTTAGTACATAAAGAAATAAAGTGTGTTTCCACATTTTTGGGACACCCTGTATATTGTTCGATCAAGTTAGAAAAAAATATAAATCAGAGAATTACTCAAAATATATCGTACATTTTAGGTATTATTACATTTTAGGAAATAACTTATTAATACGTTTATCCCTTTCCATTGGAAGTAGTGTATGTAGCATTTATAGTTCATCCACAAGAGAGCTCAATAGAGTTCCAATTCAGTACGGTGTATAGCAGAGGATATCTCCAAAATCTCGCCAAATTTGGCGCAGAAAAAACTGTTGTGTTGGAAAGTGCTTTAAAATCGATCCAGGTTTTATCATGATTTTTCTTTCATTGTTTACAAGCACACGTATTTCACAACATGTTCACTTCTCAACTTGTGTACCGCTTCTGCGGAGAAAGTAGTTTTACAGGCAAATGGGAATTCCTAGGAAGTTTCGGAAAGGGCTGTGACAAAACGCATCTAATTGGATGATGAACTCGCCTAAAAAATAAAATTCTTTTTGAGCGATTATCGCCAAAAGCGTTCGTATTTTATGTGTTTTAATTATTTTCTTTAAAATGTATGCTATTAATTTAAAATCTATAGTTAATTTAAGGAATTATATATAATTTTAATAATTAGAGTTAATCGCAGTAGGTAATTGTACTTACAAAATACACTATAAATAATTAAGTAAATATAATCAATACTAATAAAATTAGGTTCATAATTAAGAAATTTGTTTGTTAAAATATTTTATTCTGCACAATTCATTATATCAATATTTTTGTGAGGGAAGTTAGCCATTTTGGAAAACGTTGTGGTGGCGATACTGACGGACTACCGTTGTATTTTCAATATAAGCCCTTTGATTTTCAGAGTAGGAATAAACACACTATTTCATGAAAAAAATTGCAACTGATCATAATGCACTTGATAAAGAGTTAACAGTGATAAGAAATCCTTGATTGGAGTTATCTGGCTTTAATTAATTTATTTAAAAAGGTTGAAGCAAATACAGAACTTTCTATTTAACACATGCTAATATAAACAACATGAACCATTTAGTGGGGTACAAAGAGTCTATTCTTCTACAACAATTTCTCCCACTAAAGCAGAGAATGATAATTATTTATGTGTTGTTTTTTTTTACTTTTTGTTCGCTTATTTTCCACCTTTTGGAAGGAGAATTTTTCTTTTAGTGATGAAGAAGGATCGACCTTTCTTACCACCCGAAATGGTCTGTGTTCTTTTTTTTATAGGCTACTAGCTGCTACCCGCGACTTCGTCCGCTTCGGCTTTAGAATTAGGTCCCGAGAGAAATGAAGCATGTGTGAATAACAAATATGTTTGCGACAAAAGAAACTGCATTTAAATATTATTTGCTTTTGACTTGTTTTAAATGAACTATAATGCATGGTAGTATACTACATCTAAAATATCAGAGTATGCAGAGTTATAAATTTAGATTTTATTCAGGCATTTGGTGAATACAGTTACGACAGTATTTGCGAACTGTTTTGTAAAAGAAATATTTATGCTATATACATGAATTTTAGCCTATGTTAATCAGGAATAGAGCAGCTTTCTATTACTGAAAAAGTTTTAGAATCGGTTCTGTAGTTACAGAGATACGCAGAGAGCGTAATGTATTAGAATTATTTTGAGTGTTCATGTAAAGGAACTATTTACGCTACATGCATGAATTTTAGCCTATAATACTCAAGAATAGTGCAGCTTACTATCAGTAAAAAAGTTTAGGAATCGGTTCTTTACTTAGAGATACACATAGAGCGTAATGTAATTCTTATGAGCATCCCTGTAAAATAACTATCTGTGATATATGCATTAAAGGTAGTCTATAATACTTAGGGTGCCACCAGTGTCGAAGAAGTTCTGCTCTCAAAACTGCAAGGCGGGAGGTGCCAGGTCTCGCAGTTTTCCGTGATTTTCTAAAAAACCCCACGTAAATACGGGCTAGGATCCCTTAGAAAGTCCCCATATAGTCCTAGGACCCTAGTGCAGTCCAATCGGTCTTAAAACAAACAAACAGTAATATTCAGGAATAATGCAACTTTCAATCAGTGAAAAAAGTATTAGAATAAGTTTAGTAGCTACAAAATTTCCATAGAGCGCAATGCATTAGTATTATTTTGAGTGTTTTTGTACATGAATTATTTATGCTATATGCTTGAAATGTTCCCTGTATGTTAATCCAGGGCATAAGCTATCTTCATTACAAATTTTTCCAAATCCTTTCACTATTTTTGTTTGATTCAGTCAAAAACATTCAAACACACAAACGTACACATTTATATTATCGGTAGGATTTGGAAATTTATGAACTTTAAGAAACACATCTGGACTTTTCTTGGTACTTACGTATTATCCCGGCGGTCATTCCCGTCAAACTGTTTTTTCGTCAAATGAGTTGCCCAACTGCTGCCAATGGTATTCAAAACATTAATAATTTCATGTACCCGGCATTTATCTCGACAAAAAATCGCTCGTCTTGGCGGATCGCCGTGATAATACGTAAGTACCCTTTTCTTTACTTATGCTTTTTAATTTGACGTAAAATCAACATAATTTCCATACCAATTCATGTTTTTCAAATGCATGTGATTTTGCAAATAGAATTTCTGCTTTATTTTAAAAGCATAAATCACTTTGTGCGGGCGATAAAACGGTTTTTAATTAATAGTTAGAAAATTAATTAAAATTTCAAAATTCTGAGCCTCAGGTGCATTTTACTGAAGTCATGGGCTCAGTCATGCTCGAATTTTCAAAGTTCTGCTTTCTGTAAA
This sequence comes from Cheiracanthium punctorium, assembly GCA_038373885.1. Classification (NCBI taxonomy): domain Eukaryota; kingdom Metazoa; phylum Arthropoda; class Arachnida; order Araneae; family Cheiracanthiidae; genus Cheiracanthium; species Cheiracanthium punctorium. Next base: position 239,163 of record JAWZYV010001411.1, on the reverse strand, counting down.
TTTGTCTGGAGAACATTCATTTTTATTATTATAGATAGATAGATTTGGCATAAAACTGGCATAATTTCCGTATTATTTAATGTTTTTCAGATGCACGTGATTCTTCATTTAAGTAATAGCATTCCTGTTAGCTCAAAACATGAATCATTCGATACGGGCGAAACTCGCCAAGCATGGCAACGTAAAAACGGCTTTTAATTAATAATTAAAAAAGTAATAAAAAATCTAAAATTCTAAGTAGCCTATAGCCTTTTCCAGAGTCCCATCTATATATAAACCAAAATTCATCCTAATCGATTCAGCGGTTTAGGCTTGAAAGCGTCATAAGCAAACAAACAAACAAACTCACGTTCGCATTTATAATATTAGTTAGGATGTTTCAGAAAGGATGGGTAATACTTTAAGAGGTGATAGTACACGTCCAAACAAACAGCTTTCATCAAAGAATGCAAGGTCAAAATTAAAACGCAGTGGCGCTAGAAGGCGCTGAAGGTGATTTTATTGATCGAAAATTAGTGTTTGAGAATGTCCGCCCGTCCTTTCTTCACTGTTTCAGACGCCGCTTGTCGCTGTTTTGAACACTTATTACTGAACTCTCACAGCATTAAATTTCTGTTACTGAAGCGGTCTTTGTGTGTTTTTGTCTCGAATGACCACATCGCTCCCTCTTTTTTTTTTTCCGTTTTAATTCCGATTATGCATTCTGTGATGAAAGTTGTTTGCTTGGACGCGTACTACCACCGTTCGAATTTTCGCCCACCATTTATGGTAACATACCTTGTATTTATTGGTGTTACATACAAAGTTTTTTATTTGTTTCAACTACTCGCCTTTAACCCCAGTTATTTGTGTGTTTTCATTACTCACACAGGTTTTTATAAGTAAAAGAATTAATTATAAAGGTTAATCCGAACCTTTTGCTTTGAATTAAGATTACCTTCGAAGTTTTCCTTCCAGCCGGCTGCACAAATCAGGTGCACCAAACGTAGAGAGACAGATTAAGATGGATGGAATCGGATATTTTCATAATATTTAATACCAGAAATATTTCTCAGTTTTCGTATTAAATAGGTTACTGTTTCAAAGAGATCCTCATGCATTAAAGATTCTTCCGTATTCCTTTTTTTTCATAATTCCACATGGAGGGTTATTTTTTAGAAAATGTCGCAGTTTTTACTTTGAACGTGCATTATCAGTTTAATTTTTTTAACAGCACTTCTAATTTTTATTGGCTAGAAAATTATTTGAATTGGCAACTCTTAACTAAATTCGCACATTTTCTGAAATTTTTGAATGGAAAAATTAATTTTTTGACGTAACCCTTTAACGTGCAGCGTTCCCGCTCTGGGAAGACCAAACTGTGACGTTTTGCAGTCACGAAGAATAGATTTGATTTCTATAAAAATAGTTGCGGGTGACATAGCTCCACGAGAATCCTTTACTTTTCAGCACGTCATTTCCCGTAAAAAATTGTCACGATTATTTTTAACAGCACTGACATCTTCTGAAAAATGGAAGAATGCGAGAACAGCTGGATAGATTGCCCAATGCCCGCTTGCTGTGCCCGCGCACGGCCAGCTGTCGTCAAAAAAGGGTCTCTAGATCTGTGGCACGTGATGAACGTTTCGATCGTCCGCCATCTTGATGGTAGTTAAGTCGAGTGATGGCAACGGCTGCCCTTTTTTCAGCATCGGGAAAGGGTTGCGCCTCAAAGGGTTAATAATGATAAAAAATGTGTACTCTGTTACCAACCATTCAATTATACGATGGATGGAACCTCAATAATGGCAGCTGCGCTGTAGAGATACCACCATGTAACGGAAGCAAATCACGCCGCTTATACTAGTGTCCAACTTTCGGGGAAATTGACGAATTTTCCATATGAACTTTATGCTACAAGTAAGAGATTTTTAAGCATCTAGTTAGCTATAAGTTGAAAAAAGAAAAGAAAATAAGTCAATTGTGGCATTAATCATGATTTTTTTCAATTTACTGTGCTAGTTGTTTGAATATTTTTTCTTTCTAAAACTGATGCAGATTGCCAAAATCGAAATGCATAAATTTATTCAAAATATTACCATTTACAGCAGAAAACATATTGAAGCAGAAAATTTCAAAATTAGAAAAGGAGTAGCATTTCAAAATCAGTAACAAAACTGAGACGTTTTTAAAAAGTTTAATTTATTTCATTTTTTACTCATTAGGTTAATTTTAATTAACATCAGATAATAATAATCCCCCAAATTTTTTAAAGTTAATAACAATGAAAAAAATCTTGCCCAGTGTATATTAAATTGAAGAGAATTGTAAAACTTTATACACAAAAAATTCCCAATAATGGGATTTCTCTCGATGCTAAAAAAAAAAAAGAAACTCTAGCTGCCGCTGCCGCCGACGCCGCTGTCAAAAGCATTTCAAGGTATCTTCTCTGAAACCGTGGGAATATGAGTTTCAAAGACGGTGTCCAAGGGTTCGTAAAATTTCGGGGAATCTGGTAAGCTGACTAAAATTTCGAAATTCCAATTATTTCAGCAGATATTAATAAAAAAAACTGAAAAAGTAAGCATAATGTTTGCAAGGTTCGGCAATTTTCGCCACCCTAAAATCAACCATGCCTTTGCAACAAAGTAATTCCAAGTATATACAATCACGTTAACTTGACAATTATGAAGTAGAATTACGTCAATTTTACCCCAAATTAAAAAGTATGGGAAATAAATAAGTCAAAATGTGTTACACAAAGTTTACAATTTTCAAATAGTAAGTTCTTCTAGATAACAGGAGTTTAAAATTACTGATTATTCGTTTTTTTAATACAGAATAACTAATTGTAACATTTAAAATGCGCCATTTTGGCATCAGGTAGGATATGGAAAACGGCTATCTCTCTCCAAGCAGGGTGAATCTATACTGCGTAGGTGCCAAAATGTTCGCAACCAGTATTTTGAAAATAAAAAATAATTCAAATGCAGATTACAGTAATGTCGGTTAGGTTCAGTTTGGGTATTTGCAACTCGTGGAAATATTTGGAGGCGTTAACTATGCCATTATAGCTGTTTTAGTACAGCTTAGATATTTGCCAGCACGGAGAGATGATAAATTTCTCGGTGCTAAATGAGCCAATCTGAAAACGATTATGCATATGAATGTATGGATACCTGTTTTCACGGCAATCTTACATAAGCAATGAATATCGGTTATGAGCATGTGTAAATCGTCAAATAATGAAATGTCGCCATTGGTAGCAAGACATCCCAGCTGTTCCGTAGTTTTTATCAAAGAAAGAAAACATATGAAGAGCTGTTTTCTTAAATAATTATTAACTATACGTATACGTAAGTCACCAAATTATGAAAAACTACCATGGATGGCAAATGTGTTCTATAGGTTTGACACAATTAAAAATAGTGTGAAATTTAAATTTTTATGTTCCAAGAAGCATGCAAGAACCAAGCAATGTGTAGCTCGGTAACATTCCATCTGATCCAATCTTTGGGTTTTGTCTGTGGAAATTATGCCTTTTTTTACGAATAAACCTTATTAGGGGCCGAAATCCTCAAACGAAATGCGAGCTTAGCGAGTCTAGGGGCCTTGGCCCCTAGTTATTTTTAAAAATAGTCCTCAGACTTGATAGAAACTTGCCTTTGTGTCTATAATTTAACATAAAAATATTTTTTACAGCTCACCGACAAAATGCGAAAACTAACTGTAGAAAATTTTTAACCAAAAAGGAAAACCTTCTACGATGGGGAAGAAATTCCACCAGATCTTCTTTTTCCTTGAGCAAAAATCCCCGTCCTCCTTTCTCCCTTAACGGCTTGGTTATTTCTGCTGAGATACTAATTAGAAAAGCCGTGGATAAAAGTGCTTAACGAGTGGGGAATTTCACGCACGGCAGACCCTTTGATGAGTTGAAAACTTGAAACTGAACACAGCCGTGAGTTTCACTTCTGAGGCAAGGAGGATGTTCGGGAATGCGACAGAAATCCCCCCATCCCTCTACTCCCTTTCGCGTCTTCCTAAACCTTAATTGAGCATTAAAAATTTTTAGTGTCCCCCGAAAACTACCTCCGTGGCGACTATAGAGACCATTTCTGGATGCTTGTTTGATGCTGTTCGTGTACATTTTTACGGGGGACGTGGTTAGCGGCGTTTATCCGAATGTGCTGAGAGATCTTCCGAAGGGAGAATGTTCTCCACTTGTTTGTTTGTATTACCGTTTGACATTTATTTTATTCCAAAGAACATCCATTGGCAACCACAAAATAACTCGACAGAAGTGCGAAAACGATAAACGCGAGGAAAGTGACAACCATGGATTAATGGGATTCGAACTCCAAACCTCACCACTCGGTCGGAGAGGCAGGTGCGCAAACCCTCTTAGGCACCAGACCCTTTGTGTTCTCTAATTTCTTTTGCCTTTACTAGAAAATATAGATTTGTTAACCCTTTGAGGCGCAACCCTTTCCCAATGCTGAAAATAGGGCAGCCGTTGCCATCGCTCGACTTAACTACCAGCAAGATGGCGGACGATCGAAACGTTCATCGCGTGCCACAGATCTAGAAACCCCTTTTTTGACGACAGCTGGCTGTGCGGCACAGCCAGAGCATGAACGCCAGAGCATGGCACGCGATGAACGTTTCGATCGTCCGCCATCTTGCTGGTAGTTAAGTCGAGCGATGGCAACGGCTGCCCTTTTTTCAGCATTGGGCAAACTACCCAGCTCTTCTCGCATTCTTCCATTTTTCAGCAGATGTCAGTGCTGTTAAAAATAATCGTGACAATTCTTTTTTACGGGCAACGACGTGCTAAAAAGTAAAGGATTCTCGTGGAGCTATGTCATCCACAGCTGTTTTTATAGAAAGCAAATCTATTCTTCGTGACTGGCAACAGTCAAAACGTCAGAGTTTGGTGTTCCCAGAGAGGGAACACTGCGCGTTAAAGGTTAAGGGGCCTCTGAACCTCTCCTTTGGCAAGTTAAGGCTAACGCTGACTCTTGTCCGTTTGTTGTACGCTGCAGGGTATGAGGGGATGTTTTTAATGGTCGATTTGCATGCACAGGCTTTGTAAAAGTGGGGAAACAGTGCAGGGTCGAAATATTTATAGGCTTTTAATGAAAAGTTGGGATTCGCCGACAAAGTATAACCCGTGAAGCCACAAAATCATGCCTTACACATAATGGGAACACTTTTCACCGCAATCCGTCGAGGAGATACTGAAAAATACATTGAGTTCTCATTCTAGCGTACGAGATCGGACTCGAGTCTGCACTGGCCTTTAAGCTTGCGCAAGCTTAAAGGCCTGCGAATGCTCCTGTGGGACCAGCGCTGGTCCCACAGGAGCATTCGAGTCCCCTGCTATTACGCAGAGCCAGGAAAATAAAAGTTTGAGTTTTATGGAAAACCTTCATGAGGGCATCTGCCTATGAGGGAGGGGTTCACTGGTCAGAGGACTTTTGAACCCTTTAAGACGCAGTGTTCCCGCTCTGGGAACACCAAACTCTAACGTTTTGACTGTTGCCAGTCACGAGGAATAGATTTGATTTCTATAAAAATAGTTGCGGGTGACACAGCTCCACGAGAATCCTTTACTTTTAAGTGCGTCATTTCCCGTAAAAAAATTGTCACGATTATTTTTAACAGCACTGACATCTGCTGAAAAATGGAAGAATGCGAAAACAGCTGTAAAGATTGCCCTATGCTGAAAAAAGGGCAGCCGTCGCACAGCCAGCCGTCGTCAAAAAAGGGTCTCTAGATTTGTGGCACGCGATGAACGTTTCGATCGTCCGCCATCTTGCTGGTAGTTAAGTCGATCGATGGTAACGGCTGCCCTTTTTTCAGCATTGGAAAAGGGTTGCGCCTTAAAGGGTTAAGTGGTTCTGACGCATTTTCACAATACGTCAGGAGAAAACAGACCAAAACTCGAGACGGTTACATCGACTGCCGTGCGATAGGCCTCAACCCGGAACCTTCACACTTCATCCGTCTATCACGTTCAGTGTCTTTTTTACTCGGCCATGGTGAGGCGGGAAAATAAAAGAGATCTAACGTTGCGTTTTCGAAACGATGTGGTCTAACAGACTAAAACAAAAATACTCTAAAGTATTAATTTGTAGCCAGTGTAAGTTCTTTCACTTTCCGCTCGAAACTAACTATAATGTCACTCACACTAACTGCGGCCGAGGACGATTTTTTCTAAACTAAGGTAATGCAGATTTTTTTTTTTTTTCATTAGAAATAGATGGGCGTCTTCAAAGTTCATGAATTGGTCATAAAGTATAATGCATTGGAATCTATTTGTATGTCTCACTAAATCTAATATACAATTTACACACTTAATATACAATTAGCTGATGATCCAGCGACAGTTGCTCGTCGTGAGCCTCTCTCAAAATTGCCCCAAAACTCGCCAGCGATGTATGAGTCAAATATGGCGCCTTAAATAAGTTTCGAAAAATGAAGCAAGCTTGGCGATATCTTTCATAACTGGCGAGAAATCGGCCTTCTGTAATGTTATCCAATTGGAATCCAAGGATTTATAAATTGCGCTCTTATTAACCGATTGTCACATGCAACCAAATGCAAAGTTGGTTGAACGTTTGTTGTAGATTAAATTTTACTTTAATATAACATATGTAACCCCTAAGATTTATAAAATCGCTTCCTCCTCAAAAACTGCTCATCTTGGGCAATACAGTGTCTAGTTCCTAAGTCACAATAATGAAAGTCGATTCATTGAAAACCAATCGAAAATTTGCACAGCATGAAGGCACACATGCAAAAGTCCCATTATCCACTTTTTAAGGTATTGAATTATTTATATCAACTTGTTCATTCTTTTAAGACGAATCGCAGTGTAACAATGACTTGAACCCTAATGAAAATATTAAGAATGAAAAGAAAAAATGCTGAAAATTGTGTGCTGAAAATGAGATTATTTTCTTTACACCTGCCGATGTTTTTAAAGAATAGCCAAAAAACCTCTTAATAAATATTCGTTGAATGTTGATTTTAGTTGTTTATGACCTTCTAAAACAACGTAATAAAAACTAATGTTCAGATATTTATTTATTTAGTTAGTTATTGGCTCTTTTTGTTTTAAATTCATAACTATTTTGGTTTATATATATAACTGACATTACCTGCACAAAGTTTACTGAAAAATTCAAATTTTCCACATTTAAACTTAAACTAGTGCCCGGTGCGGTCCGCACCCCCACGCGACGCCACTGCCTATATTCTCCATTTTTTTAAGTGCGCTAGTGTCTAATCACATTATTCGATGGAGTTGAGTCACTCTATATTTTTCGCATTTCCCTATATTTACAAAATTTTATATTCCAAATAACAAAAATAGTCTAATATCATTTCTTTTCGCTGTGTGATTCCCAGCTTAAACCAAGCGTGCTGTTCAATAGATGTGAATTGTACTTAAAATTTTTATCGAAAAATTCAATCACAAAAAAAATGTAGTTTCAAACCATACTATTTTCGTGGCACTCTTAGTTTCAAAGCCTATCCACTGCGACAAGGTGGCGCCACATCGGATAGGAAAAATGATCGCTTTTAATTGTCCAGAGGCCAAAAACCGTATAAAGAGCAAGTATATTTTCGGTTTTTAATTGTCCTGAGCCAAAAACCGCATAAAAAGCAGATATTTGTTCGGTTTTTAATTGCCACCGCCTGGGGCAGTTTTTGTGACGTCACATGGTAATCATCTCGGACATCGTAGCGACTTATATGGGCGTCTCTGCAACGTCGCACGTTTGATGTTACTCGGTGACTGCTATCAATTACACTGCGACGTCACATGTTCAACACGAAAGGACGTCACAGAAAAGATGGCATTCACACTTGTGATATGACATGTGTCGTCCCTACTGCAAAGATGATTGCTGTAGGCCGGCCCACCGAGAGGGGGTCAGGAGGGGAAATTGTCCTCGGGCCTGGGTTTCGGGATGGCCTGGAATCGAAAGGAAATTTTATCGTGTGTAAGGTTTTGTAAATGTGGCCCTCAGTAAATTTAAAGTGTACTAATTCTACGCTGTTTAAAGAAATTTTATAGGGCGAAAATTGTAAAGAAATTTTTTTGAGAGGGGTGGGGAGGTTTGTGGGTGAAGGACATGTCTCAAACCTGCCCTGGGGTATGAAAATCCTGTGTTCAGGCCTGTTTCGAGGCCCATTTCTATAGGCCGCACGGCATTAAGTACACCGCAATACAAGCATAACATTGACAGCAAGCTTTTCTGTTTACAGCAGGCGTCAGACAGACAAAAAAAAAAAAAAACCCCGAGAACTATGAACACCTTTTAATTTGGTTTAAAAAATAACTTGTCTTTCTCTTTATTACATCTGGGCCGTCTTTACACCTCTCTCTAAGCAACACGGGTTTAAATGAGCAATCGATGGCTTTTGACGATCAGCCATTAAAGGGCGCTTCATTCTCCGTCATTATATTTTTAGCGAGATACTGTTCGTCTAAACGGGCTATTTCAGCGTCGTTAAAGGAAGATATCTGACTAACCAAGAAATTGCATCGTTCGAAAAGAATGCGGCAACACGTTTCGCGCGCGAAGGAGCAAAAATGGGATGGATCCCAGATATTATTTTCATCATCAATACGTTGCAAAATGCACCATTCTGGATGGCACTGAACGCTGCGCGATGTGATTACAGTATATTTACGCAAGGAAACAAATAAACATCGAAATGAATAAAGCGTATTAAAACCCTTTGAGGCGGAACTCTTTCCCAGCTGGCTGTGCACACAGCCAGCTGCGTCAAAAAAGGGTCTCTAGGTCTGTGGCACGCGATGAACGTTTCGATCGTCCGCCATCTTGCTGGTAGTTAAGTCGGGCGATGGCAACAGCTGCCCTTTTTTCAGCATTGGGCAATCTATGCAGCTGTTCTCGCATTCTTCCATTTTTCAACAGATGTCAGTGCTGTTAAATATAATCGTGACAATTTTTTTACGGGAAATGATGTGCTAAAAAGTAAAGGATTCTCGTGGAGCTATGTCACCCGCAACTAGGCGTCAAAGTACTTTTTTTGAACAGCTTTATAAAACAAACAATGACGTTAAACACTCCAAAGAATTAATAATGCTTCATCACTAACTACACTATAAACTAACATTAACAGTCAACCAATACGTATCATGCAGCTTTCAGAAAAAGTTCATAAGCACAAAAATTGTCTTTAAAAATGTCCGACGAGTTACCTGTTTGGGGAAATTTTCCAAAATCCTTATGATTTGCATTTTTTCCTGAGTGTTTCATAGCTCCTGTAAGTTCATTGATCGTAATAGTTCACAGAGCAACTTGTAAAGGCATTCTAATTTTTTTCGAGTCTCGCAACTGAAATCTAAAAAGTTGTTCAAAATTTGCATGATTTCGTAAAAGAACAGACTTAAAGCAGAAATTACGAAAATAATAGAATGCATATTTTTTAGTGTATCTCAAAATTGCTTGATTGTTCGAATTCATCGAACCAGGCTGTTGTTCTGAAGACTGCATGATAATTCTCTCAAGCTAATACATAAATAATATTGTCTGTAGTACGTAGAACTCTTAAACGTTAGAGAAACAAACTATTACAAATTTCCGCAAAGCAAAGTTTTTTTTTATTATTATTTAAGTTAACTATAGTAATTATAGGTTACGAGTAAAACGATTTAATAGTTTTACTTCGATTGAATAAATTTTAATCACGTTTTTTAGAAAAATATATGCTTCCTCCCGTACGAAGAACGGGTACATTTTCATGTATCTTAAGTAATTACTTAAGATACATGAAAAAATCTCGCGTAATTATAAGAGCTTCCTATTTGTCTTACATTGCTCGGAAAAATGTGAAAAGTAACATAGATTTATTACAAAATTTCTATTCTACACATTCTGAAAAATAGGAAGACCCCCCCCCTCCCCTTCTATATTTTACCCATTTGTTATGTTGGAGCCATTCACCAATAACTTTGGTCACTTCAAGGAAAGTTGCGCACGACCCCATGAAAACCTAAAAAAAAAAAAGAATTACTACATTATGCTGTCTCAAGAGGCTGCATGCGTCAATCTTTCTCCTCCATCGTAAAATTTGCAGAAATGTGTTTAAATGAGTAATCGATAGCTTCTGACGATCAGCCATTAAAAGGTTACTCCACTTCCCGTCTTTATATTTTTAGGAAGAGGCTATTTGTTTTACAAAATCGCGTCTTCTCCTTGTCTTTAAAGGAGATACTCTTTCTGACTGCAAGGAATAACCTTTGGAGAACAGAATGGGCTGGCTAGCGCCTTTCCGGTGCAGGAAATAAATGGAATATTCCCATAAAATTATTTTCCACTGTATTTGCGAAAGTTGAAGTCGTTTATGTCTCGGATTACTTTAAGCGAAGTGGAATTTGTTTATCACTTAATCGTGTGTCCCGAGAATGATATCCATTGCTTAGCTGAAATTTCGATTAAAAAAGGCTGAAAATGTACTGAAGTAGTGTTACAGTTGTTGCATTACTTCCTCGTACGAAGTAAAGGGAAGTAAAATGATCGTGAAAAATTTCGGATATCCATATTTTGATGAGAAAGTCGATTTTGACCATTTCGAAATTTAATTTGAAGAGTTTTTGCGAAACGTCTCGATGTATGTATATTCGTATATATGCATGGACAATCCCGTCTAACTCCAAGAGTACTTTGGCTAGGTTATTCCTGACGTCTGTACCTACTTACGTATGTACGCAACTCGCATATCTCAAAAACTATTAGTCGTAGAATGTTGAAATTTTATACTTAGAATTCTTCTAACCTCTAATCGTGCATTGTTTTTTTTTTTTTTTTTCTTAGTTCCAATTGAATAGCGTCAAATTTTCCACCAAAAAATATGTGCGTATCTCACTTAACTCAAAAACTATTAACCATAGAATGTTGATGTTTTGTATTTGATACTGTCACAACATTAATTTTGCACATTCCTTTTTGATTGCAATTGACTGGATAGTTTATTTACAAGATCACCCAAAAGACTTTCCATTCATTAAGGTGTTCGAGATATTACAAGTCTACGGTCAATCCATGTTTGAGCTATGCTCAAAATCTCACCAACAGTCACAAAGCTTATGAATTTTTCGACATACCATTAACTTTGTCGACAAAATCATGTTTCCGAAACTGAGCACAGCTTTCTTTTAAATTCATCAGGGAAGTGTGAAAAGTAACATTTTTTTTTTTAAATTTCTATTCTAGACTTTCTGAAAATAGGGAGCCCCCCCCCCCCCATTCCTTCAATATCCTACCCCGTTGTTATATTGGAGCAGCCAACCGATAACTTATACTAATCGATAGCTACGTATTCTAATCGTCAATTCAAGGAAGGTGTCGCCGACCACATTTAAACCTGAAAAAAAACAGAGAGAATCTTGCCCTCTGCTTTATTACTACTACTACTTTATGCCGTCTCAACAGGCTGCACGCATCATCTTTCTCCTCCATCGTAAAATCTGTAGAAATGTGTTTAAATGAGTAATCGATAGCTTCTGACGATCAGCCATTAAAAGGTTACTTCACTCCCCGTCTTTATATTTTTAGCAAGAGGCTATTTGTTTTACAAAACCGCGTCTTCCACTTCGCCAGTCGTTAAAGGAGATACTCTTTCTGACTGCAAGAAATATCCTTTGGAGAACAGAATGGGAGAGCTAGCACCTTCCCGGTGCAGGAAGAAATGAAATATTTCCATAAAATTATTTTTCACGATATTTGTGAAAGTCGGGGTTCTTTATGTCTCGGATTATTTTAAACGAAGTAGAATTTGTTTGTTATTTATTCGATTATGTGCTTGATGCGTTGCGGAAATAATATCCATTACTTAACTGAATTTTTGATTAAAAAGTTTGAAAATATACCATGACGTAGTGTTTCAGTTATATTGTTATTTATTACGTGTATATGTTACGCTGAAAACCCGAAATCTGTCAAAACCCGAATTAACTAGGGAAAACGCGTTCTGACTGAGTGCGTTAGGGAAAACCCGAATTAACTAGGCAAAACGCGTTCTGACTGACAGCGCTAGGCAAAATCCGAATTACCTAGAGAAAACCCGTTTTATTCGAGTAGCGGTAGCACGTTTTCGAGGGGCCCCTACAGCGGAGGCATATTTTCCAGGGGGCCCCTACAGCAATGGCCGGACCCACTGATATTTTTTCGGGTCTCGCAAAGAGCCATCTTTAGCATATTTTCAAGGGGGGCCCCAAAAGCGATAGTCGGACGCAGTAATGTTTTTCGGGTCTCGCAAAGGACCAGCGTTAGCATATTTTCTGGGGGGGGCCTACAGCGGTGCCGGACCCACTGATGTTTTTTTGTGTCTCGCAAAGGGACAGCATTAGCATATTTTCGAGGGGGCCCCTTGCAGTGATGGCTGGACACACTGATATTTTTTGGATCACGCAGAGGGCCAGCCGCGTTAGCATATTTTCCAGGGGGCCCCCTACATCGGTGGCCGGACCCACTGATGTTTTTTTGGGTCTCACAGAGGGCCAGCGTTAGCATATTTTTGAGGGGGGCCCCTACAGCGGTGGCTGGACACAGTGAGGTTTCTTTGGGTCTCGCAGGGGACTAGCGTTAGCATATTTTCCAGGGGGACTGTACAGTGGGGGCCGGACCCACTGATGTTTTTTTGGGTCTCGCAAAGGGCCAGCGTAAGCAAATTTTCGAGGGGGCCCCCTGAAGTGATGGCCGGACCCACTGATGTTTTTTTGGGTCTCACAGAGGGCCAGCGTTAGTATATTTTCGAGGGGGCCCCCTACAGCGGTGGCTGGACACAGTGAGGTTTTTTGGGCTCGCAAAGGGCCAGCAATAGCATATTTTCGAAGGGGGAGCAAGATCCAATTTTTAGTGGATAACGCATTAACATTCCTGAATTCACATGGGAAAACATGGGGTTCGGCCACTACTGTAAGGGGCCCCCCCTTCGAAAATATGCTAACGCTGGCTCTTTGCGAGACCCGAAAAAAATCAGTGGGTCTAGCCATCGCTTTAGGGGGCCCCCTGGAAAATATGCGTCCGTTGTAGGGGCCCCTCGAAAACGTGCTACCGCTACTCGAATAAAACGGGTTTTCCCTAGTTAATTCGGGTTTTGCCTAGCGCTGTCAGTCAGAACGCGTTTTGCCTAGTTAATTCGGGTTTTCCCTAACGCACTCAGTCAGAACGCGTTTTCCCTTGTTAATTCGGGTTTTGTCTGATTTCGGGTTTTCACTGTAACATATACAATCGCTCAAAATGGTAATCCAATGTAAGTCTAACATCATGAATGACAGTACAACTCAAATTATCGTAATAATTTTTTCGTGAGTGCTGTTGATGATATTGCTTGGTACTCTCTGTATTTTTACTTGAGAATTCTGAAAACTGTAGTTTATGTTCGGCCTGTACACAGTCTACCGGTATACTTTAGCAGCTTTAACCCTTTACCGCGCAGTGTTCCCGCTCTGGGAACACCAAATTCTGACGTTTTGACTGTTGCCAGTCACGAAGAATAGATTTGATTTCTATAAAAATAGTTGCGGGTGACATAGCTCCACGATAATCCTTTTCTTTTTATCACGTCATTTCCAGTAAAAAAATTGTCACGATTATTTTTAACAGCACTGACATCTGCTGAAAAATGGAAGAATGCGAGAACAGCTGGATAGATTGCCCAATGCTGAAAAAAGGGCGGCACAGCCAGCTGTCGTCAAAAAAGGGGTCTCTAGATCTGTGGCACGCGATGAACGTTTCGATCGTCCGCCATCTTGCTGGTAGTTAAGTCTAGCGATGGCAACGGCTGCCCTTTTTTCAGCATTGGGAAAGGGTTGCGCCTCAAAGGGTTAAAATGGCTATTTTTTCTGTCTGTTTACATATGCAAGTCCAAGGAGTTCTTTCATGTTGTGTTCTTTAATTTATATCCCCAGCAAACACACTATGACGACAGCATAACAGGACGAGTACCTGGAGCAAGGTGCAACTAAGGGGGAATAAAGCCCACTTGCTCTTCATTCACATCAAAGCTACGTATACTAATCGTTAATGAATAACGTACGCTTTAATTTGCCATATTCATAAAATTTGCATGGCCATCTTCATATTTGAATACGAACCTAGTTTTATGTTTCCAACGGCAACATCCATTTTCAGTTTATATTTCAAAACTTTATAGCTCATTTTAACCGCGGATACTAATTTTCAATAGATTAAAACTAAAACTCAATGAGTTATGAGCTTTCAAAATTTCTTTCTTTCCATAGTAAAATATTTTTTATACTTTAATTTCCATCTTATTTAATAATAGTATTAAGAAGCTGCTTTTATCCTTACCATTAGAACTAAACAGCCAAACATAATTTACTATTACTATAACTATTTAATAAAATATTAATAGAAATTTTAATATTAATATTCTTATTAATAAAATTCTTATTAAAAAAAGTAAATTAGCAAAATCAGAGGGCCGAACAATATGAAAGTCAAATTACAATAAACCAATACATATGAATTAATGGAATGGAAATTATATAACCAAATTTCTGCGGAAATGAATGCAGAAAATAATTTTACATGGTTGTGCGAAATTTCACATTTTTATTGATTTTATATTAATTAAAATGCTACTTTTAATAAATCAAGGGGCTATATATCAATTTATAGAGTGACAATATTTTGAAAGTTATGTAAAAAAATGAAATTATAATATGGTAAGTTAAATATATTTTGCACAAGCACTCAGTTTTGCTTGCTACTTAACCTACATGAAGGTACATGAAAATTTGTTATACGGTGTGATACGTGTTAAAATGTACGGAGTGACTTAGCGGAAAAATCAGCCTAAAGCATATGTGTAAAAATTAATAGTCTGTTACGAATTTTTTGTGGAAAAGTTCTATTCATCAAATGCGTACGAATTTCTAATCACCCTTTTTAGATCTATTGCTTTGTATTCCTTGGAGTTGTCTTGCAAACTTCTTGAAACAGCCTGTAGTTCATTTCGCTCTAGGAGTATATAGTCACTTCTTCGGAACAAAAGACCGACTAAAGTAACCAATACTCAAAGGAGCAAGTATTCAATCAGTTACAAAGAAGGAAGAATATTCATTCTTCCCGAAATAATTTGGTTAAAAAGAGTCATTTGTTGTAATTTCATATATTCATATATTCCTCTTTAACCTTAATTTTGGACATCAATGTAGTTGTTGTATCTGGAAAATTTATTTTTGGATTTGTTTGCTTGGTTTCAAGAATGTTCTTGTAAATCCTCGTCGAGAAAAGTGGCCATTACAATGACAATTCTTTAGTAGCACAGAGAAAAGAAATTTAAACAACCAAAGGAATAAGCGGGATTCGAATCCACGACCGCGATTAGCTGAGAGCAGGTCAGGCCCTTAACCTCTAAGCCACTGGCTTCTCACCAATGTTTGTTCTGTGCTAAATATAAAATTATTTAGAAAGTAATAATTTCACGGTATTAGAAAAGAAAATACGAGGAATTTATATGTATTATTTCTCGGTCATTTCTGAAAGAGGACATAAAACAGATCATTTTATGTTACATGTTAAACCCATTTACCTTTGATCTAGGTATATATTTATATATATAACCCCAAACTCATAGTAATAAAAATAATTCTGAATCTAATTCTGTTTCTTCTTTGAAAACATGTTGCCACCTTCTGTTCTAAAAATGTCGTTTCTTATGGCGATAGAGAACATCTCCTTTTAACGACTCTCGAATAGCTGCTTAAACAAACAGCCTCCTTGCTCAAAATATAAAGACTAGCAGTGAAGCTACCTTAATGGCTGGTCGTCAAAAGCTATCGATTACTCGGTTAAACCCATTTTCGTAGATTGTACGACATCAGAGAAAAGGATATTTGCCTTGTTGATATTGAGTAAGAATTTATAAAATAAACAAAAAAAAAAGTTCCCTTTTTATAATGTTCGGTGTGCACCTGTCTACGGTATGGGGTTTCCGGAAAGGTTCTAATACTGAAGCTATGCCTTCCGACCAAAAATAGTGAACAGATCTTAAAATTCTTTTCACGGATAGTTATAGGAAACTTGTAGAAGGACAACGAAAAAAAAATAGATTTATAGTTTGAGAATGATTATCAAAATTTAACATTCACAACATATTTTAGCACCATGGACCCTTCGTGCGAACATTTGGCACAGATAGTTAACGCAGGGCCGTAGTGCTGGGGGCGCTTTGGACGGCTCAGCCCCCCCTAGAGCAAAAAAGAACAAGCTCCAGGAACAGAGGTGTTTTTTTTTCGGGGAGGGGGTTATGAAGTTTAAATTTTACATTTTATGTCCCTGAATGAACATCTACTGCTCTCAAAAATAGAATTTTACTAATTTGTGCAAATAGCGAGCTCTTGAAACATCGCAAACTTTCTTCGGTGATTTTATTGCGCCCATAAACACGATGCGGGAAAACCAACTTCTCAGAAAGAGGGTAACGGGCGATCCAGTGTCAAGTTTTAGTATGCCGTGAACTTCCTGCGAACCAGTCGCGGATACCATTTCTTTACAAATCTGGCATGATACATAGTCGATGTCCTTAAAGTTAGTGATCGCCCTCACCCCCAACATCCGGTAACTGCAATCTATAGAAAAGCGAGCAAAAAAAAAAAAAAAAAAAAAAAATTGGCCGCCTCTAAAGGCACGAATTTTGTTGCTTTCTAAGGCCATTTCACAAAGCGCCTTTGTAGGAATTTTCTTTTCTTCGCCCCCTGCTTTCTCAGAAATTTCGGTATCAGGGCAAAGCTACACAAGAGTTATTTGCCTAAGGGCGGAGCTGAAGGAAGCATTCGGCAGAGGAGTTTTTTGGGGGTTCTAACACAGTTTCACTTTTCATCTGAAGAAAACCGCCCAAAACTCTAAATCGACAGCCGCGCGAGAGATCTGATTTTGATTTGATTTGTAGGTTAATGGCCTAGTATCTACACGAGTGATCAAGGCCGAGGGATATCCTCCGTGTAGGTCTTTTTAAGGTGACATAACCCGCATTTAAGTGAAGTTTCGGAGAAAATCACGGAAAACTCCAAACGGCTGGTCGATGAACGCGACTTAGGTTTGAATCAAGCACTTTCCGTCTCCCAGTTAAGAGCGTTATGCGCACGGATACTGGTCTGGCAGCGAGAGGTCTGTACACTGGACCTGCGAACTTCAGCCTCCTTTCCCAATGTTCATGGTCTTAACCACTCAGCTACTGGTCGGCAAAGATTTTAATGGAAAATGTTTTATAATCGATGCTACGGAAACAATTTTTTTAAAAACATTCTCTGTCTTCAATTTAAATTTATTTCCTTCTCTTCCCCCCCCCCCACACACACTCCTTCATTTCTTAAGGTCCATTTCTTTTTTCGACGTTATATGGAGTGATGTAAAATACCCTAGTATATTTATTTTTAAAAGTAAATACCTGAGTACAGGGGCGTATCCAAAGGGGGCGTAGAGGGGTCACACACACCTCACGAGGAATTTTCAGCCATAAAAAATGTATATTCTTCACACCATTATGACACACACGTAAACATATACGTGAGTTGCAGTAGTCTTAACCCCCCCCCCCCCCTCTCATGAAAAATTTCTGACTATGCCACTGCCTGGGTAGATACCCAAAATGAGTTTTATTTTTCAATTTAAGACTATGGTTTAAAAAATCTTGTGTTCGAGTATAATGACATTACCACACATATGTATTGAGTGTAAGGTTAAATAAAGAAAATTTTTTTTATTTCATGAAAATTTATAAAATGTAACAAAGGAAAGAAGCTACATGATGCATGCTGTATAACAGCGTGCGTTCCCAACCTTTTAACTCTGTGCCCCCCCCCCCCCCGCAACAGAGGATAACTTACGATGGCGCTCACCTCAGCTTACGTTCCTCAGCAAACATACAATTTTTCATTTTTCAACAATGCACATTTAGCCACCTTTTCTACAAAATAATCTTATACTATTAAAATCTGTGCGCGTCTGTCTGTCTGTCTGTCTGTGTGTAGCATCATCTCCTCCGAAACCGCTGGGAGTTGAGTTTCAATCGAGGTGTCCACTTATTCGAAAAATTCCGAGAAAGGTCTTCCGCTAATTTAAATTTCGAAATTCGAATTAGTTTAGGAGATATTGATAAAAAACCCTGTCAAAAACACTAATTTTTGCTCTCCGCAACTCCGCGATTGTAACCCCTGTAGTGAAAATGTGAGAAATAAGCATCGAGGTTGCCATGTTTGGCGAATTTATTAAATGATTTACACTCTTGCATTAAAAATAAAGGAATAATACTTTTTTTTGTTTCGAATATTTGCTAGGTTATTTTTTAATTAAAATATCGTCTGCGTGGGAAATCAGAGCAGGAATTCAATATTTTTTATACGCAAGAGAAAAAGGATTTGTAAATTTCAGAGACTAAAGTGCATAACCTTATAATTTGGCGAAAAAAAATGGCTTATATGGCGATTTGGGAAAGTGGATTCTAGTGGATTGCACACAATTTTAGGCTTGGCGCAATTTACTGAGAGCGTAAAGAAATAGTATTTTTAAAAACAAGTGCACGTTTTACTAGAATTTAGCCTGAAATTTTAATTTTCTGTTCAGAAATAATGCAGTTATTAAGGCGATTTTAAATGATTTTCATCAAGTTAAATAAATTGATTTAAGTTAGGGAAACCCCGCCAAATTTCAGAAAATTAAACTTTTTCATTTGTATTGCTAATTCTATGCCCCGATTGATATGAGTTGGTGTTACGAGCGTATGAATAGATAATATTTTTTAATCCCGCCAAACAAGGTGTAATAAAATAGGAAGTCTTTATAAATACGAATGCTGCTTGAGATGAATGAGAATATTTTTTAAACCCAGTTAGACTAGCTGGTAATGCCTTTAAATTATTGCATTTATTGTGAAGTTTAATGTGTGATTCATTTTGGCTATTTGCCATCGACTGCCGACGCAAATTACGCCAAAATGGCAGTTCTAGCAAAGTAAACATATATAAATCATTTCATATTCTATTTTTAACACTGCTACAGTTTCCGCAGCAACGGAATCCATTGTTGCCACTTAAGTTGTTCAATTTAATAATTAAGTGAAACCACTCGTTTCTACATCTCTTAAGACCCAAAAAGTGAAAACGCATTAAATATGAAACAAATCGAATTTTAACATATTTGCGCATTAAAAATAATCGAAGTTTTTTCAGTCAATTCTGCATATTTTTCATTTTATTTCCCTTGCGTGTGACGTCATTTTCACGTCATTGTCTTCTGTTTTCCTGTCAGATTATCCGGAGAAGCACATTACACGCTAACGCATGTGCTGCTTCGGCGGACATAAGGAAGCAATTTGTCGGGTGCGTATTTGCCTAACCCCTCTGTGTGTCTTAATTGAAGCAATGAAACTTTGTAGGCGGTTTTTTTTTAAACTAGAAAAAGGCAGATTAACGTTGTTAACGTGGAAGAAGCGATATGGAAAACTATTTAATTGGTAGCCGTAATGCGAAATGATAATCAATTATTCACATGCGCAAAGCAACAAAATTTCGAAAGTATGAAAAGTCAAGAATATGAAATGAAAATCCAAAATAAATCACCAGAGATTATAGGATAAGCATCGTGTACGAGAATGATATTGCAATTATGTACATAAAAAAGGCGCTTGCAAGGAATACAAAATATAATATGAAATTAATTGCTCTTTCTTCCCATGGCGTTTGTGGAATCTTTCCGAATAACGGGATACAATGTGCTTAGAATATTTAATATAAATTACTTATATGTTAAAGTTCTATTTATTTTTTCATATATATTCCAGTTACTCCAGTTACAAGACCCAGAGCTCTAGAAACGATTTCAGATTTTGTTTAATATTAAATTTGACACTATGCAATTAATCTATGTTAAAAATAATATATGAAATTAGGTATTTATTTTGTGAATTGGCAGTGAGATCAACGTTAGTTTTATGTAACAAGTGTGCTACAGTATTAAGAGTTCAGTAAGGGTAATAAGCTTTTCCGCTTAAGTTACGTCACAATTTTTTCATCTGCAAAATAAGCAAGCAGCAAGTCATCTGCAACATAACTGTGCTAATGCATTGTCCACGCTTTACGAAATGCAAGATAAGATAAAATAGTATTCAATATCATGTAATGTTATTCATATGGTATGTATGAATGCTATAAATTAAACCTAAAAAAGAGAATTATATGATGTAGAAATAAGGCATTTTTCGAAAGAGAAAAGTTTCGTCTGCATACCGTAAAGTTCTTACTTTTCTGATCGCCAGTGACAATGACGTAGTTTTTGTGTCATCATGTTGCAATCGTCTCAAATTTCCACTCATGGAGTCAGCTTTTAGTCAGAATTCCAGCAATTTTTCACTATTAGAGATTCCTATCACTGGGTTTAATTTGAATTATATGTGTAAGGAAAATATTCGTCTCCTACCGTGCGGAGAACGGGTAAGCAGTTAGTCTATACTATTAAAATCTGTGCGCGTCTGTTTGTAACATCATCTCCTCCGAAACGGCTGGGAGTTTAATTTCGATCGAGTTGTCCCCGGATTCGAAAAATTTCGAGGAAGGTCTTCCGCTGAATTAAATTTCGAAATTCAAATTAGTTTAGGAGATATTAATTGATAAAAAAACCCGTCAAAATCGCCAATTTTTGCTCTCTGCAATTCCGCGATTGTAACCCCTGTAGTCAAAAAAGGGAGAAATAAGCATCGAGGTTGCCATGTTTGGCGAATTTAGTAAATGATTTAGACTTGAATTAAAAATAAAAGAATAATCATTTTTTTTCTGTATAGAATATTTGCTAGGTTATTTTTTTAATTAAAATATCGTCTGCGTGGGAAATCAGAGCAGGAATTCAATGTTTTTATGTGTAAAAGAATAAGGATTTGGAGATTTCCGAAACTAAACCGTATATTTTATAGTTTGGCGAAAAATAAAATGGATGATATGGCATATTTTGAGAAAATAGTAGGTTCTACCCATTGCTCACTGGGATAAGTACAGGCTGTCCGAAAACCAGTTTCTCCTATGGGATTTTGCGTACAAGAAAAGTTTCGCTTCTTCGCCGATTTGTCGCTGTTACCAAACTGCATCACTGTTGCAAACTCTGCCGGAGAAAAAGAATTGGTAAACTGGCAATACCGAAGTATTTTGTAAATCGGAAATGAATGTCCAAATGTCTCAAAGAGCATTAGCAGATAAGCATATTTCAGCAGAACAAGCACGTAAACGCCAAAAAAATTTTACTTTTTTTTTTTTCAGCCTGAAAATATTGTTAGCCATTTGTGGATACTTTAAATTTTGATTTTAAACATATTTTCTCCGGAAGAGTTGGCAACAGTGATACAGTTGGGTAACAGCGACAAATCGGCGAAGAAGCGAAAATTTACTCGTACGCAAAAACGGAGCTTTTCGGACAGCCTGTATTTATCTCAGTGAGCCCTGGTTCTACCGATTTGCACAATTTTGGGCTTGGCGCAATTTACTGCGAGCGAACCGAAATAGGTTTAGGTTTGTGTGTGTAGGTTTTATGAGAATACGGCGTTAAACTTTAATTTTCCATGCAGAAATAGTGCAATTATTAAGGCGATTTTAAGCGATCGATCTTTGGAATTTTCCCGAAATTAAGTAAATTGATTTAACTTGGGTGAATGCCACCAAATTTCCAAAGAAATTAAATTCTTGCATTTGGTAAATTAGAATAACTAAAACACGTTATAGTTGATAATTTAAAATACTCCTATGCTACTTTTCAATTAAATGTCTGCATTAATTTTTGGCGATCGAGCTATGCACAAATAACTATTCCCATTTTGATTGCTGTTAAATGAGTGCTTAGAATGATTCTCTGAAAAAAAGAAAGAAAAAATCTCGCAAAATGGCTTATGCGGATTCCTTCTTTAGTACCTTTCTTAGAAAAATTGGCGATAAATATTCAAATATAGTGTAACTCCGTGTTTAATAGTGTGTGTTTTTTGCGTTTGTTTTGCTAATTCTATGGCACGATTGAGATGAGCCAATGTTACGAGCAGATGGATAGATAATTTTTTAAAATCCCGCCAAACAGGGTATAGTAAAATAGAAATTCTGTATAAATACGAAAATTTTTGGAGATGAAAGAGAATGTTTTTAAGCCTGGTAAATATACCTGGTATTGCCTATAAATTATTGCATTTACTGTGAAGTTTAATTTACGATTCATTTTGGCTATTTGCCATCGACTATCGGCGTTAATTATGCCAATGTGGCAGTTCTAGTAAGCATAAATAAATTTCATTTTAGGTTCTAATTTTAATATTGCTACAGTTTCCTTAGTTACGGAATCCGTTGTTGCCACTCAAACTGTTAAATTTAACAATTAAGTGAAAACAATCATTTCTACAGCTCTTGACTCGAAAAATGAAAACGCATTGGATATGACACAATTAGAACATTACCACAATCACCACGTCAATAACGCGAAATTCATTTTCAAGGTCTTTAAGAAATCCTGTATACTATGTCAAAGCCTCATATCTTAATTCCGATTAGTTCGCAAGAAAATTGATTAATCAGTATAAACTGAAGCAATGAAACTTTGTAAGCGTTTTTTTCGAAACAAGGAAAATGCAAATTGACGTCTTTGGTGTAGAAGTGCCGATAGGGAGAGCTACATAATTCAGTAACGGTAATGTGGAATGATAATTGAATATGCGCATGCACAAAGACCCAAAAATCAAGAGAGTATGAAAAGTCGGGAATATGAAATGAAAATAAAAAATAAATCAAATGATACGAGATATAAGTAATAATAATACGAGAATGACATTATTGCAATCATGTGTACAACAAAGGTCCCAATTGCTTATAATATTCCCCTAGCAATGACTTAGTCCGACCAGTGGCCGATCGCTTAGCGCTCTGAACTGGGAGACGAAAGGTTTCTGGTTCAAAACAGATCGCGTCCGCCGACCTAACCGTTAGGAGTTTTCCTGTATTCCGTTCGGAAAATAAAACAGTACTCGCAACATGCATATGTTAGGAAACATATACGGCTGGTTTCCTCCAAAACGTAGCATAAATACCGGTTAAGACCCCTTAGAAAGACACCCACGGAGGACACACCCACCCCTTGACCTAGATCCCATGCGTGGAGACTAGAAGCAGGATATTTGTAGAGAGTTCAATTGAACGCCCAGCGTCGTGTGCAACTTACAGAAGCAGTTCTACGATACCGGATCCATTGAGAAAAAGCCTGGGCAAGGTCATCCGAGAGAAGCTGCTTCTTTTTTGATCGCCAGTGACACTGACGTAGTTTTTGTGCAATCCTGTTGCAGTCATCTCAGATTTGCACTCATGGCGTCAACGTTTCATCACGATTTAAATAATTTTTTACTTTTATAGATTCCGCATCAATGGGTTTAATTCTAATTATATGTGTAAGGAAAATGTTCTTTTCCCACCGTGCGGAGAACGGGTACCCCGCTAGTGTTATCCATAAAGTTTGAATAGCGAATAGTGTTTAAATTAATCAAAAATAGATAGTTTCGGAGCAAAAAATAAAATAAAATAAATAAATAAATAAGATTATTTTTTAAAAATCTATTATCACTTGCTCTTTGCCCGTTTTTCTTGCTCCCCCCCCCTCCCCTTCCACTGCAAATGCTCTGCGCTCACCGGTTGTGCGCGGCTGTTGTATAAAATTCCTGATTAAATATAACCTTTTTAAATTTGTAAATAAGGAGCAATGTATTTGTAAATGTAAAAAAAAAAAAAAAAAAAAAAAAAAAGTTTAACCAAACAAAATATGTACTAGAGGTATGCCGGATCGTTAAAAAGTTAAATCCGCGGTTACGGATCTGAAAAAGGATAACTTATTTTTATATCCGCGGACACGAATATGAAGTCGTTCAACTGTTTCTTATATCCGCGAATGCGGATATGAAAACGGATAATTTGTAGTAACATCCGCGGATACGGATCTTTTCTTTAGATATTATTTTGAAGAATACATCATCTTCAAGCGATAATTTCATACACGTTGTGTGCAATATATGTACCAGAATAACTTTCAGGTCATGTGTATAATATGGATTAAAAAATTAATGTTGTGGTTAAAATCACATATGTAACAATCTTAACAAAGTTTTTGAGTATTAAATTATCGAAACGCTACTACCTAACCAAGCGGATTTTTAAATTTATAGAGTATATTACTATCTTATTAAGACAGTAGTTCGAAAAAATTATGTTGTTTTGGTACATAAATACCACTACTATGTCAGACACTTTAAAATTTTAAGGATGTCTCTTCACAAGCTGTATTAGGCGCAATAATAAGCGATAAACCTCTGCTAGTTAAGAAACTTTCATGAAAAATTTTGTATCGTAACATAAAGGTGTTCTTGTACTGTAACATTAAAAATCATGAATAATTATGTGTAAATAGCATACACTATATAAATAAAAGGGCGGGGGGGGGTCATAAGCCCTCCCTCCCTAAAAGGATTTTAGCTCTCTATAGGGAGCTGAAAATTAAACTTTCTGTTGTAAGAATAAGAGATGGAGCCCTTTAGCGTTTGGCTGGTAGATGAAGCCCACCACTTAGAAATATTAGAAAAACTTACCTAGTTAAGCCAATAGTTCAATACATGCTGATAGACTTGATTTGATTTTGGTGATACGGCCGATTATCTACTCGAGGATCTAAGCCGAAGAGAGGTGCCCTCCATAGGGGACTTTCTAAGGGATTCTAACCCGCAACGATAGATTTAAATTACTAATTTAATCGAGGGATTTTTATGCCAAACAAAAGATTCACTTAAAAAATAATAAACAGTAATTATTCAGTTTTAAGCAATAAAATTTATGTTTAATTACAAAAAATTCAATTAATATTATAGAATAACTTTTCGTTCTATCACACCATGAGTCCGGGTTCGATTCTTGGAGTAGGCTTGAGTGTTATTTCGTCCGTCCCTTCATAGGAGGCAACGCTGGTCCATTTATTATGTGCTTCCAATATAAAGTGGCCAGCAATTCCAGCCTTATAGTGGTCAACGCCTGCTATAGTCGGCAAGTGCCCGCTGTTAGAAAAAAAAAGAAGTCCGATGAAGACTCGGGTATGTGTTTAAACAAAGTTGATGAGGGCTATTTATAGCAAAAGTATTACGTGTTTGTGCAACCACTGTTCTCTTTCGTAATTGTATTAGTGTACTGCCTTGGCTGGGACATCCTGTATATAAGTGTGTGCACACACATATAATGCTAGCAAAATTTTTGGAATATAAATTCTTGATGTGAAGACTAAAGTAAGTTGCTTTCAGAAAAGTAGTAAAAATAAAAAATATAATAACTTTTGAAATAAAAAAACTTTATAACCATAAAAAAATCTGATTGAAATTATATCATCTTAACAGTTTTTGTGAAAAATTTATAACAACAAAATTCCCTTATTAAACGCTTGCATTCAAAATCCTACTATATATGCTGATTCCTGACTCACTGATTCTGTGACAATTCTGGGTAACCACTCCAAGATAGAACTTTTACCATCACAACTACAAAAAGGTTAAAAAGCTAAGCACAAAAAGCGTCATAACATCTACATCGTTTATACGATCTGCTTAAAAAAGAATTCATAATTATGTATAAACATATATAAAACGATCTGCGCTTCTTTAACACTGAAAATTCACCTGTTCCCTCATTTTAAGCGCTTTTTTGCTATTTTCAGCTCCATTTTATTTCCGAGAGTAAAAAAAGTGAATCATTATCGAGACAAAATGAGCTGTTGCAAGTGACAATTATGTCAAATTTATCAGGCTTTGAAGGGAAAATTGCGAATCCAATTCGCGTTTAAACTAGTTTTTCCAGATTTATAAGTTTATTTATTTATTTTTTCACAAATAAAAAGATTTACTCTGCATGAGGTATTGATATAAGATGGGATATTCCCAGCGAAACGAAATCGTTCGAATGCGAAAAATTTCCGCAAGCTTCCAGAAGAATATGAAATTCGGTTTAATACCTAACAAAAATTGAATATGAGGATATTTATTTTAAGTGGACACAGATTAAATATATTATGTGTAGACATGTTTTTGTGAAATGTTTTTTTTCTAGCCCCTGTTGTAATTGCTTCCCGAACGGGCAAACTTTTAGTGCTAGCAGTGGCGGATTAATGCAAGTTTGTCGGGGGGGGGGCGGTTAATTAGAAGATTGACGTATACATCCATTTTATGGAAGTAAAATAGGATCTTTTACATTAATTTCTTTTTCTCGGGGGCGGGGCAGTCGCCCCCTCCCCTTTAATCCGCCCTTGAGTGCTAGTATAATAAAAATAAAGGAATATTTATTTTTTTAATCATGCATACACATACATACACCCGTATGTGTGTGTGCATGTGCGTAAATTTGACAGCCCCCCTCAGAAAATTTTGAGCCCCCCCCTAGAAAAACGGTCTAGCTACGGCCCTGAGTTAACGTTTGTGTAATATCGCTTAAAATAAACAAAGTTTGCCAAATGAAATGTATTATTATTATGGTATTGTATTGAAATCGTGTTTATGACACTTTTTTATTATTTTACGCATTATTTATAATTTCAATTTATGTGTTCGTCCCTACTTCAACTGTTGTAAAAACGCTTCGAGTGTTGCAAATTATTTTAAAGTATACTATGCCATGTACCTAATTGAAAATGATAAATGTATAAGATTTTTTTATACAGGGGAACCGTAAAGAATTACAACACGTACGCTCAATGGACTGCCGTTGTTTAAAATGCATTTTACGAACGCTGATTTACAGCTCTATCTAATACGATCAAATATAACAAGTAACTTCCACAGATTTAGTATTGTGTATGCTGAAGTATAGAGAGAACTACTTCAGTATTTGTCTCTAATCATTTTTCCTACTTTTAACACACGAGACAATAGGGAAATGATCAGAAACAAATATTTCAGTAAATTTAACCTGTCCGATGCCATCGTTGCGGTGGCAAAGATTCAAAGACCGATATAGGAAAGCAGCAATGGGGGCAGAAGGGCAACTGCTTTGCTTGGGAGTGAGCAGATATCGATATAGATACTAAAGAACAACTGGATAGACTGCTCACTCCCGAAAAAGTGCAACCGTTGCCATCACTCGATTCAATTGCCAGCAACATCGAATCGCCAAACGCGTAACACAGACCCAGGCCCGACGACAGGATTTTCGGCCCCGCTGCAAGTTTGTGGCTGGCTCTCCGAAACCAGCCTTCCTACCCCATCCCCCCCTTCCCCCGGCCATAAAAATAAACTTCAGTCTTTTCACCTCATTTTTTTAAACAGTGTAGAATTAGTACACCTTAAATTTACAGTAAGCCACCTTTGTATTATGAAAGAGGGATAGAGGAATGATAATGCTGCTAAACTAGAGTCAAATTTCGCACCACTAATGTACGAATGTACCAGACGCATACTAGGAAAACATAAGTCACTTTAATATCTTTGCGAGCAAGTATTTAAAACAACCTCGATTTATCATTATTATTTTTTAAATATTTGACATTCTCATGGTATGCAGTACATGAGTATTTAAGAACACGCAAGCATGCTCTCACAAATAGTTAAAACATTCGCTGCAAATCACGTGCCAACGCGTGCGATAGTCAAGAGTGTAATGTAAATTTCCTATTTTATTTTTGTGAATAACTAATTAAATTTTCGAAAAACATGCAGTTCTAAGGAAATATGTGAAACTTTTATTAATCACGACATGAAATATTTATTATTAAAAACCATATTTTAGGTGTGAAATCGAGGTACGAAATTTGACTTTAATGCTTTTTGATCAGGCAGTGAACGTGTTAAAAAATATTTCTTTAGATGTTACATCATTTCATCATACTTTATCGATTTCTAGCTGTCTTTTCTTTCCAATGTCAACATTTTTCGCGTAGCTGTGACGGGTATATAATTACAATGACTCTAATGTCAGCAAATTATTAACTATCTTATTGTAGTTCATAACAACACATTTTTGGTTGAAGGTATTGTTGAGTACTGCTTATAACTGGGTCGCACGGAAAAATCCCTGTATTTCACAATGTGTCGATTGTTCTTATTTGAGATACATGTTTCAAGAAGTTGTTCTAGTTTCAAAATAACGATATTAAAGTTTTACCTCTGAATGTTCCTCGTTGAAAATAGTGTTAGTGTTTTACAGAGTCCGACTAAAAATTTTTGAATGGTTCATTACGTATCTTCTGAAACTAGTTAAAGTATATTTAAAGGGTATTAACCCCTTAAGGAAAATTTTAAACAAAACCATTATAAAAAACAATATAATGATTTTTTTTACAAAAATTGAACTTGCTTCACGTTTCTAAATATGACATTCCATTATTTAATGAACATTCTGGTTCTGTATATCTAAATTTATCAGTTTCTCGGTGGATAAATGAAAAATATTGTTTTCTTAAATATTTCTTTACAGATATTTACAGATAATATACCTAAAATTATCTTTCACAAATATTTAATAAGCTTTTATAACTCTTTTCTTTGTGATTGACCTTCAAATACGGAATGCAAAGCGCAGCATGACAACGGGGACAAAAGTGGACTATAAGCATCATTTATAGCATATACTATTTGAGATCGTGCTGCTGTTTAATGTTCCAGGGACCCATTAAAACATATACGAGATCGAGAAATAAGTTTGCGTCATGCAGAAGTTCTTAAATGCGTCACACTGTAAAAAAAAAAAAAATCTTTGAATACAGAAAATGTATTGGCAAATCAGACGTCAGTACTATTTCCGTATATTTACGGAATTTTATTCCTGTAAATTCCAGTACAAATTCTGTTCAAGAGGCGCGGTGACCTTTGATATACGGAAATTGTCCTGTATTCAAATGAAAAGAGAGAATTTCCGTAAAGTTTAACGGAAAGCTTCCAGTAATTGTACGGTTATTTCTTAGAGTGCATCCAGCATATGAGACTGGGCCGGAAATGCACCCCTAAGATAGAGGGACTCTATTCGTAAGGATTTAAAAAGAAAAACCGTTCACTGCTAGTTAAATCAGATCACTATAAATTAAATAGAAATTTACTAAGCATACCGATTTCCTATTATTTTCCCCATGTAAAGAAACAAAATGTCTCAATGAACGATGCCTAGTATTTCACTTTCGGTGAAAATGACAGAAACTTTTCTTCGAGGGAGATCCACGTCTTCCCTTTGTTTCTCACACTGAATGGGCACGCGGGCTTCAATCAATGCCAGGAGCCGTGACTCCGTCTGAAAAGAAAAGTTCCAAGTTTGTTGTTTGGACGTCTGACCAAAAGGGGAATCCAGAGCCAAGTGGGTCACTGAGAGAAACGTACATCTCGGAGATTTTTTATCTTCAAGGTCATACAAGCCTGACGTCTCTGATTCGAGATAGAGTAGCTATAAAGAAGAATTGAATTCAGCAGAAATATTCGTGAATTCTCTGCATGCATCATTCTTTAATCCGTTTCCATCCAAAACATTAAAATCATATTTTCCGATTTTTTGTTGATACCTGCGCAACTAAATGGAATCTCGACATCCATTGCATGAACAATTTATAATATTTTCTTATAAAATAGGTATGAAAGTGCAATTTTTTCAACTTTGTAACAAGGAAACATTTTTTTAGAAAAAAAAAAACTTAAAACGCGTGAATCTAAGATTTAAAAAAAATGAATAGTGCGTATGCGTTTTTGCGATTAGAAGCGAAAATCTTAAAATCTGGATACCCCGTACGTAAGACACTCAGAATAAACGGGTTAATATCCATGGCAGGACTCGAAATTCACAGTGGTCCGCTGTTCCGAGACCACAAAAATAAATAATGATCTAGTAGAATACAAATTTTGATGGTCCGTCAGACCAGTAACGTCTTATTCATTTTAAGAAATACGTAAGTTATAAGTACTTCAACAATTCTAGCATAGTGCCGCATATGTAATTCATTCTATTTAATATTTTAATGCTAGGCATTTGCACTTTTTAATTCAGATCTTAAAGGAAATTAAAATATATTGCTCATGTTATTATTTTTGCCTTGGAATTTTTTTTTTTAAATCGTGTATACTGTCCAGGTAAGTCATGAAGTCACTGGTCCTTTGCACCAGTAACTAAATATTACAATTTCTGCCCCTACATGATATGCGCATATTTGACTTTTCTCTATCATTTCATGCATTCGCACGAATGTATCCTCTTTTTATAACACGACATCCAACTAAGATTCACGGATAATATATTTATTTTAGACTTAAGTTTTTAATGACGTTTTTTTTATCAAAATGAAAAAAGTTCAAATAACTTTTTCTCAATTCAAAAGGACAGCACACGGACAACTCACTCTTCGCTTTTGTTTATTTTTCAGTACCCTCTCTTCTGCGACAATGTGTGTGGACCTCTGCTGAAAGGCTGAATGTTTTTCGACCGAAACGCACGTTCAGTTTGATAAGTATCTGTTATGTGTGTTATTTTACAAAGTTTTAATTATCTTATTTTAAACTAAAAAAATGTGGCCAAGCTGAGTTCCGCTTCGGAAACTAATTATTTGGCCCCAAACTTAGTGATAAATCGCTAAAAGTGGAGAAACATGGCAAATTATGATATACTATTTTATAAATTATCTTTTTTAAATATTTAAAGAAATGCTTTGAAAAACTGTGGGGGAAATTCTGCTTAAAAGATATATAAATATATAAAATAAAAGAAGAAATGATAAAACATCAGCCACGCGAACTCAAGCGAAAGGCAGAGATTAGCGAATTTATGAATTAGAAAAAATATATAACTTAACGTGTATTTTATTTAGAAGATTTGAATAATTTAAAAGAGTTTGACTTTTTGTGTTATGGCAAGCCTACTCGAGAAGCATCTGCCTACTTGGTTAGGAGGGGGGGGGGGGTTGACAGCCGCGAGATAGCCCCGAATGCAACACCTTCACACTTCAGCCGTCTACCATGTTATTGAGGATTTAAAAAATGAAATTATGGTACACTTTCTATTGAATTAAAAAAATCAAATGAAATAGATGCTCGTCTTTTAATTCGAAATCATAACTAGTAGTTTTTAAATAACTATAGTTTCATATCACTTTTGTTTATTTTAGTTATTAGATACATAAATAAAATCAGGAAGAATTCCGGATTTCTAAAAACACTATTTAGCAATAAATTATTACGAAGTTAGTTGTTTCTCTCATCTATGCGCAATCTTTTAAAAAATTATATACATATATGAAAATACCAGTTTGATTTCCCTTCCCTTTATACGATATACATGAAAGCGGCTTAACTATTCCGATTTTTAAAACACACATTTGACTTCAAAAACATTCCAAATGAATTATGGACATTGTGAAATCTGTGCCAAGAAAGCTCGAGTTGACCCCAATTCAAAATTTGAAATGTTGCACTATGCCTTTTTTTAATGCGCCGAAATTGACATGCAGAGGTTTTTTTTTTTTTTTTGCCTGAAGGTTAAACACATGTCAAATTTAACAAGAAAGAAAAATCCGGTCCTATGCATTGTAACAATTATTATTATTAGCAGTAAACCCAACGACACTTTATATTTAACTATTTCTATCGATGGAAGTCAAATGAGCGTTTTCCAAATAAACATTATATTCTTTTCCAGCAGTGGATTATAAATAATACAGAGTTTAGCATCGACAATATATTGGGTTGGCAACAAAGTAATTGCGTTTTCTTGTATAAAATTCAAGCAAATAAGTTTTCAACAAGTTTTTAATCACAGGTAAGCTGTGCCTGAACATACGATTCATATTTGTTACATTTTAAAGTAAGAATTTCGCTGGCAGTATTTTTTTTCGTCCATAAAAGATGGCCACCCTCCCCCCTTTTTTCGCTTCTATCCTCCTTAGAGGACAATATTAAAAATGTCCTGAAATTAATTTTTAGGTATTCGTGACTGCTGTATTTTACAGAAAGAATTTCACGGATATCTCTATTTTTATTTGAGATCACGCGGGATATGTGAAAAGAACTTTTTGGCCCCTTACCCCACCTAAGATTACGAATTTTGGAAAATGCTCTCTGATCTAGCACCTATGTTGAAGAACTCACGTACGTGCCAAATTTCGCATAATTAACTTCAGTAGTTTTGGCCAGGCGAAATATTGACATACGGAAAAACGCAATTACTTTGTTGCCAACCCAATATGTATATATATATATATATATATATATATACAAAATAATTATCGTGTAATAATTAAAAAATATTTATTTTTTCGGGCTTTAACTTTAGGAATATACATTTTTAGAGGGAAGATTCGAAACTGCAAGGTACTTTAGTATAAGGTACTTCAGTAATTTACCATACGTAGATATCGTTAGCCAAATTAAAATAAAATTCATTTTTCTACACTTTTTGCGATCAACTTTTAAATCTTTTTAAAGTAATGGTGTAAAAGTTTTATCTTCGAGTGGTTCAACCGGAACTGCTACAGACTCAGTGAATCAGTGAGTGAGGGATCAGTGTAACCACATAGTAGAATTATAAATAGAACTGATTACATTCCAAATATTTGTAAATCCGCGTACAAAGCCAGTGCTCGAATTTGAATGATCGTTATTTTCCCTCGTAGGTTACCAGGAGTCGGCGCTCTGTACCCAGCATAAAACAAACTGTACAGAAATACGTGGCATGTTCCTAAACACAGTCGTATGACATTTTCTTGGAAAACTTAAAATTGGGAATAAGTTCAAGATTTCAATGCAGATAACTTTATTAATTTTCTTATATTTTACAGATGTCAAAAGACCGCTTATGGTAGATAACGGTAGAGTGCATATGATTATAAGGAAAATCGAAAGAGCATAGATAGATGTTGAAACATTAAATAGCTATATATTATAGATGGTTGCCTCTCTGTAGGTCAGGTTGAATCGGTTAAATGAAGGATATGTCGATTCAGAACTCACATTCTCCACTTAGAAAAGTAGCTCTTAGGAAATGGGAAAAGCTTTTTAACAAACATGATATATTGGCACAACTTTTTATGTACAATCGATCCCACTTAATGGAATAGACATTATGCCACGAAGAATTATTCTAATAAGCGGGATATTCCATTACAGGAGATCCCATTGACAAATTACTATTGTTTGGTTCATTGAAAATTTATTACATTAAGCAGGATATTCTTTTAACCGATATTCCACTAAGCAGTTTTGATTGTGTGTTATATTTGATGTCATAACACCTACTTGCACATAGTCTTAACTAGGGAAACAACAGATATCCGGCAAACATACTGCATCCGGCCTGTCCGGCCATTATACCGGATAATTGGCAGTAGATAGATATTACAAATATCCAGCAGTACATCCGGCCTAAAATTATATACAGAGAAATAACATAAATAAACATAATAAATGAATAAATTCTAAAAACTGCAATAATAAAAAATGCAAAAAACAAAGCTTTGTGAAAATATTTTGTTTTCGATACTTTTTAGAATGTATTTTTATCATGTATAGAAAATGGGGGGAAAATTAAGTACTTCTATCCTTTTTTAAACATTGGAGTAAATTATTACTGGAAGAAATTATTGTACAACAACACTGGTTTTCAATCTTTGTAAGGATTTGGTTACCTTTTTTTCCCACTATAAATTGACTTCTAAGAAAACGCCACCCCCCCCTAATTTTGATAAACTGAGGAAATTTGTTACATTTATTTTCCAACAGTTGAATGGAGATGCATGCCTTTCTTTCAAGACGTGATCTTTTAAGATATTTATCTAGCTTTTGAGAGAGAACATCCATGACATTGTTATTTGTATGACTTAATTGCAATAAAACTGGTACTAAATTCATGGAAACAATCCCAAAAGGATTTCTGATTTTCGAATTAAATGATTTGAAACTAATGAGAAAATTTAAAGAAAAAGTAATAGCTCAATGATATAAGAAAGCTAGTGAAAATAAAACCGGATATCCGGCTGAAACTTAGAACGGATATTCGGTATCCGACCAAATTGATATCCGTTGCATCACTAGTCCTAACCCTGTAAAAGTTCTTGTGAAACTAGAATTTAACTTTCAATACAGAAAATATTAGTTTTTCAAAAATGGAGAGGGTGAGTTTTGCATCTACACACTTTAACTATAGCTTAATCTACTCTTGATTCGTACTATAACTTAACAGTACTCAGCTTCATCGACCTACATTATAATGCGTCCAATAAGATGGGTTGAGCTAGAAAGAAAAGGGTTGTTAGCTCGACTATATATTAAATATACATACGGGGTGTTCGGGGTATATACTCGGAACTAGGCTCTTTTTCTTTAAATATGGATCATAGACATCATAGACACATACGATCAATTACAAAGTTGCGAAGAAAGGTTACAAAATTTTATCATATCGGTTAAAATTTTCGGGAGATTAAATCTAAATAAATGCAGAATTTAAACTTTTGTATAGTCACCGCACAAAAAATTCCCCATAGGTAAAATGTGCCTCATAACGTTAGCTAGGTGATGAACAAAATTTCAGTTTTTCATCATAAAAATGCTCCGAGATATGAAAATATGTTGACTTAAATTACTTTTAGTAAATGACTCTCGAAGAGAGAAAAGTTGCATTGAGTGTAAGGGCTGTACACAAATTATAAAAGAAAACAATGATAGCATAAATAAATAATACTTTTTCTATTATTGATGTTGAATAGTCCATTATCAATACCGCTGAACCTTTGCATAGTGAAAAGTGGGAAATTCGTACATCACATAATACATTAAGCACTTTTTACTAATGGGGAAATTTTTTTGTACGGACGCTGCGTAAGAATTTAAACTATTTATTTAAATTTAATGTCTTGAAAAGTTTAATCGAAATCGCAAAATTCTGGTCGTTTTTTTTTTTTTTTACCTAACTTTGTAAATTTTTGTATGTGACTATAATAAATATTTTAGGAATAAAAGCGTAGGGCAGTGTTTTGGTACACCCAGTATATATATTTAATGAGCGGCCTTTCATCATAAAACGTTTCAGAGGTATCTTTAAGCAAATATGATGGAGGGTCAGGAATTTGAATGTTAATGTTTATTGCTAGAATGGGAAAAATACTTTCTTTCGCAATTTCTATACGACCCCTGAAATGCGATCATCCAATGTTCCCTCCTATTTTTTGCGCCTAGAGCCGCTGAAAAGTCAGCATATATTTATCTTCACACCTCTGACAGTTTTTAGGATATAATTCTCAAATTTGGTACATCACCTCATTAGTGTATGGGGCACATTTTACTATCAGGGAATTCTTTGTGCGGGGTTCGTATACAAATTTAAAATGTGTCAATTTTTGAAAATGAACAACCCAGACAGCACATAAGCTTAAATCAAGCTTGATATTTCTTTGAATGTGACGTATTAATACAAGCTTGACAGTTCAATTCATTGTAAGCTTGCAGCAAGCTTGGAGAAGTCATTTGAACTGTCAACTTGAATACAACTTGATTACTGCTTGATTTGGAAAGCCACATCCACATAACAAGTAATTTATCATCAGTCATAAATGTACTTGACCATAGAATTTAAAAAAAAAGATTCTATATTTCCAAATATGGAAATTCTTCAAAATAAAATACAATTATACTACGAAATTGATTTCAAAATCAGTCGTTTGTCTCGATTTTGGCCAGTATTGCCCAACATGAGTGTCGCGGTATTGAAAATTTTAAAACGTGTGCTGCTTTTAATTTTATATTATGCTTATTTCCCTATTAGTAGAGTCTATAAATCACACATAAAATTATTTTAATTTTGATTCATCCTATGGAAAAATAAAAGAAACAGATCAACACATCGACCACTGATCGATCTCGCCAGAAAACGGCGTGACAACCAAAACAGTCACTTGAAACTTTAGTCATACTAGCGCGAGGCAGATTGGCTAAATGGTTAGGACGCTGGCTTCCCAACCCTTAGATCCCGTGTTTGATCGCGGACGCTTGATGGAAACAGATTAAAATAACTTGGAATTTCAGCGTAGAGCGGAAAATGCGTGGAAAAATAAAATATGTGGGGCGAGTTCGCCGACGGGCACCCCGTGTATTTAGGAATTTTTTTTTAGGAAAATTTTTTTAAGCTTGAAATTAAGCTTGCTATGTGAAGCTTGATTCAGGCTTAATGCAAGCTGGGCAAGTGTAAACTTGAACACTTGATTCAAGATTGCATTAAGCTTACAAGATTGAAAATTTCAAGCTTAATTCAAGTTTATTGACTTGTTAAATCAAGCTTGCTGCAAGTTTGATGCAAGTTTGCTGTGCTGTCTGGAGAGTGGAATAGTTTCCTTACCGAAGTCTTATTTCTGACCTTATGATGAGCATATTTTTTAAATTACATTCCCCACTTATCTCTAATAGATAGAGAATTAAAGCCCGTTACAACATTTTGGAGACGTCCTGAATATGTATGAAGCAAATCTGAACAAATTATAATCTAAAAATATTTCACTCTGGTTCGTCAATTTTTTTTTCTATCTTTTGTGGGTTCTAGACTAAGTCTAATATCGTTTCCATTTCTATAAACGAATGACTAAAAAAAAAAAAAAAATAAATTCAATCATACTTTCAAATCAGAACATTCAAATACCAATTTTCTTTTCTTAAAAAATATTTTCCGTATATTAAAATATAAAAATGTTCCTTTTCTCTCTTTCGCTTGCAGGAAAACAAAACGTTCCCAATATCTTCTCACGGCCAGGCAGTATATAGTCTAAGAAACGAGGGGGCTCATCTTCGATACGAAATGTGGCGGAAAGCTGAAGTAATACAGACTTGGCGAGAAGGAAGAAGGGACTGAAAGAAAAGGTGAGTCGGGCCTGAACTTAATATTT
Organism: Cheiracanthium punctorium; assembly: GCA_038373885.1. Lineage (NCBI taxonomy): Eukaryota > Metazoa > Arthropoda > Arachnida > Araneae > Cheiracanthiidae > Cheiracanthium > Cheiracanthium punctorium. The sequence goes on along the minus strand of JAWZYV010001411.1, from coordinate 202,246 downwards.
TTCGGTCCAATATGCGGCGGAGATTTCGAAAAATAAAACGCATATATATATGGATGCCGGAGTGCGAGAGGATTCAGATAAAGTCAGCCCTATAATCGTCTAGGAGAGAGTCAAGCATGTTAGGTTGTTTCCACTCCACACCAAATTTAGTTACATAAGAACTTAACCCTTTAATGCGCAGTGTTCCCGCTCTGGGAACACCAAACTCTGACCTTTTGACTGTTGCCAGTCACGAAGAATAGATTTGATTTCTATAAAAACAGTCGGTGACATAGCTCCACGAGAATCCTTCACTTTTTAGTACGTCATTTACCGTGAAAAAATTTGTCACGATTATTTTTAACAGCTGATATTTGCTGACAAATTGGAAGAATGCGAGAACAGCTGGACAGATTGCCCAATGCTGAAAAAAGGGCGGCAACGGCTGCCCTTTTTTTAGCATTGGGAAAGGGTTGCGCCTCAAAGGGTTAAACCTAAAATGCATGATTTTTAAAATGGGCTGAAAATAACATTGTAACTTCATTCTGCCTTACATATGCCGAGAAAAATGCTTTTAAAAAATTTCAGCATTTAGTTTTCCGTAAAAATCATGAAAAGAGTTCAAATTCGAAAAATTAGAATGTCCACCCTATAGCTGCCATAAAAGAACAGAAAATAATATATATTCTAAATCTACTTTATTTAGTCTTGATGCTACCCTGTAAAAACGATATACTTAGAAATAAGCAATTTATACGCATTTCTGAGTACTTTTTCCTCTTATAATAGCCCCGAGTTCTTTACTCTTAAATTTAAGCAGCACGTGTACTCAGCTTTTGAATTGAAATTTATTTTTAAGCTTGCCATCCATGTGCTCATTCATGATGCAAATGTATACAATGTGCGATTACGTTAAAGTACTCATTTTTAAGTACTTTATTTTTAACGGTGCACTATTTTTTAATAGTTTTCAGTTTATTTTCATTTATCAATAAAGATTAGAAGCAATATAAATTCGGGCAAAATTTGTTCAGCGAATTGGATCCACACTCTATGAATTCAAGCTTGTTTGGTCAAAAAAATAAAAATAAAAATAACGTTTCGATACATTTTTAAAAATAAAAAATTATTTTCATAATGGTCTCATATTTATTTTAAATGCATATTTTAGGCAAAACTAAAAGAAAACTTTTGAATTACGAAAAAACGAGAGTGTAGCCAAATGACTACAGCAGCGTTTCTCAACCTGTGGATCCCCTCAAGGGGGGGGGGGCACAGAGCGTTTGCAGGGGGAGGGGGGGGCGCGAGAAAAACCAAAGAGCAAGTAGTGATGCATGTTTTTAAAAATCATCTTATTTATTCCCATTTTTCCTCAAAAATACATCCATTTTCACTTAAAATGTTCATTCAAACTTTACCGATAACATTATTTTGTAGAAAATTCGACTAAATGTTCATTGTTAAAGATTAAAAAACTGAATGTATGCTAAAAAATGTGAGGGGGGTGCCACCGTAAGGTAGCCCTTGTTGAGGGGGCGCGACGTTAAAAGGTTGAGAACCGTTTGGGTTAACGTTAGGCCATGATTTAGTTATATTTAACCAGGTTAAACTCTAAATTATGGAGTAACATTTCTCCACAGAATGATTGCAGCGGATTTAATGTCATTTTAAGGCGAAATCTGCATTCACTTCTATTAACAGTGTCTTATAAAATTATGCAATTATTTTTAAAATAAAACCAGACAAATTAATAGGGAAATATCTATTTCTCTGCAGAAATCATTAGAAACGCATGTAGCGCGATCCCACTCCAATAACTGTTCCTAAATGGTATTCCCCTAATTCCAAAACGACATACATCAAAGGAGCATCGAGAAACAGTCTCAAATCGCTGCGAACAGTTTTCCGGAAAAAATAAAAAGAAGGTTTAACGCTCAATTACAGTCTTGAAGGACGCCAAAGAGAAGGAGGAGGATATCGTCTCACAAGAATCATTTTTCGGCGCTTCTTCCTTCACGCTTCTCCCACCAGGTATCTCTGCGCCCTCAGTTTTCAGTTTTCAACTCATCAAAAGAGTCCGCCGACCGTAAATTTCTCCCTCGTTAAGCGATTTTATACCTCGGCCCTTGCCAATTAGAGGTAGACGATCGAAGGAGAGGAAAATGCCAATATACAGGGTGCTTATCGAAAATGTCTCTCGGAATTGTTGAGGATGGCAGGCAGAGGCGCTTCGCAAAAGCTTAAGGCGCCTTTTCAGTAAAATCTCGGTTACGACATGTTTTTATTGTAAGAAAGTCTTTTAGTACAGATTTAGTTATAATTCAATTTCACATTAACAACTTTTTTAGAATAACGGAGTTCATCTTCGGTTCCTTCTAATTTGTCATACTGAGATTTTATTGTATTTATAAAGTAGTAGGGTTTTTATGCGTTCACTTTTTTATGTATTGATAACTGACTATTGAATCAAATATGTTTACTGTGTCATGTAACTGCCTGTATATTGTGGCAACTATTCAGTAAGAAACTGCTGAAATAAATTTGTCATTCTTTAGGTGCTTAAGGTGCTCAGCATTTGGAAAAAATTACGTTTGAATGTCCTTCAGTCCTAGCTACTGGACGTGTCATGTAGAAAATTAGTTGGTCATAATTTTTCACCGGACAGATTTCACGAGTAATAGGGCTCAGCCAGTTGAATATTTTGCGTTTGGAAAAACTGCCTTAACCCATTGAGACGCACCCCTTTCCTTTCCAAAAATTAGTTGGTCTTAATTTTTCACCGGACAGATTTCTCGAGTAATGCAGCTTTTTTGACGCTTTGTAATGCTTTGTAATGCTTTTTTTGCTTTGCAGCTTTGTAATGCTTTTTTGACGCAGCTGGGTCTCTAGGGTCTCTAGATCTGTGGCACGCGATGAACGTTTCAACCGTCCGCCATCTTGCTGGTAGTTAAGTCGAGCGATGGCAACGGCTGCCCTTTTTTCAGTTCTATCCAGCTGTTCTCGCATTCCTCCATTTTTCAGCAGATGTCAGTGCTGTTAAAAATAATCGTGACTTTTTACGGGAAATGACGTGCTAAAAAGTAACGGATTCTCGTGGAGCTGTGTCACCCTCAATTATTTTTATAGAAATCAAATCTATTCTTCGTGACTGGCAACAGTCAAAACCTGAGAGTTTGGTGTTCCCAGAGCGGGAACACTGCGCGTTAAAGGGTTAACTAATGAAAGCGGCTGTTTCTGATCTTTCAATGTCTGCTGCAGTAAGAAGAACGTTAGCATCATCTACTGTCTGAAGAAACTTAATCAATCTCGGAGTTTTGACCTCAGCAAGTCAATCGGTTTACAACTTCCCCCTGCACCCATTCTTTGGAAAGGAAGTGGCTTTGGTTACAGGATCCCATTTGGATATCGGCTGACTCTAGCCCATCGAAAACAATGGTTACCCTCAAAAACAATGGTTAAGCTTCTCCCAGGATAGTTTGGTGCTTGACAACTGTACATAACCCTAGCAAATGGTAGAAAGTGACCGTGCCTTTCTCTGTGCCGAGACATTTCAGAGACAAAGCGAAGCTCTGGAAAGTATATACGCCCTTTCTACAGCTGTTACACCATTCCATTCATTCTTGGGGACAAAAATTTCATGCAGTGTAGTGACAAAAATAAAGATTATAATATTACTAAATGGTCGAGTCTTCAGTCTTCATCATGACACTTCAGCATCTTTATTAAATGCAGTTTATATAGATGTAGAGTGGCTATCATTAAACTTCTCCTATGATCAGTTTCTACAACTGAAACGGTTGTGGAAATCGTCACCAAATCTGGCATATGAACGTACACGAGATGAACTCAAGAAAGTTTTTGAAACGTTTAGTCCAAAAATGTCACCTGGGTGGCGTTTTGCATGGTGAAATTAGCTGCAAAATAAAAGACCCAAATTAATAAAATCTCAAAAACTATTGTATAAATGTTGAAATTGTTTGTAAATTTCAAATTATCCATTTCCACTGTTAAATTTGATGTTTTTTCATGCAAAGCGCCACCTAATGGAAATTTTTGAACTATTTTTTTTTTTTTGAAACTCCTTGAGTGCATCTCATGTACAGTCTATTTTTTGGTTGCCATCCGTTCATTCGTTTTAGCTGTAGAACCCTGTATATAGGGGGAAGTTTAATTATAACCACACTGTACAATCAATAAGTACCTTTTTATAATACAGAGTTTTTATTTATATGATCTTTTAATAGTGTTTTGAGTGTTTTTGTTTTGGGGGGGGGTGAAGACAATTGTTGGAAAGTGTTTCACATAATCAATACGTTTGGTATGATTTATGTTTCTTAGTTATTTCAAAGATATTTGTTATTGTTTTAGCTAGTATCATTGATAATACTGTAAGTATGTTTTTACTATCCAATTTCTCCCCTTAAGAGAACGGTTGTTTTGTGTTATTTATCATTTTAGATAACGCTTTCCTTGATATCGTAAGAAAATTTAGAGAGCTGACTCCTCTTCTCCCATAAAAATACTTTAATCCGTTAAACAGCAGGTTGATATTAGCATGCGAACCATAATTAATTTCAACACTAAAACATAGTAAAGCGTCTTAATCTTCAACCAGAAGGAGACCTGTTCTTTTTCCTGGGGGTGGGGATGTCATTAAAGGAGTGTCTGGAAGATTCAAAATTAACTACCTAGGAGAAAAATTGAAAAATTCGGGTAAGAAAAACATCCCTGAACAATCCTCCCCTTAAGTGGCTTCTGACAATAATTATTAGTCATCAAACACATCACAGGGGCAAGGAGTATGCGCAACGCAAAATATCTAAATCCCCTCGATTCTGCTTTATTCTTACGAACGCGGAAATAATCGCACGAAACAAGCTATCTGTTCTTAAACGCTGGTGAGTTTGTTTTCCAGAGCTGTAATTATCTCGCAAACGCTCTTTACTCTTTGTAGGAGGAATCAAATACTGTTTGTTTTTGGAATTAAAAAATATTGCCGGAAAAATGAGATTACTTGTCTGTTATTTTTTTTAAAACGGTTTTATTTTGGCAGTAATGTATAATTAAAGTGCGTGTATTTGGAAATGAAAAGCATTTATTTGTGGAAAATCGAGATAATTATATAGGTCATAATTCAAGAACAGATTTTTAGTTGTTTCAGCCACGAAACACTGTATACTTCATTTATATGGAATAAAGTGGAAATAAATTGGAGAGTTTTTATTTTTATTTATTTGTCGTTTTAAACCGCTCTGATTCATTTTTCAGTATTCAAACTAATGCACTTTGAAAGCAAGCAAAATAACTCTCATAAATTACAATGTATGTTCATGGTTTAAGCTAATACTTCAAGTGCCTTATTTGCTTTAACGCGTTCCTAATTTGATTGCAGAGGCACGACGGCAGAGATTTCTCTTCTGCTACCAATTTTGCTTCCGTAATCGCTTCCCTCGCTTTTTTCCAACGATGAGAGCGAACAGGTTAAAGCACTGCCTTCTAGAAACACTGCTGTCAGCTTTGAAGAATACAACGGGGAAGAATACCGGAATAATAATAATTGTGTAATAGCACACATATGCTTATACGTACCATTTATAGATGTTTTCTATGTTTTGCTTCTCGAGAAACTTCTAAAAATAATCTGAAACAGTTAATATTTAAATTTTCATATAGATTAATTTTTTATTCACCCACCTACCTCTGCCCTTTTTTAAATAAAAGAACATATAAAAAATGCTAATTTCATCTCTTAAAGAGGTGAAAAGACTCCAAAGAAAGAGGTGGAAGAAAGGTTACAAAAGTTTGCTTTTGTGTCTATAAATTTTAAATAATAAAACAAATTTTAGAAATTTACTCAAAACTCATGATAAATACGCATGAAACACTTAAAATTATATTTCCCTTTTAGATAAAATGTATTGGAAACGTTAATGTCTATATTTATATAATAAGAAGGTAAAATAATTTGATATATTCATAATCTGCTGTTAAATAGTTATACAAATTTTTATTAGTAATGTAAATTTTCGTCAGGGTTTATGAGAATTAAATGCTATTGGAAAATCTAACATTCCGAAGGTATGATATCAATCTTATCAAAGATTTGATTGAATTGTGATGTTTTTCTAAAGGCTTATGCTATACAAATTATAATGAAAATGCTATAAAATTAGAATGAATATTACTCATATTTATTTTAAATAAGCAGTGGATGTATGATCAATATACAACGAGATAAATTATTAGTACGTATATTTACATGGAAAGACAGAAAAACAAGAAAGATAAATCATGCTAAGCGCTTCGATTATAAAACACTTTCCAACGCAAGAATATATTTACGTTAAATTTGGTGATATATTTTCCTTAAATCTGGAAGTCTAGAATCCAAAAGTCGCCACCATTCGCGCGATCGTAGTTAGATCATTAACTAATTATTAGGATACTATTGTGCCTTTAAAGGATGTTTGCTTCTAAACTGCCATTGACCGTATTGTATTGGAATTATTTTGAGTGCTCCTGTAGAGGAGGTATTAATGATACAGACACTATTTTCGATGAAAAGTTTCATCGTGTAATCCTTAATAACATATATAAATTTTGTTTCATTTCAAATGGCAGAATATCTCTAAACTAGAAGTCAAAGGCCGTTGTGAACAATTACAACGGACGCTAGAAAAAACATTTGACGAAAGCATGCCTACACTCAATATATTTAATTTTCGTCCGCCTAAAATAAATAACTTCATATTCAATCTTTAATACTCAAACCGAATTTTATGTTCTCCTGGGAACTTGTGGAAACGTTTCTCATTCGAACGATTTCTTTTCTTTGGGAACATTTTGAGAAATCCTTTTATTTGTGGGGAAAAAAACAAACAAACTTATAAATCTGGAAAAAGCTTGATAACGGTGGCATCAATATGAAGTCATTATCACTTGCAATAGCTAATTTTGTCAATGATTAACTTTTTTTATTCTCGGAAATAAAGTGTAGCTGAAAATAGCGAAAAGTATCTTACAAATGAGGAAACGGGTGAATTTTTAGATTTTTAAAGTAGCGCAGATTTTTTCTACATTTTAATGCATAATTATGAAAATTTTGAAGTGGATCGTACAAACGTTGAAGATGTTATTAGGCTTTTTGTGATTAACTTTGCAAGTTTTTTGCAGTAATGAAGGAAAACGTTTTATCTTGGAGTCCGGGATCAGCGTAACTATACATACTGGGATGATACGCTTAATAGAAGTAGGATAATAACCTTGATAGAATAACTTCCCTTAGAGCGCAATGTATTGAAAATATTTTGAGTGCTCCTATAGAAAACTATAGATGCTAAATAGACCATTTTCAAAAGGGTACATGGTACAGTAGATAAGACTTACATATATAAATTTCGTAGAAATCGGGGCATATTTACGTGAGCACGGACAAACAGACAGACGGACAGATGGACAGACAGACGACAGACAAACCAAAATCATAAACACTTTGTTGGTAAGTGTTAAAAGAGCAAAAGGGAGGAATCACTAGTACTGTAAAAGAAAAACAAATCAACAATAAAAGTAAATCTAGACTACGATAAAAGTAGTAAAGCAAGTCAACGATAAAAGATAAAAACGCACATAAAAAATGGTATAGAGAGAAAATTGATTTAGAATTTAGAATCAATAGAAAAAGAGATAAAAATTAGTATATTAGAAAAACACTCGTTAAAGTTTATGAGTATGCGAAAAAACAAACTTTTTCAAACGAAAGCAAGTGATTGCCAATTCTAAGCAGACGATAGTGAATGAACGTAAATAGAGCCTTGATGTTGGAGATTGGCGTTAGACTAATTTACAATTTCCGATATAGCTGACAGGTACTGTTTCAAAAAGGCGCTGGTTAAAGACGATGAGACACTCAAGTATTATTTTGATTCACTTTTCTGAAACCTAAATCTATGAGTTCTTCCATTTCTATAATAAACTCTCACGACAGGAACTAATGTAGATGTTCATTCTGAAGATAAGAATGACCCCACAAATGAAAGGACCGACGTCATTCTTTCTAGAAAGAGCGCAGTTTCGTTGCTTGCCATGGGCACTACTTTACCTTGGTACGCCACTCGTATGTCCATATAATCTCAAATAAGGCTGTTTCACACAGCATTAATAGGACGTAAGGCAGTAAATTACAGCCGTAACTAATCTAATGTTTTTATTAACTGTGCATAAATGCGTACAAACAATTGCACCAGCCAAATCTTTCCATCAAACATTCTGTTGTAAGCCCTTTAAGCCGACCTGCACAACTGTGTAGGCAAACTACACCCTCACTAAAAGTATTCGGGTGTAAGCCAGAATTCCTAAGTCAATTTCATATATAAAATACTATTCTTCATAAGAGTTTTATAAAGATTTCATACACATGATTCACACAAGTGGATCATGTGTATAAAATAACAATTTCTTATATTTCTTTTGATTTGCGTGTTATTCGAAAAATAAATAATTATTTATTCACAAAACTATAATAGGAAAATTATCTTACACTGAAGTGCTTTTTTGTGCGAGTGTAGAAAAAAAAGTCCAGGTCTTAACCCTTTGAGGCGCAACCCTTTCCCAATGCTGAAAAAAGGACAGCCGTTGCCATCGCTCGACTTAACTACCAGCAAGATGGCGGACGATCGAAACGTTCATCGCGTGCCACAGATCTAGAGACCTCACAGCTGTCGTCAAAAAGGGGTCTCTAGATCTGTGGCACGCGATGAACATTTAGATCGTCCGCCATCTTGCTGGTAGTTAAGTCGAGCGATGGCAACGGCTGCCCTTTTTTCAGAATTGGGCAATCTATCCGGCTGTTCTCGCATTCTTCCATTTTTCAGCAGATGTCAGCGCTGTTAAAAATAATCGTGACCATTTTTGTACGGGAAATGACGTGCTAAAAAGTAAAGGATTCTCTCGTGGAGCTATGTCACCCGCAACTATTTTTATAGAAATCAAATCTATTCTTCGTGACTGGCAACAGTCAAAACGTCAGAGTTTGGTGTTCCCATAGCGGGAACACTGCGCGTTAAAGGGTTAAAGGGGTAGAGAGAATCAAGACAACACTTAGAATCTCATAGAAATGCAGATGATTTTTTATACTTGTCTTCATGCACCGAATTATTATCACTTAAAAAACCAGTGTCGAAGTGAGTGATTTTTTTTTCAACAACGCTTTACTAAACATGGTGGCTACGTTCACGGCGCCGTGCAAAAATAATTTTTACAACAGCGGGCGGTGTGACAACAATATGCCGCGGATCACTTGGTTCCCCCATGAAAATTGTATTTTCACGGCAACGAGAAGCAAACCCGTCTATTGCGGTAAGTTCTGCACATGGCGCGAGCATTTTTCGGATTGGAAGGAGAAAAACCTTCATGATAGATTTATAAATTGCAAAGAGGTAACAAAGAATAATTGATGGAACATGTATGTTAGCGGCGTGAGGCCTACCGCTCTTATCACTTGCATGGCCTAAATAATTAAATAATCTAACTAAGTATTAATGTCCAGTAATTTGATTTCGTAATTAATATTATAATTTGAAAAAAAATGCAGCTTTCTTTAAATAAAATTTTCTGTATTGTTCATATGACATTTTTTTAAATTTGTATTTTTGAAATTGGGGGGGGGGGGAACATGTATAGTGCATAGTGTATATTTTAATTTTGAATATTTTCAAAGTGCCATAGTGCTTTTTGAACCGTTTATTTAGCTTTCTTTTCCTATTTATTTATATCATAAATAAATTATTCATATACTTTTATTAGTATATGTATAAGATTAGTGAAAAAAAAAAAAAGTAATTTCTTGGTGTAAAAGTATTCATATTATTTTTAACAAAATTTATATTTCTTGCTAAACAAACAACAAGGAGTGAAAAGTTCAACACTTTTTAAATGCTGCATAATTTGAGAAACTAATGTTTTTAGAGTTTGGTATTCATTTTATTATTAGAAACAAATGTTATTAATATTTTTAATACAATTTGTACATTCTGAGCAAACGTAGCGAAAGGAATTTGTGTGTGTGAGTGAGGGAATCGGAGGCAAGTAGCAAAATATCCAAGACTTGAAAATAATTCAACTGACGGTATCAAAATTGAAATCAGATAAAATGTTACACTTCTTAGTTTATTAAAAAATTTAATTTACAGTATAATTAGTTTTAATTTAAATAGTTTAATTAATGTTCATTTGTTCAATTTCAAATTAATTTTAAATTGCTTAAGTGATACTAATTAGCTTAATCATTTAAACTGCAAATCAATTTAGTTATTAGTAATTAATTAAATTAGTTTTGTGAACTAATTAATATCAAATAATATGTATGTATTACTTCTGGAAAACTTTCCGTATGTATTTTGGAACAAAAATTATTCAGCTAATTCTCGTAAAATATTTCTTTCACATATGGACAGTTAATTCAGTATTTTACTCTAAATGAATCATAACTACAACAAAAAAGATAATAGATTCAACAACGAGCAACGTGGTCAAAAAGGAAATAGACAGAGCATGTAGTCTTCTCCGGGACGATACAATGTTCAAGGCGAAACCACGCGATCGTGGCATATTGTTGTCGTTCCATCCGCTGTAGTGAAAATAATGTTTAACCAGAGCCGTGAACGTAGCACAACTGAGTTTATCAAAACTAAAGTATATCCACCCCGAAATACAAAAATCTGGAGTGACTCCACTCGACTTTCCGAGCACTTATGATTAAGAACATTACCAAGCATTTAAATAAATTTTAATCGATGAATAATTCAAACATATATACCAAATTGAAACTCAATCGAATGCACCGTTTAAACGCTTGCGCACTTTCAAGAATTTGTCCCCATATGCCATTATGCCATAATATAAAAGACATTTTTGTCATAGGCCTGTAGAAAAACTATAAGTCTTATACACACTAAAATCAATACCGGTCTTAAGATGGTGATTTATAACATATATACCCAATTTGAGCTCAATCGAAGGTACCGTTTAAAGGCTAGCGCACTTTCAAGAATTTTCTCCGATAGGCCATAATGTAAAAGAAATCTTTGTAGTAGTCCTGTAGGAGAACTATAAGTCCTATACACACCAAAATCAATACCGGTCTTAAGATGGTGATTTATAACATATATACTCAATTTCAGCTCAATCGAAGGTACCGTTTAAACGCTAACGCACTTTCAAGAATTTTCTCCGATAGCCCATAATGTAAAAGAAATCTTTGTCGTAGCTCTGTGGAAAAACTATAAGTCCTATACACATCCAAATTAATATCGGTCTTAAGATAGCCGTTTATAACATATATACCCAATTTGAGCTCAATCGAATATACAGTTTAAACGCTAGCGCATTTTCAAGAATTTCCCCCCATAGGCCATAATGTAAGAGAAATCTTTGTCGTAGCCCTGTAGAAAAACTATAAGTCCTATACACACTAAAATAAATACCGGTCTTGCGACGGTGGTTTATAACATATAACCCAATTTGAGCTCAATCGAATCTGCCGTTTAAATGCTAGCGCACTTTCAAGAAATTCCCCCCATAGGCCATAATGTAAAAGAAATCTTTGTCGTGACCCTGTAGAAAAACTATAAGTCCTATACACACCAAAATAAATACCGGTCTTGCGACGGAGGTTTATGACATATATATCCAATTTGAGCTCAATCGAATGCTCCGTTTAGGAGCTATCGTGTTCACTCGCATACACACAAACACACATATACACACACACACACACATACACACATACATACATACATCTCGTAAAAATAGCATAAATGGATTCAGAAGCCCTCAAAACGTGTAAAAACACCAAAATCTAGAAGTCGAATTTTTTCATGATTACAATACTTTCCTTACATGGTACATGTTCGGAAAGTAAAAATATTAAACGCATGGAATACATAATTACTTTTGCATAATACTTAACAAGTATTCTGTGCATCTACAGCTGCGGGAAAAAAAACAAAAAAAAAACGCCCACTTGCTCTTTATTTTTCCGTCGTTCGTCGTACAGCGAAGTTATATATGCCATTCGTTTGCATGTAACATATAATTTAATTTAAATTTAATATGCATAAGGGGCCGTCTTCGTATTTAATTCTGCATAAAATTTTTTTCTCAATTTCAAACTCTATTTTGACTTTGTTAAATGAAAGAAAACCTTCAAATTAACCTTAATATAAATTTTCACCAATTTTCTACGATAATTTCCTGAGATAATGCGAATTCTTTTTTTTGTACGATTTTAGGGGACTTTATGCAAAAATGCAAAACAACTGCTTACGATTTTGAAAATCTTTCTAATTTTGAAATTGTTATTGAGTATTTGAAGGTTCTCTTAGACAGGTGAAATGTTGCCAGGAGTGAGAATCTGTTCTCTGCAGTTCTGACTACAAACATGAAAGTTACTCAGCTACGGTCGAACTCGAACATGAAGAATTGTTTCATGATTCAAAATTTATTTGTTTGAATTTCTTGTAAAAAAAAGCACTTACTTTTTTGCCGACCCAATATTATCACAGTGTTTGTTATTTCACTTTCTTCATTTAATATTTATAATTGAGATTATCAGGGGTAGAGATTAGAATATTTAGTCAGTGCCAGTGATCCATATGATCCGTGACTCCAAAACTTCCTTCGTCCATATACATGATTTAAAGAAAAAAAATGAAAAACGGCTGCTTACGATTTTGAAAATCTTTCTAATTTTGAGATTGTTATTGAGTAATTGAAAGTTCTCTTAGACAGGTGAAATGTTGCAGGAGGAAGGATCTGTTCTCTGCTCTTCTGACTACAAGCATTAAAGTTACTCAACTGCTTTCGAACATGGAGAATGGTTTCATGATTGATAATTTGTTTGAATTTTATGTAAAAAACGCAACTACTTTTTTGCCGACCCAATATAATCACTGTGTTTGTTATTTCACTTTCTTCATTTAATATTATTGCCTGCATTGTGCAATATTTTTATGACTTTTGGCGGCATTTTATTTTATAGTCAGATGAAAATTTAGACAGAAAAATATGATTTGAATGCTTGATAAAGTATGGGAAAGTCCAAAGACCTGATGCTCCAGATATTAAAAAGGGTCAAATTCATGCCTGGAATGTTGAGGATGGTAGTTTTTCAAAAATAGCACGTTGTATTGGAAGACATACATCTACCGCATCTAACTCTATAAATGGAAAATATTTTATTTGGGGGAGGGGGGGGAATAGTAGCGGATGCAACAATAGACGCTTTATAGAATAGCCATCAAACTGTACAAACCTCCAATTTATTTGATTCAAAATTTGCCATTTTTAATACCGCTAACTTTTACAATTTTTGTGCAAAAGAAATCTAATTTACGCTTATTTAATGCAATTTTCAAAGAAATGGTCACTTAATAAATTTATATATGGTTCCTTAACTCATAAAAGCAACACATTTTATTTAATATAAATTAAACTACGAAACGTAAATTTTGAAATTTTGCAAAGCCATGTAATAGTTTTTTCTGCATCTATCTCCATCGAAATTTGGCTAGGTCACTATTCATATTTTTTAAATATTAATTTAATAATCCAAAATTCTCATATTAATGTTTTATTAAAAACTATAGTAATAATAAATTATGTTTGGGTTGTTCAGTTTTAATAGAACGAATAAAAATCAGCTTCTTACTATCAATATTATATGAGAAATGAATTAAAGTATGAAAAGTATGAAAAAATATTTTAATATAGGGGGAGGGGGATTTTGGAAGCTTATAACTCACTCATTTTTAGTTCAGATTTATTGAAAATTGGTATCCGGGGTTAAAATGAGCTAAATTTTTTAAATATGAAGTGAAAACTCGGGGTTGGTGTGAATTTTAATATGGGGATGGCCCCTTATACAAATTTTATGCATAGCAAATTAAAGTGTACGTCAATCGTAAACAATTGGTACATGTAACTTTGCTGTACGACGAACAACGGCCGAATAAAGTACAAATGGGCGTTATTTTTCCGCAGCTGTCCGTACAAAACATATGCATTGGTGGCTGAAGAGTGAAGGTACGCGGCTCTGTCCTACAGTGCGGTTGTCGATCTAACGTCCAGCAGGTTTAGACGTGAATGCGCATTGTCAATCCTTTAAAGGTCATCTGTCCAAGACACCCTCCCCACACACACACACACCACGACCTTCTGTGCATACTGTTGATCTCACCTAGCAACCTAGACTAGACCTACATGAGTATCCATAAAACTCATAAAGCACATTTCTATCCCATTTCATACACCTTCTTCAGAATTTTCCAGCAAGATGAGATACATGTTGTTCCTATGAGGGGGAGAGACAGAAATGCTTTTCACCATAGAATCCTATTTCTCTTTTCCATAAAAAATTTCTCCTCTCGAGTTCATTTCATACCTGCCTTTTCTCAGACATCTTAAGAGAGAAAGAGAGTGGGAGAAAATTGATTTTTTTCGAAATTCAATACCATATATTTGCAGTTACGCGATTGACTATCCACCTCTGTAACCGAAATAAATATGTATTTTATACAGTTTGCTTACCGTTTTTCATTTTCCACTCTCTTATTTTCTTTTAATCGAGTTGAGTTTAGAAATCAATGCCGGCTCTGACTCCGGACAGAGAAAATACGAAGGGGGCTTTATTTCGGGTAAGATGAGGTGTAAGGAATTCGCCGGAGCTTGGGCGCTGATGTGCGAATTCGATTTGGTAAAACTCACACCCATGTGAGGTAAAAATAGCTACAGAATTCGAAATTTATTTTGGTGCGAGAGATGAATTATTTTCTTCTTCGTGCTATCGTCGGTGAAGCTTTCGGCATTTTCCTGCTTAGTTTTTTTTTTTTTTTTTTTAATGCTTTATATTTATTTTACTAGGGAAGCCCGCCCCCTGACTCGCCAACGCCCGAGAATAGCTTTCTCATTCTTTTTGGATCACTACGTGTTCGCAGTTCGCTATACTACTTTCTGTTTTTCCTTGCTAATTTGTGTGATGCATGGAAGGTATAATTACATTTTTCAAATAATCTTTAAAAAAATTATTTCACTTTTTTTAGGTATACAGCGGTTAAGATAATGATTTAAAAGTAAATAGGAATATCTTAATTTCAGGTTGTTCCTTTTGAAAAGCGATAGGTGTCACAGGTCTTTAAAAAGCTTTAACTCCTTGAAGTGCAACCTTTTCCCAGTGCCGAAAAAAGAGCCGCCGTTGCCACCACTCGATTTAACTACCAAGAAGATGGCGGTCGATCGAATCGTTCATCGCGTCTCTAGATCTGTGGCACTCGATGAACGATTCGATCGACCACCATTTTGCAGGTAGTTAAATCGAGCGGTGGCAACGGCCGCCCTTCTTTCGGCATTGGGCAGTCTATCCAGTTGTTCTTCTATATCAATGCATTTTCGTATTCTCCATTTTTCAGCAGATGCTGGAGCTGCTAAAAATAATCCTGACAATTTTACAAATAATCGGCAATTTTTACGGCGAAACGATGTGCTAAAAAGTAAAGGATTCTCGTGTAACTATGCCACCCTCAAGTATTTTTATAGAAATCCAATTTATTCCTCGTGACTGGCAACAGTCAAAACATCAGAGTTTTGTGTCCTGATGGCGAGGACACCGAGCGTTAAACGGTTAAAAACAAACCAGTGATATTAAGCAGTAGAATAAATTAATAATGCTTTTTACTCCATGTGCTATGCACTTATATAAACATTGAGCCTATATCTATCATGAAAATATCAGAAAGAATTCTTAAGCTAAAAACCGCCTTCAAAAATGTGCCGAAGCTTTCTTCTTTTAAGGAAATATTGCGAAGTTCCGTATGTTCAGGATTATTTCCTGGATGTTTCGTCACACGTAATTGTCCAGCTTCATTGTTTGTAACCGTGTATAGTACAACTTTTAAGGAAACATTATAAATTTTTTCGAGTTTCAATCATTCTCTGATATCTTCAAAAACTGAAAAAAGGTTTCATAATTTTTCAAAAGAAAAACCTTAAGATACTATTAAAAGTATTCTTAAGTGGCAAGTTTTGACATAATGTAGAGAAGAAAATTCTTTCTTCTACATGTTCTACATTTTATGGAGATTTTTTTTTTCTTTGAGTAAATGGCAATGTAAATACCACCAAGATAGTCATTTAAATTTATTCAAACAAAGAAACAGTATACAACGAAAAATATCCATATTAATGACTATGTCATTTTATCTCTCAACATCCTTTATTGAAAAATGTACCCCAAAAATGCGACATAAAAAAGCGACATAAAAAGCGACATAATTTTACATGTATTTAAATACTATTCGTTCACAGCAGCTTTAATCTATTGTTACAATATTTCATAAGCTGTAGAATATGCTTCACATGTATTTTTTACATTTATTTAAATACTGTTAGTTCACAATTGCTTTAATCTATTGTTACAATATTTCGTAAGCTGTAGAATATGCTTCACATGTATTTTTCTATAAATAGGTTATACTCATAAAAATTTCAACATAGGGTTACTAGGCGAAATACGCAAAAGATGAGCGATAAAATGACATAGTCAATTAATATCGTTTTAATATTGCAATAATGAAACTAAAAAATTAGGGGGGTTCAGGGGGGGTCTCCCCCAAACGAGGCTCGAACAGCCGAGATTTTTTATTTTAGTTTCAAAACTCTTAATGAATAAATAAATAAATATATTAATGTACTTTTAATCTGTTCATATTATAAGTCTAGGTACGATACAGCTTTGAATTTATTCAAGTGAACATGCCACTCTCTGAATATCAAACAAATATTCTAATCACGAAAGTTGATCTGTTGTTTAAACTAGTTTATTTAAATAAAATAAAAGAACCAGTGTGGTTTATCAATTTTTGAAATTCCATCCATAAATTTTATTATTGCGCTCAGAAATAATGATAAATGAATTTTATCACAAAATTTTTGATGGCACTTGTTCATTTATTTATTTATTCCGTTTAAAGTTATGCATAGTGAAAAATGTATTTTTCTGGAAAAGTTAAAAAACCGTTGATTTCCTTTATAAACCTAACACTGCATTAAACATGAATAGATTGTATGATAATTTAAAGAAGTGGTCAAGACTTTATTTTTAAAAGGATTAAAAGTGCCGTAAGTGGATACACTGGGAACGAGACTGAATACGATGATATTGTAAGGATAAAAATTCAACTGGGAAAATTGCATAATGGAAGTGTATGTATTAGGGAATTTTCGCATAACATGCTCGCGCTAAATTCTATGTCATAATTTATATCTGGAAATGTGATATGAATTTCAGTTTGCGAGAGAATTAGAAAACAATGCGCACTTTTTTTATGGTCTTCAAAGTGTGGAGAGAATCGTGTGAAACTTTTCGTTGTTTTATTGGGAACGGGTGCACAGCTTTTCTTGAATGAAACGCGATGCTTGCACACATATACTTTATTTAATCAATAAATTTGACAGCAAATTCAAAGTACAGTAATACAATATATAATTGTAGCTTACAGGTCTTTTGAAAATGTATACTTAATATATTTATTAGACATTATTTTACTGTTTAATCACTCATTTCCATGATTGGGATATCATAAGTCGTTTAATAAATGGTTGTAATTAATTTTAAATAAAATTAACTTATTCGTTTAAATCACTTTTCAAAATTTGTTTGTTCTTCGTTCCTCCTTTAGACTGTTTTTATTGACTATTGCTCTAATCAGCTGTTTTCCAATTTACACATCATGGAAATTTTCACCATTTTACCATTACGATTGCTTTATAAAATGTGCTTTAAAAGAACTATGAACATGTTTTCCTGGATTATTGAAACTGTCCAGTTTATTAGGAAAGATGTCGCTGCAAATATATTCTGTCCAATCTTATGCTCTGGAATTCTGACTGCTGCAAAAGAGTAATCGATTCGCTGTCAATCCATGCAAGCTATCTTTTTAGATTTTCGTGCATTATACTTAAGTTCTCATAAAGTGTTTTGTCTTTCATTTGACTGGAGAAACTTTCACCATTTCACCTTGATATTTACTTCAGATTGCCGTTTTATAAACAAATAAATAAAAGTATTTCATTTGTTGGCAAAAAATTCTCAAATTCTTTAAAAAACAGTTGACGATGCTTATAAAAGTTCCAACTCTTTCATTTTGTAACCATGTCGGGCTACAGAATTTTTCAATTTCTTCGTCATCAGCTCCGGAATAATCTCATGTCTTTTTGCTTTGCTGACTTGATTCATAAAGTTCAACCTTTCACAAATTAGTTCTTTTGGCTTTCACTTATTGGACATGCTTCCGCCAATTTTTTCCTGCCAATTTCTCAAGTGATCTATTTATAAACAGTGGAATGAAAAGTTTTATCGCGTGTTCATGAAGTTTTCGAAGGAAAATATATATTCCGAAAATACTTCAGTCCTATTTTCTTCATGTAGAAATTCTTAAGTGTTCAGAAGAGTACTTTATTTGCCATCAGATCTTGGAGGTATTTTGTCTTTCCAACACAAAAGCTCAAAGTGGCGACATCCACATTCAGATGTGGCACCAGCTCATGGAGGTCTTTGATTTTGCGTATGCTCAATTCACAAGTTTTGAGTTGTATTTTTTGTATGTTGCTTTTTCAATTATTTTTCTCGGTTGTTTGGGTATTTCTTCAATTTTACTACGCAATTGCTTGGTGCGATCTAATTATACAAGAGCAAGTTGAAGGAACTTTCTTCTCAGAGGCAGTCTATTACAGAATTCTATTTCCAGTTCACTTCTAAGTAGCAACATTGCTCTAGTTATACAGTTTACCGGGTAAATCCATTTTACAATACGATTTTTATTTATGGGGATTAGTACAGCCCAGTCAGGACTATTTTCATTTAGCTTCAAAATATACTGCTTTACAGGCTTTTAATTTTTATCATTTAGTATCTGTATAATGTTATCTTAAGCTATAATATTGAGAAATATAAAAATGTCTGCGGACTGGGCATATCAAGATGGAAATTCTTCCAATTCAGAAAAGCTGACCCATACTTCCCAAAACAAAAAAATAAATTCTTTGAATTCCCTTTCGGGTAAGAAGAGCAAATTAGTAAGAGGTCATACATTTTCACAACAAAAGATGTTTTATCAATGTAGGCTTAGGATGGAAAACATAACAGATTACCAACAATGGTTTTCACTTGACCGAATGGATATTTTTGCAAAATACATTTCTTACATCTTCTTCAATCTGCGTAAGATATTTAAATGTGAAGTATTTGAGATATTTGAAGAATAATATGATTTTTAGTACAAGCAGAAAGAAGGAAAATCCTTGAAAATAACTTTGTGGTAAAAATTTAAAAATCTCAAAAGTTAAGACACTTGCGTAAGATAAAAATATTAAAAAAGAGAGACAAAGGGAAAACTATTCATCACATTTCTAATCTATTTTTATCATACTAAAATTAACATCCAACTTATTTACTCGATACAAATTGCAGAAAAAAATAACGGAGGGAAAATCAAAATATCTATCTTACATTAAAGGTTAGCAAAGTTCAGCTGACACATATGTATAAGACAAAAATAACGGTACGCAATTATCATGTCTCCACCAGCGCTGTCAGACAGCCACTAACAAGGAGTCGTATCAGTGTATTCAAAGCAAAAGAAAATTACCTTTATTAATGTCCACGTGATGAACATAATAAAAACATCACATAAATGTGGATGATTAGTCCTGCGTTGGCAAAAGCCAGTGAATCTTCTATAACTTCGATTCCTGCCAGTCAGGGACGCGAAGAAGAACATTCGTGATACATTAGAATACTTGAGCGGATGAAAGTATGTTCCGAAAACTTTCGAAGTTAAAAGAGCAGACTACTCTCGCTGTTTTGTCTTTTTTTATTTGAATGTTTTTAAGTGTTAGTGCCGTCAGTGTATTATAGTTCAGTGCCATTAAATGGTTAAAACGATTAACGTCTGTTTAATCTGGAGTGCTAACTCCATCTTACATGGGATTTCGCCGTTCGAATCCCCTAGATAGAGAACTGGAACTAGAAAAGTTACCTAATACTTTCCTTGTAATATTTATTGTTCTTATGATTTGTGCTCCTGATAACACCAGCGAAATCTAAAGTGATGTGCTACAGAGGATAATATTATTATGATGGAATATTGAGACCAGAACAGAAACACAAACTGTAAGTACATTCTAATCATATTCCAATTATTCCATGAAAACGTTGACGCTTGTTCAAGAAAATGTCGATGATTAATGAAATTATCAACTTATGCAAGATATAAGAAAACTGGGGAAATATTTCCACGTTCTTTTGATGCAAGAATTTTTTAATTGATGCGAAATTCTTTTTTGATGCGGCTTTGAGGTTGAATTTATCACTTCTGTTTTCTTGGGGAGAATTCTATTTTGATGAATTTATTTGATGATTTCGATGAATAATTTCATGATTTGATGAATATTTTGATGCGTAATTTGAAAAATTGGTGAAGTACCAATTCTTCCACCAATACTGGAAGTAGTATTGGTGAAGTAATTGTAGTGAAAACCCGAGATGTTCCAAGTTTATCTAAAGCTTCTTCTATGAGTGGTAAGGGAAATAGTTCTTTTATCATTTTTCTAGCAAGCCTGCGGTAATCAACACAAAGTCTGTAATCTCCGGTTTTTTTCTTGCATAGAACTATCGGAGCGGCATAATCAGAGCAACTTTGTTTAGTAATTACATCATTTAACCAATCTTGAATTTGTTTTTCTACAATTTTCTGTTCAGCAAAAGGGTGTCGTCGCGAGGGTTGTGCTACGGAGATTCCATCTTGCAATAAAATATTCATCTAAATTTCAGTGTCTTTAACTTAACGGTAGTACGGTTTGTAGGAAATATCGATATTTTTAACTTCCTCACGAGTTTCAGAAATCAAAATGTGTGAAAGATCAAAGCTTGGTCATTAGGAACATTAGTAATATTAACGAAAATGTTATCATCAAGAGTATCGCATAAATGAATACCTTTTTTATTAAATGTATATTGGGTTTTCTGAAAAAAGTTGATTCCGATAATCACATCAAAAGGAATCAAGTCATCTTTTAGAACATGTATTTTAGCAGGTAATGTTTTGAATTTCGATGGAATCCTGAAAAAAACCGATGCTGTGAACTTGGTTTCGGCCAATTCCTGAAAAGGGAATGGTGCTAGAATGCAATAATGGCGAACCGATTCATTGTTGCGTTTTCTCATTAGTAAAGGTTGCTTGTGACCCAGTGTCACAGTGTGCAGTCAATTGAATTCCTGCAAGTTGAATGTCAACATGCATGGGATTTTTCGATGAAGTTTGAGCAGATAGCACGTTTACAGTTTTATCAGGAATAGGTTTTTGAGATTCAGCTTTTTGTTTCAAACTGCGAGAACTTTTGGGAAATTAGCATGAGCACGACCGAAATTTTTACATCTATAGCATTGTTCACCATGTGACTTATTCAAACATTGGTTGCTTTTATGACCCTTCAAGCCACAAGAATAACATACTGGTTGTGTATTTGGGTTACATTCATTATCTACTTTCACATTAAAGTTGGAATCATTTTTTTCTGATTATTTTGTCTGAAATGTTGAGAACTGCTAAAGATTTTTTACATAAATTTTTAATTTTTCCTTGAATTCTGGGATGGATTTACAACCATAAAGGAAAATTTTATTGTGTGATGAATCAGGAGTTCCGTTTATAGCATATTCAATCAGAGAGGAATCATCAAGAGAACCTTTGTGTGCCAAATCTCTCATAGCTAAGAAATATTCTTGTAGGGTTTCAAACGGTTCGAGATTCATACATCGAGATTCCATTAATTGATGTAACTGAATACTGTTAATTTTGTCCGAAAATTCGTCTAGCAAATGGTGCTTCAGTTGTTCCACAAATGGTCCAATTTGGTCCAATTTGTGATTCCACAAATGGACCTAATTAAAGTTTGGGCAGGACTAAAGTTCCAACCCAAGTTCTTCGGACCATATGAGATCACGAAAATCAACCCCAACGATCGTTACGAAGTTCGAAAGTTAGGACATCATGAAGGTTCCACCATAACGTCAACTGCAGCAGATAAAATGAAACAGTGGTGCAGAAACTGAACACCCACTCTCATTATGATGAACATTGCTTTGTTTATCGACATTTTTTTCTCCCTTTTTCTGCTTGTTTTTCTTTTGTCTTTTCAGATTCTTCGTTTTTTCAACCAAGCAGCAGACGTTTGTAACCTCAGAATTATTAGAATTCGAAGAGGGAATTACAAGAGGGGGAAATAATTATGTTTTTTCCTCCGAGTAATAAGTGTCTACTTTTATCCAAATTCCGAAAATTCAAGTCCGATGCGAGAACAGAAGATATCATCCATCCACAATAATATTTTACATCGTTTTTATTTAAATCACAGAGAACCTTTTACGCACCATTAGAATAGTGATTAATTTTTTTTTGTGGGGGGGGGGGGGGCACCTTAATAAACAAATGAAACATTTAAACAATCGAAACGTGCTAACACCAAGGTAGTGTAAATATCTTCAACTTTTATAACACAAAGCATGTTTTACAAACCTTTTGAATTCGTAGACAGCCTACGAATTTAAAACGAATATTATCATCAGTAAAATTAATATCACCAAACGAACCATAATTACTAATTTCAACACAAAAACTAACTCCATTTTAATTTTCGAAACGATAGAGACCACTTATTCTGTTTTTCTGCAAATCATTATAGGGGTGTTTCGCAGAATTAAATTAACTAACTATGCTCAGGAGAAAAGTTGAAAAATTCCGACAAGGAAAACCTTCCACACTTTCTCTGAAGGACTCTCCTTTTAAGTGCCTTCTGACAATAATTATTAGTCATCAAACACATCGGAGGGGCACGGAGTTAAGCGCACCTCAAAATATCAAGAAATCTCCTCGCTTTTCTACTTTATTCTTGTGAACACTGAAATAATCGCACAAAACAAGCGATTTATTCGTAAACGCTGGTGAGTTTGTTTTCCAGAGCTGTAATTATCTTGCAAATGGCTATATATTTCTTGTGCAAGAAATCGAATGCTGCTTGTTTTTCGAATTAAAAAATACTACCGGAAAAATGAGATTACTTGTCAGTTATTTTTAAAATTTTATTTTGGGTATGTATAATTAAACTTCTGCATATGGAAATAAGGAGCATTTATTTGTGGAAAATCGAGATAATTATATGAGTCATCAATTTAAGTACAGATTTATGTTCGTCTTTCAGCCAAGAATCAGTGTATTTTTCATTTATATGGAAACAAAGTGGAAATACGTTGGAGAGTTTCTGTTTTTATTTATTTGCCGTTTTAAACGGTGTGATTTTAAACTTATGCACATAAATGATTTAAAATCAACAAAATAACTCAATAATTACAATTACAACTTATGAATTACAATTTATGTTCAAGGTTTAAAATCAAGCACTTTAAGTCTCTTATTCGCTTTCACTCGTTCCTTCCCTTCAACACAAAAGACACAGCGGCAGAGATTTCTCTTCTGTCAGTATTTTGCTTTCGGGAATGGGTTAATGCCTCATTGTGGCATAGCGCTGTGCTCGCACTAGATAAGTAACATGCAAGTAATAATTTGACTACAAGCATGCATGAGCACCTTACAACCTAGTTCTACACGAGTATACTGAAAACTCATGAAGCACATTTCTGTCCCGTTTCATGCATCTTCGCAATTTTCCTGTAACATGGGATATATACTTTTCCACTGAATGGGGGATGGGACAGAAATGCTTTTCCTCATATGCTCTTATTTTTATTTTTATTTTTATTTTTATTTTTGTTTTATTATTATTTTTTTCTTCGGCAGAAAATTTCTCCTCTCGAGTTCATTTCATACCTGCCTTTTCTCTGGCATCCTAAGAGAGAAAGCGAGAGGGAGGAAATTGATTTTTTTCGAAATTCAATACCTTAGATATATTTAGAGTTACGTGAACGGCTATCCACCTCTGTAACCGAAATAAATATGTATTTTATACAGTTTGCTTACCGTTTTCTACTCTTTTTTTTTTTAATCGAGTCGAGTTTAGAAATCAATGCCGCCGCTGATTTCGAACTGAGAAAGTACGAAGGGACTTCGGATTAAGGACGAGGTGTAAGAAATTCGTCGGAACTCTTGCGAATTCAATTTGCTAAAATTTAAACCCGGTGGGGGTAAAAATAGCGAGTGCGCTCAAAGTTTATTTCGGTAAGAAAGACGAGCTATTTCTTCGTGCTATCGCTGTAGTGAAGATTTCACTGCTTCTCTTTTCTTAATAATTTTAACTTTTTATTATTACTGTCAGGCATGTTCATTTCAAACTAATAAAATTACTACGACGATAACGAATAAAATTGATCAATATTTGCTTTACTGAAATTTGCCATAGTGCCTTACGAGGACTGAATCAGTCCTCGTAATAAATACGTAAAAAAAGAACTTCTTTAAAACTATAGACAGGGGATATACATGGATACTTCAATCTGAAAAAAACCGGTAGGTTACTCAAATATAAGAGCTATATATAATGTAATCTTTAATATTATTTCTTACATTTTTTTGTTATCACTTGAGAGCTATCAGTCAGGTTTTGTTATCGCTAACATAACTTATCTACACGATTTATCACGGCGAGGCACTTTTCAAATGCATCTTAAAAAGGAACAAAGGCCAAAAGGCACAAAGGCCAAAGGCACAAAGGCCAAAAGGCACAAAGGACAAAAGGCACAAAGGACAAAAGGCACAGCTGGCTGTGCCAGCTGTCTCAAAAAAGGATCTCTAGATCTGCGCACGCGATGAACGTTTCGATTCGTCCGCCATCTCGATTCCTCGATTTTCGATTCTAACACCGAAATATAATTGTTTGAACCTTGTTTAAGTATGAGAGATGATTAAAATCGTAAACAGTTCCTCAGTGAAGAATTTACTCATCGCATTCGAAAACAAGCTTTTAAAAACAAGCGAAATACCGCTTCAAACGAGCGTAAAATACCGGAGCACAGTTCAGATTTCTCTACTCTCAACGGATAAACGAACTGACTCGGCTTGTCCTGCCTCGTTTATACGGGTATTGCTGATGTTACGCAAAATTTCTAGAAAGACCCGTTTCCACAAGAATACCGATCCATTGCGAATTCAAATAAACTATTCTATTGTTCTAATTAAATAGTTTAACATTGCAATAAAAATAACTGCTGTGTTAATAACGCAACAATTGTTAAAACAATTTTGTGTTATTGTTTTGCAGTGGTGAAATCCACAAAAAAAAACAAAAAAAAAAAAAAAAAATGAACTTTAGGTTAGAGTACGCTGAGAATGGGGTACTTAGTGGATCTCTCTGCAAATATTTCCTTTCCGTAATGCCCAAAACTGAGAAATGGGTTTTATTCTTCCCTCAATATGTTTCCCCAAATGACGGCAGAGTGTGTGCGCCCTCCTCCGCGGCGTAAAATCAGAAACAGACCCGGGCTTGTTATCTCTTTCCGCAAAGAAGAGTCGAAGATTTCGCAATCAACGACAGGTACACTAATTACAAATTAGGAACAACCCGCTTGCGATGCGTGACGTCAGCACATACTTTTCACGCAAGGCGGCACTTTTGATGGGACGCGCCTAAGAAGACAAAGTGAAGTTGAGCTGCTGTAAGCCGCCAAAAATCAATTGCCTCCCGACATCTTTGTTGTACTGTACGCGGTTTCCATTTATCCTCTGGCTTAAGGCCACTGTTTAATTAATAATTCTGTAAGGTATTCTTTCTCTTTAACCCTTTGAGACGCAACCCTTTCCCAATGCCGAAAAAAGAGCCATCGCTTGACTTAACTACCACAAGATGGCAGACGATCGAAACGTTCATCGCGTGCCACAGATCTAGAGGTCCTTTCTTGACGCAGCTGGCTGTGCCCGGCACAGCCGTACTTACGGATGTATAAATTTACGTATGCATGCGGGCGCGATTTATTTTGAACAACCGCGAGTCCATTTTGACAAGTTTTTTGGGGCCGTCGGTGTGTACCTATGCATGTACGTATGTAAAAATATAAGACTCATAACTCAAAATCTATTAGGCTAGACAGTTGAAATTTTAGCCCCTTTTGTATCAGAAGGTGAACATCATGATGATTCTCCAAAATCTGAATGATACCTGTTTCTAGTTGTTTAACCCTCTGAACGTCTAGGAAATGGGCAAATATTGTTTTCAAAGTTTTCATGCCTCTTTAAAATTATAAAAAAAATAATAAAATTATGATAGGAAGATTTGTAGTTATCAAAAAATGAGTTCTTAAGTTACTTACAAGCTTTAATATCAAAGCATATTTAATGATACCCGAGTGTTATAAATAATTTAAACTATAGATTCATTGCAGTTAAACCCGGAATGAATTGCATGAAGAATTGAATTGGAATGAAACCTGGATTTTACGTCGTTGACGCTTGGAAGGTTAAAATATGTAGGTACTTGGGTGTCATCCCGGCGGTCATTCCCGCCAAAATATTTTTTCGTCAAATATGCTGGCAAACTGTTGTTAATCGTATTCCGAATCATTAATGATTTCCTGTGTCCGGCCTTTATCTTGGAGAAAAATCGCCCGTCTTGGCGGACCACCGGGATAATACGTAATTACCGATATGTATAATGTTTGACAGAATAAAAGCATAATTATAAATTATATGTGGATTTTTAATCATGATCAGGCTTATTGGTACAATCCCTCAATGATACGCGTTGGTTCGGGATATTTTTCTCTGGAAAAATCATTGAAACTCTTGAATATAATTACATTTTTAAGACTATACACAGTTTTATAACAATACGTAAAACACCTTTTTAATAATGTTGCTATATTATATTAGTATAAAAAAGTGAAAATAAACAAAAATAAGTGAATTTTTGTTTTCAAATGAGTAACTGCAAAACAGTGAGTTAGCCACCAACGACAGTGGCAAACAGTGACTTTTAGAAATTTTAACAGGGATTTTTTGCAATATAAATCTGGACATATTGTCCCGTATTTTTATTTCTGTATGCTGTTTGAACAAATAATTAGCTAAGTATCAATCTAACGAGCCTGATCAGTATTCCAATGCAGCGAAATCGCTACATATATATTTATATATATATTCTTTTCTTGTCTCATTAAAAAAAGAAAAGAAAAAAGATGGAGGAGGAGCCTAAAATATACACGTTGGAACATATTTTGTTAAAAATTTTCCGAAAATATTTGGATGACGAGAAATTAATTTTTTCCCCAGACCTCTCCGTCAGTTTTCACACGGACTATTTCGCGGCACTAATTAGAGGTGCTCAGGATAAAAGCCCTCAACAAGGGAGAATTTTCACGCCACTTGCGCCCTTTGATGAGGAAAACTAAAAACTGAGCGTTAGCCTCCTGCATACGTACCTGGTTGAAAGAAACGCGAGGAACGAATTGACGATAGGCATCTTCTTTTGTGGCCCTTCAAGACTTTAATTGAGCATTAAAAACTTTTCCATTTTCCTCCAAAATCTCCCCGTACTGCTATCAGTGACAATTTTTAGATGTTTCTTGACGCAAGGCATTTGTAAAAGGGGAGAAAGGAAGAAATCTTTATAAACGCTCCTCGAAATGTTTAAATTCTGTTTCTCCTGTCTTGAAATCTGCTTTTTTAACGAGGGTTTTATCGCAAGGCGCGGATATTCTGTATGGAACTCGTTAACAACAAACTATTTCATACCCCAGCTTGTAAAAAATGATCCATTAATTCACTTAATATAACCAGGACGGTTGATTAAAATCCATATATTATAATACTTAGAATACAGCAAGATGCGGTTAGCTTAAATTTTTAGAACAACAACAAAACATCATCATTTTTTCACCACATTTCAAATATCACGTAAAAAGTATCGTTGATAAGAACATGAAGTCTCTAAAATAATTGGTGCGCTGATTTGTTACATTCACGGCAGGTTGATAATACACGGAGTCATTATAATATTCGTTACACTGATTCGTTGCACTTTGTTTTTCCCTGTTTTAGAAATTGGCATACTGGAAAGGGGATACAATGGGACACTTGACACAGTGAGACAATATATACTTTACCTGTGATTCAAATGTTCTAGAATTATAGAAATACGCTATAATTTAGTTATCCTATATGGCAATTCTGTAGGAGATAGTCACTGTCACCTTTCATCTCGTAGGAGAGTTGCAGTTATTTTTGTTTCTACAATCACCGTTGAAAAAAATCAAGCAAGTCTTACTCTTTGAGTAATAAATTGCCTAATAATCAGTATAACTGCATTAATTTAAAGCACAAACTTTCTTAGTTGGATGCATGTAAATTCTTTATTTTATTGGTAAAGTAGTTGCGTACCCGCTCTTGGCATGGGAGGAAGCGAATATTCTCCTAAAATATGGTCATAACTACCTGTGACAAAACAGAATCCTAAAAATAAGTTCAGGTAATCTCTTCCGTTGAAACTAGTGCGGGATATATTAACGCAACGTATAAGATTACTTATCACTTAGTTGCAAGACAACCGTTGAAAAAGGTTAAATGGAACATTTTTAATTTCACGAAATATTTATCTTGTTCTGAATTTATATTATCCTTACAAATCTACCAATACTATCTATTACTTATAGTATACATTACATATATTAATACTACCTATCTTCGATTCTCCTACTTTAATGCTCAATTTAAAGAAACAGCTTGTCCCACCAGTGGCAAAGCGCTAGAGCTTTGATCTGGGAGACGGAAGGTACCTGGTTCGAAACTAGGTCGTGTTCGCCGACCTAACCATTCGGAGTTTTCCGTGGTTTTCTCCGAAACTTCGCGTGAATACGGGTTAGAACGCCTTAGAAAATCCCCCACTGAGGGAAATCCCACCCCCTGCCTAGATCCCTAGAGTAGATAATTGGCCGTAACTTCCATTTCTATTAATGAAACAGCTTAGTTATCAGCCAGCAATAGGCCCTTTTTATGGTGATTCTTGCAATTTACCATTAGCATAAACGATAATCATTTCACATTATGGTTGCCATTAAAAAGTTTCTCCATTATATCTAATTTATGCATAATTCTTGTCAGATTGGCGTACTTAGCAAAACATTTCATCTCCTGTGGTGGTAAATATCTAAGCGGTAATGCATTAAATATCCATGTATCCAATATAGCGGTACCTTATAAATCTTTCATGGTTCAGTCTCGTGAAAAACACCAAACTGTGTAATTTCGAGGAGCTATTTAGAATCGCTCAAGTTGAGAATAGGACGCTAGTATTGCTGAGTTTACGAATTTCACGATTTTTTAATTATGGCGTCACGGTTTAACTGACGTAAAAGGTATCCCGAGTAATTGGGGCAGTTAATATTGTTGTTTCGCACAGTATTTTTCAAACGGTATAGCATTGAAACTTAAAAGACGTTCAAAATTTTTGTGCTTTGCATAAGATCTTTATGGAGGAACGTAATCTAACCTTAAAATAAAACTATGATCGCAAAATGCGTATGTTAAGAAACATATATGGCTACGGTATAATTAAATGCAAAAACATAAAAATATTAATATATCGCTCTTTAAAACGAATTTTGTGACATTTAAAATCGTGAACATTTTCAGCTGCGTTAAAGCATTTAAATTTGTTAATTAAAGCAACGGACTAAAGTACTACATAATAATAATCGCGAATGTCTTCGTTCAGTTTATTTGTATCGTAATTTTTTAATCAAAATCTCGTCTCCTTGTATAAAAAGAGTGGAAATAAATTGCGTTAAGATGGTGGCGTAATTTTTATGCATCTACAGAACGGAGAGCTCGGAACGGAGAACGGAATCTTAAAGCACTTGGCATCACAGAAGTAGATCTCACTTGCGGTTTGAAAATCCGGTGCCTCGTTTAAAAGCTCTATCGGTAAGTTGAAAAAGCAGAGCTTTTCTAATCCTTTCTGTGGCAACCTAACATAAAATTCGTATCGTGACTGATTTCTGTAATGGCGTTAAACATATTCACGCAGCTGCTAGTGGATTCTAAGAATTGCATTATTAATATTTTTTAAATTTATATAATTTTTCGTTTTTCTTTTAAAAGAGGGCGAAATGAATGTTTCATCATTTGTCAAAATATGAAAAAGTTATGAAGGATGCAGCAGTTTTAAAATTATTTTACGAAAATTTTCGGCAAAAGTTATCTTTAGTTAAAAAATTCTTAAAAGTCTGCAAATTATGATTCATTCAGAAAAACAGTTTCTCAAAAAAAAGTTTCTTTCTTCAAAAAGTAATTTTTCTTTAAGAGGAAATGTAAAGTGTGCCTTTTTCTATTTCGTGAGTTTATTTCTCCCTCAAAGCTTGTTGGAATAAAATTTATAGAAACATAAAAAAAGCACTTTTATATTATCAGTAAATTGCATATACTTTTTAAATATACAATTATATGGCTAAATGATCGTTAAGAAAATAGTGCAATGCAGTGAAATAAGGATGTGCGTGGTTAAGAATTTTATTTTTTAAAACTTTATCTATAAAATACTCATCAAAAAATTTTAATCAGATGTTATAGCATGCTTTTAACTACACCTGTGTATAAAATTTGATGGAAATTTAAAATGGAGCACGTCACGAAAATAGCTGTAGAAGTTATTCACTCTGTCAACCAAAAATTGAGAAATAAGTGGACTTTACAGTTACTGTAGTAAAGTTGTACAATATCGACCTTACTTAAGGAGAAATATGATTGTTTTTTTTTTCCTGATCAAAACAACACAAATTTGAAGTTTGTAGGGCAAATTTTAAGAAAGTTATGGCTATTTATATATGTATAAGAGTCATTCAAGATGGCGTCCGACAGGGCATTTCATCTGAAACTTGAAAAGTTCGTCATTTTTGAATCCCTTAATTAATCTCAATATAATTGATATATTTGTAATCAGCATCAAAAGTTGTACGTATGTACAAAATTTCATCAAAATCTGTGACGGGTGGTGTCATTTTCGAAAAATTTTGGTTGATTTGACATGAAAAGATCTCACAGCGAGGACACCGCGCTTTAAAGGGTTAAAACACACAGGGTCCACATAGCGTAAAAATATTTTTGCATTCAAGTTCACCAACAACATTGTCATGATTTTCGCTTCTATTCATAAACCCATTTATCTTCCGATCTGTGTCTTGCCGTTCGCTCCTTTCGTTTTCGTGCGAGCTGTTCCTCAACACTAATTAAAAGCGCTTAACGAGGGAGAAATTTCACGCCCCGCGGATCCTTTGATGAGTTAAAACTTAAAACTGAGCGTAGCACCCTACGTGGTGAGAGGGAGCGAGGAATTTCGACCCCTCCAAAGACCATGGAAGTCTTACCATTTGCGAGCTTCAAGACTTTAAATGAGCATTAAAATACTTTTTTTTCAGTCTCGCCTCAAATCTCTACGCGTGGAGATCGGAGACTGTTTCCACATTTTTCTTTGATCTAAGTCATTTGGATATGTTGTTAGAAGTTCTTCCCGGATATTGTAATTTCTGTTTCTCAAATATCTGTTCGGTTGTCTCATAAACTGTTTTGCTTCTCTATGGGCTTATATAGGCTGTTCCGTTCAACTGATCGACATGAGATTTCGGTTACATTTATTCACAGGTATGAGGTCGGAATTCTGAGAACGGCAACAAAGTGGCTCTGACGGTTATGGTCGTAGGTACAAAAACTCGAAAATTTTATCGTCGCAAAATGCTCAGCACATGCAAAATTCGATAAAAGATTTGGAAGGGTACGTGAATTACAAAAGACGGATGCGTTATGCATGCACAAAAGAACAGCCGAATTTTTCCACCCAGAGTCATTTCATCGGCAAGCTTCCAAGGGCTTAACCAACAAGTGCAAGCTTCCAAGGGAAGAACTAACATTCCCAACTTGCACTCATCGTTTTTTACGCTAAACATCTGGCAAATATAGCTCCATGATAGGTGTCTTGCTTTTGTCATATGCAACTTCCCACCTTGTGTTCCGATTGTCATTTTATTGGCCGTCCACAGAGCTGTTTTTTGTGCGTGCATAACGCGTCTGTTTTTTGTTTGTTTGTTTTTGCGATACACATACTGATGGGCGCCCATAAGGGGGGGTCAAGGTAGGGCACTTGCCCCCCCCCCTCTACAGTTTTAAGTTAATGTCTCATGATATAAACAAATGACAAAACCAGAACTAAATACGTTACAAGTTTGAAATTTGCCCCCCTCTAGAAAAGGTTTTAAAGTTTGCCCCCCCCAAGAAAAATTCCTATAGTCGCCCATGCACATACAGTTCTAATTTTCTTTCAGCTTTTGACATGTGCTGAGCATTTTACGACGAGAAAAAAGGAGCATTGCGATTCGAAAACTTACAAAAGTTTTCGAATCTGAAAAAGTTTCGAGTTTCTGTACCTATATCCGTAACAGTGAGCCCCATTCTGCTAACGGTCACAGAATTCCGAGCTCATACCACTGTATAACTATATTCAGGGTCGCTCATACCTATGGGCAGGCGGGGACCATGCCCTCCCCCTAACTCCCATATTATCGATATGAATTACGTACTGGTATAACGCAGAAGTGGTTCAACACAAAAACACAGTATCTTCCTGGGCCAGAATCATTGACTTGCCCCCCGCCCTTGCAAACAAACATATGGACGCCCGTGACTGCATCTGAAATCTCAACTCGATTAATTGAACGTAACGGCCACTAGAGGTTCATATATATCGGGATAGTTTTTTATGACCACCCTGTTTTACGGGGATCAGATAGATATATCGATTTTTAGTGTATCAATATTTTGCTTAGCAATATGAGGCCAGGAATTCTGCTAGGGCTTCATACTGGCTTAGTCGGACGCAATTTCATATGATAGAAGCATTTATGAAGCACATAAGTATATACGTGGGGAAGGGCTTTTCGCACTGACTATACATATGCATTCAGATACAAAATATTACGTATAGATGCATACAAAATATTAGGTTGTAACGAAAGTTTTCCGCCACTGCAAGTATTGTCTGCACAAACAGTTCGCGTTGGTGTCTTTGCCAATATTTTGTCAAATGATTTTTGTTATTTGAAAGAAAAAGGCTTGTTTTAGAGCACTGTGTTGTGAAATCTGTAAAACAATATCGTTATGATTAAGTATAAGATGTCAAATGAAACTATCACACTACTAGATTTAACCATCGTTTACTCTCAGTTCTGCTGCAAAGAGTTTGCTACAGAATGACACCGAATCATGTGTACAGCTTAACCCTTTGAGGCGCAACCCTTTCCCAATGCTGAAAAAAGGGCAGCCGTTGCCATCGCTCGACTTAACTACCAGCAAGAGGGCGGACAATCGAAACGTTCATCGCGTGCCACCGATCTAGAGACTCTTTTTTTTGACGACAGCTCACAGCCAGTTGCGTCAAAAAAAAGGGTTTCTAGATCTGTGGAAAGCGATCAACGTTTCGATTGTCCGCCCTCTTGCTGGTAGTTAAGTCGAGCGATGGCAACGGCTGCCCTTTTTTCAGCATTCGGCAATCTGTCCAGCTGTTCTCGCATTCTTCCGTTTTTCAGCAGATGTCAGTGCTATTAAAAATAATCGTGACAAATTTTTTTACGGGAAATGACGTTCTAAAACAGTAAAGGATTCTCGCGGAGCTATGTCACCCGCAACTTTTTATAGAAATCAAATCTATTCTTCGTGACTGGCAATAGTCAAAACGTCAGAGTTTGGCCTTCCCAGAGCGGGAACACTGCTCGTTAAAGGGTTAAGGCACTACTATTGCATCATATGACACTGTGAAGGTTTGGTCCAAAAGTTCAAAAACGAGGACTATGACATTTAAGAAGCTGGGCGCTCTGGCCGGCCTACTGATGTTGATGAGGCCCACTTACGAGAATTTGTGGAGAAGATAAAATATTCATCCACTCGAGATCTAGCTGAAGGAGTTAGACTTAAGTGCCATGTCCATTAGTCGCGCTAGACATATAAGGTCAATCGCTGGGTACTGACTCAAGCAAATTTGGCGGGAAACTTTCGTTACTACCTGATACATAGTTTTGAGTACATACGCACAATGCACACACAATTTCACGCATTTCTTAGACAATGACGCCGTTTATTAGTCTTGGGATTCCTCATTAATTGGGGGCACCCAGAGCTGCTTCTCCCGTCTGATCTTACCTTGGTTAGTTTCTGCCCTCTCCAACCTGATAGTAACAGAGGAACCGAGGTCTCCTTGACTTCTAATCAGTTTATAAATACCTATACATAAACCAAAGAAATTATGATCAATCCGGCACTAAAGGAAGGAAAAAAAACCAGAAAGAATTCATTGGTCATTCTGCTCCAAACCATACGGCACGCGGAAGGCAAAAAGTGAACATGTTTTGAATTCCGTAACTGCATCCTCATCTATCCCCCCAACCCCTGTATATTTTCTTTTGTATAAATTCCGATGTAGCACGTACTTTTTCTTCTTTTTATTGCTTGACCGAAATTTTCAGTCTTCTTTTTTTTTTTTTCTTTCTTTCTTTCGGTGGTCACATCGACCAAGAGCACGGAAATAAACGCAAAACGTATACTTGATTGTCATAATTTTGCATTCTTTCTGCCAACGGATAAAGGACATTGAAGTGAATAGAATATTTGGGACTTTTAACATTTATTTAATATACACACATATACATTAGATACACGTACTTTTACCATGTTGATTTCCGAAGAAGTAATTTAATGCTGTATAAAAAATGTGGGATTTCTGATGCTTAAATTATTTTGAAACACATAAGCCTTTTTAAGATGGAACATTTATTTCAAATGTACTTACAATAGAATATTCTTGCATTTGTTTGTGTTTGTGATTCTGTATTAAGGCCGATTGACTGCACTAGGGCCGAGGCCTATAGGAGGAATGCCCTCCATGAGGGTCTTTCTAAGTTCGAAAAGATTAAAAAGCACAAATAGTGTAATGATATTTACACTATTTGTACAGTCCGCTTGAAATTTTTCATAATTATGTATAAAAATATAAGAAACAATCCGCGCTAC
This sequence comes from Cheiracanthium punctorium, assembly GCA_038373885.1. NCBI lineage: Eukaryota > Metazoa > Arthropoda > Arachnida > Araneae > Cheiracanthiidae > Cheiracanthium > Cheiracanthium punctorium. The sequence continues at coordinate 167,168 of JAWZYV010001411.1, read as the reverse complement.
TATGAAAAATCTAAAAATCCATCCTTTACCTCATTTTTAAACGATTTTTGTCTATTTTCAACTTCATTTTATTTCCGAGAGTAAAAAAAAATGAATCATTTGCGTGACAAAATGAGGCTCTGCAAGTAACAATGACGTCATATTTGAAGTCACAGTCATCAGGCTTAGAAAAGAAAATTGCGATTTCAGTTCGTTTTAAACAGTTTTTACATAAAGCATAGTTTAATTTTTTTTATGCATGCCGTCTGCGTTTCCAGAAAAGCATTAAATTCGATTTGGGTATAATAAAAATTGAATATGAAGTTATTTATTTTAGGTAGGCGAAGGTGAAAAGTATTGAGTGTAACATATTTTCGTCAAATGTTTTTTCTAGCGCCCGTTGTAATTGTCTCCACAACGGGCTTTGACTTCAAGTAATTAATAATCTTTTAATAAAACACGCGTGTGAAACTTAGTGCATCTACTGTTAAAACTGTCAGGATGCTTTAAACTGGACACTCTTATTTATTTCGATTTTATCTGTATTGTAAACAGTGTACAAATTCTTACTTCTATCGCTTTTAAGGTTGTTCTTTTAAGAAATTATGTGACTTTTAAACAGCTTACTAGAGAGTTTACGCTTAGAGATTCGAAAAAAATTAGTGTCTTTTTACATGCTGTACTTCTTTAATATTTCTGTTAACGGATGACGCTTCAGCCTATTTTTGATGACGATTTTCAGGCTTAAGAATTTTTTTTTAATTTTTTTAGAAGTCACATGCGACCTATAAGCTAATTGTATACAACCTGAGTAAAAACTTTAAGGCCAGTAAAAAATTTTGAGATTCATTTGTAAATATTTTATCATCATATAATATTATAGAACACACAGATCAATGTTTAAGCTTGAGTAAAAACTTTAAGGCCAGCTTAGAAAATAGCATATAAGACATAAAAAATAAACTTTTAGAAGCTTATCCAGGAACTATTCCTTGGATTTATTTCAAATATTCGATTTTCATTAATGTAGTTTTTGCCAAAGTTCGGGGACGTTTTATACCATTCGTCTTCGATTGTAGATTTCAGTTCTACTGATAATGTAAAATGTTTGCCATTTGCATAAACTCTTCTCGTACTAAGTCACCTCATAAGTTCTCTACTGGGTTAAGATCCGGAGAGTTAGCTGGCCATTTCAAAGTTTCAACATTATTGACTTGGAAGAAATTTTTTGTACTGTTACTCGAATGGATAGGTGCATTATCTTGCGTTCAATTTTCTCCTGCAAGAGATTCAGCATTTGGTAAAAGATGACTTGCTAGGACACTCCGATATGCCTGTGAATTCATTTTACCCGAAATGAACATTATTGAACGCACACCATTGTAAGCAAAGTACCTCCAGGTCATCACAGAGTCTCCACCTAATTGGCGCTTGGAGAATACGCCTTTTTCTTTTCTTAAATCATGCTAATAATACTTCCATCCGTCTGGTCCATCCAAATTCCATTTTTCTTAATCAGAAAAATTATTTCTATCCAATGGTTATCCCAGGTCATTACTTGCTGGCTGAAGTTCAAACGATCCATTTTGTGCTTCTGCAGCAGCTGAGGCTTAGTCAATTTTGCTGTACAAATAGAATTTTCAGACATGATGATTGTGCTATACACAGTTTTTTGACAAACATTTAAACCTGTCGCAGAAATAAGTTTCCTGGTTGAGTCTTTTACAGTAGATGCAAGTCTGAAAATTCTTCTTTCATCACACGAAGCTTTAGGTCTTTCCCCAGTATTCTTTTTGCCATAATTGTCTTTCAAATTTAAAATTCTGATGACTACATTCTTTGATCTTCCTATCTTTATTCCAATAGTACACCCTCTAAAAAAAGTAATCGAGTAAGAGATAAAATTCCTACGTTGGTTTCGTATTTTAAAAATCATTTATCATAGCTACTCATTCCTGTTGAAGAAAGAGCTCCAATCCAATCTGCCCTCTGTTTCCTGATCAGTTAGCTTCGTACCTTTCACCATCTTCACAAAGAGCTCCAAAACTTTTTTTTTTTTCAAATGCCAGCCCTTAACAATGCCTTGGAGGTATTGGCCACCGCTAAGGCGGGCGTTGTTGGCCACTTTATTATGGGGGCACCTAGTAGGTGGACCAACGTTTCCCCCTATGAAGGGACGAACACAATGACATCCACGCCCAGTCGGGATCGAACCTCGAGCGCCGGGAATTGAACCCGAAACCGTAGTACGGTGCTTTATCCACCATATAAAAGCTGGTCGGCTGAGTTTGAAAACTTCGAAGAAATGTATGACTAATTTGCAAATTTAAGAGTTGTCACAATCTAAGCAATTCCAGTAATATTTAAGCCTGTATATGTATATATATATTTAAAAAATTATTGGAATGCTTAAAGTTTTTACTCAAGCTGAATATACCCGTTTTGTATATGCAACTTTTTCTGATAATGATACAGTTTAAAAATTCAGTTTGTGGCGTCATTTCTTAGAAATTAAATTTAACAATTAATAATACAGTAATATTTGAACCCCTTTTATTTCTTTTTTCCATTTTCTCAAAATTTTTTACTGTCCTTAAAGTTTTTACTTAGACTATAAGTGCATAGTTGCAGTGCGTGAAGAAACAGTATCAATTTTTTCGAGTTTTCAAATTTCTCTGGTTTGCTTCTCAAACTATTCAAAAGCCCTGTGATGCCTATCGCTTTTTAGAAGGCAACAGCTTTAATAAACAACTAGATCTAAGCTACATCAAGTCGCGAATGCAACTTCCAAACGACAAGGCTGGAAGACGATGTTTATAATCTCAGCACTCATCTAACCGTAAAATAAACGGCATCGAAACTGGTCCCTCTACGAGTCCATTAAAGCATAACATACACTTGTCCACGTAAAACTTTTTGGCTGGAGCCCCCCAAGACAATAGGTCCCATACCCACGCCAACCCCAACCTAACCCGTTGCCTTGTGCATCGGAATCATTTCTCAAGCAATCCGAGGAAACAACGATTAGTAAGCGAGGCAAAGCACTCGCATAGCCTAAGCAGCTGCTGTCCAGGAAGGATCAGAGGGAGAAGGCGCCCTCTAATCGGTTTCAAGCCCTCCTGCTCTTTAATAATCAGCGTCCGTGCTATTCCCGAAACTCTTTAATGAGATTTGTTTCACAAGTGGCCTGGGCTCCGCCATCGATGCTTTTACCTTATTCATTATTTAGAACAGCTGCGTTCACGCCGTCATGTGTCATGTAACGCATACACGTTGCCACCTGATCGCCCCGATCGTACTTTAACGAAAACATATACACCATTCTTCAAATGGCTGTTGTAACATCATTATAGAGTCGGTTATATGGAATATGCCAGTGGTTCCCAAACTTTTCCCAGCCAAGGCGCATTTTTAACGTAGGATTATGCCACTGAATTTCATTTTGAACTACTACTTCCATATTGACTATTGTAACATTAAAAACGTGACGACATAACTTAAATATTTCGTGAGATTGATAAACTCTCACAAATATTACAATTATCAAAGTATATTCGCAATGTGTGCGATTTTAAATAGCTTTTCGAGATGACATTTTTGTGGAGATTAAAATAAATCAAACTTTTTTGTTCCTCTAAACCAGCGGTGCGCAAACCGGGGGTCGCGAGATAATTTTTGGGGGTCGCCAAATTATGAAAAATCTGCAATTATTCATTTCAAAGAAGTGAAATAATACAAGAGAAGGAACTGACAATTATTATTTTACGAGCGCGATATTCGCAATCGCTATCACGGGGCTTCAAAACCACGTTATCATGCATAGTGATCTGCAAATTGATCATGCATAGTGATCTTCAAAATTATTTTACATTAAAACAAAACATCGATCTCGATTGGATCCAGAGGATGACTTACGATTTGCGATTTCCAATACAGATCCGAACATAGAAACAATCATGAGCTCTTTGCAAGCACATATTTCACATTGACTTTTTATGATGTAAAGTTTTTTAAGTATTTTTCATTAAAAAATATTTATATCCATATGCATAAATAAAGCATTGTTTACTAAAATTATGTGTTGATTCATTAACTGATTTTTATAATGTTACAACTTTAATAACATTTTTATGGTGGTTTATAAGTTCGGTGCGCTATTTTAAAAACGCGTTATTTCAATCGATGACGTCACGACACTCTTTTAAAAACACCCTGTAAGAGCAACTCCTAGAAAGAATTTCAATGTAACTTCGTTTTCAATTAAAGAAAATTCTACTGTCTATCCAGGGGTCGCGACAAAATTATACTCAAATTAATGGGTCGCGACAAAATTTTACACAAATTAGGGGGTCGCAGATGAAAATAGTTTGCGCACCACTGCTCTAAACCATGGAAGATTTAAACACTCTAATTAACCATTTCAAATTCCCCATGAAGTGTTTTTAGAAGCTTTTTGATGAAATTGTATAATGTCTTTCTGTCATCGCGTCACGCTTAGAAACAAGGCGCCTCCCCTTTAGAAGTTAACCCTTTAACGCGCAGTGTTCCCGCTCTGGGAACACCAAACTCTGACGTTTTGACTGTTGCCAGTCGCGAAGAATAGATTTGATTTCCATAAAAATAGTTGCGGGTGACATAGCTCCGCAAGAATCCTTTACTTTTTAGCACGTCATTTCCCGTAAAAAAATTGTCACGATTATTTTTAACAGCACTGACATCTGCTGAAAAAGGGAAGAATACGGGAACAGCTGGATAGATTGCCCAATGCTGAAAAAAGGGAAGCCGTTGCCATCGCTCGACTTAACTACCAGCAAGATGGCGGACGATCGAAACGTTCATCGCGTGCCACAGATCTAGAGACCGTTTTTTGACGACAGCTGCGTGAAAAAAGGGTCTTTAGATCTGTGGCACGCGATGAACGCTTCGATCGTCCGCCATCTTGCTGGTAGTTAAGTCGAGCGATGGCAACGGCTTCCCTTTTTTCAGCATTGGGAAAGGGTTGCGCCTCAAAGAGTTAAGTCAAACAGTCAAGCCTTGGCGCAACAGCCCCTTGGCGGGGCCAAAGCCTGCGCTGTCCAACCGTGCCTTCGCGATAATGGACTCTGAGGTGCGGATGCATATGCCTCGGCAGGTGGTCAGCCTGATGCGAAGCTCCAGTGTTTGACCTCAATCAAGCTTGGTCCTCATTTTATCGACCCACTCAAGGGATGAAAGGCTGAGTCAGCCTTGCCCAGCCCGGGATTCGAAATCTGGACACGGCAGCGCGGTGCGCTAACCATTACACCACTGCGCTTACACTTTAGAAAGGAGTATTGCTAAATCCCATTTGAAGAGTGGTTAGAATACCTGGCTCTTTCGAGACCTGGGTTCGATTCCCGGAGGAGGGACAGAGGTTCCATGGTGTATTGGTCAAGTCTTACGATAATTATAAGAGACATTCATAAAATAACTTTATTTATAATTAAAATGCAAAAATATAAATAAGTAACCATACAATTTTTAAATGTAGAAAACCTTTTATTGTGGAGCCCTAAAAGGCATAAAATAAAAATGCATTCTTGCAAAGATATGATATAAATGAATGAAAGTTTCAAAACGAAGAAAATTTTTGAGAAAGATATAGATATTTCACTTTTGCGAGACGTGAAAATTTTTAAATGTTGAAAATATTGTAAAAGGGATTCGAGACCAATATTCCACTTGAATTGTATTTGCTTGTAAGGCATTGATTTGATCATTAATACCTGTAATGAAAAGGTCTCGAGTCCCTTTTAAAATATTTTGGACATCTAAAAATGTTCATCTCTTGCAAAATTGAAATTTCTATATTTTTCTCAAAAGTTTTCATAGCTTTGAAACTTTCATTCATTTATATCATCACATCTTTGTAGGAACATATTTTTATTTTATGCCTTTTAGTGCTCCACAATGAAAAACTTCTACTTTTAAATATTGTATTTTAACTTTATTTTTATTATTTTTAGACATGAGCATGATATTATCATTTTTTTAGTTATGTAAATGCAAAATATTGCAGATTCTATAAATAGAAACTGTTCATTTTGTTACAGTAATTTTGGTTCGAGCACAATATACCGTGTTTATAAGTTTTCCGTGTACATTAAATGTAAAACATACGTTATTTCATCAATTTTACAGGCGCGTTACAACTAACTAAACGATAAGTAATACTACATTAATATAGTGAAACCTCTGCCTTAAAACAAAATTTTGTATCTAACGAAAGTTTGTAAGAAAGCAGATTATAAATTAAAAAGAAAACACTCAGATAGTCTCTTCCCTTGAAACTACCGAGGGATACTTTAAAATGGGATTACTTATCGTTTAATTAGTAGCAAAACGCCGTTGAAAAATGGTGAGTACAATTTTTATTTAATATTCATATACGATAGCTCAGACTTAATTACGAACAATTCTTAACAAATTATTACATATTTCGAAGCTACCATGTGTAGTAAGCCGTCGAATATGGCATTACAATTCAGAAGAAAAAAAAAGCACACACTTCTAAAAAGTTGTTCTCAATAACGTTGCCAACTACCTTCTTCTGAAACAAAAAATAAAATTTAATCATTTTATCAAACGATTCTGAACATACCACCCGCCTTGGAAGGAATCACAGCAATCGTCCAACGCTCACAAAAAAAGACATTTAAAATAAATTTTAAAAAATACAATTAGTATACTACAGTTCAATGAATAACGAAGTTGCACCATGAATAGCGCCAATGTGCGGAATGGTGAATTCATAAAAGTTTCAATTGGGGACAGGACAATTATAATGAAGCCTTCTTAGTGCTTATCCCCCTTCTCGTTTCAGTCTATCGATATGGGTTTCATATTTAATGGGGAACCCGATTTTAACCTGTTCATTTACAACATTAAAAAGAAGAGACAACAGAGAAGACTTGTGACCAGGGTTGTTTCTCAACATGGATCTTTGAATGGCTGAGACCCAGCGTTGTATTAGCGAAATCGTTCCAGTAAATCATTCATTTACGTTCGCATAGCTTGGCTTATGGTGAAAGAAGTATTTTTAATACCTGGTGAAACATTTTATTTATAAATATTAATTTACTTAAGAGAATATAAAATATCCATAAGATTTAATTGCATGTACGGATTCGGCCATTTTGATGAAGTGTGGCCAATATTATAAGTAAACAAAAAAATCACGATTGTTAAGTTTCCAATCAGAGCATAAAATATGCAAGTAACCAGACTTGTATCAACTTTTTGAAAAAATGTAATAATTATAGCCAGACATTCTAAATCAGTTAGAACTTTTTCCCATGAAAAAATGATGATAGCATACTTGAATAATTTATTCATAATTCTGGATTATGCGTAAATATGAATTAGACATTAAAACTCACTTGCAATTCAAACCTCATTTTTAAGCTATCTAAATATTTACAAAAAACAACAATTACACTAGTCAACAAATTTAAACTTTTTTCCGCCTCTGGTTTGTAAATGGGTGGATTTACTTAATTTTTTGGTACTAAATTCACTGGTAAAATCAATTTATGTCTATCACGTCACATTTCCAAGAAAAACAGGAAAATCAGAAGCAATACCGGCAAAATTTGATAGAATTGAAACTAACAAGAAATTCATATTGAGAACTTAATAATTCAATATTATTTTATATGTATACATTGGTATTTATTTATATGTATACACATGCCAACATAGATATCATCTTTTTTCCTGTCCAAAATGCCCTTCCCACTTGGTTTGAATGTGGTCCAAGCCGCTAACTCGATATTTGTCAGTCTGATATCAAACGATGGATCGCTGAACAATTTTTCTATCTGGGGTCCAATAAATATACTTTCTTTTAACTTTGCTTCACTCAGTTTGAGAAACTTTTCTTTCAAATGATTGAAGACCTGACCTCATTTATTCAGAGCTTTAACAAAATTTTTCATAAATCCCAACTTGACATGAATCGGAGGCAAAATGATTTTATTGGGCTCAACCAGTGGAGTATTTTTCACATATTCCTTTACAGTTACATGTGATTTCCTTTTAAGCCACTTTACTGTATAGTGGACAAAGTTTCATAAGCTTCTTTCACGTCTACTGCATGAGCCAGAGGCACAGATGGAAAAGTATTGCCATTATGCTGTAGTACTGCTTTCAATCTGTTTTTCCTAGAGTCATTAAAAAGTGACTATTCCTGATGGTCATGTTGTACACCTAGCTGCATCAGCAGACCATTGACATCTCTACATGCACACATGGAATTCTGCATGTCGAAATATTGAGCAAATGAAGTACCTTTGGATCTCGAACAGGAAATTTTTGTACCTGGAGCTAGAAGGTTTCGTTGTTGCAGTCTCGACCCCAAAAGTTCAGCTTGCTGTTTTGAAAGGATAGCGAACCAAATTGTTCAATTCCTTTTGATTAAAGGGCTAAGGCGAAAAATCTTGAGAATGAGGGGACTATTTTCTACAGATTCTTGATCAGCGTCTTCAGATTCACTTGACATTGTTTCTGATTCTATGTTTTGCAGATTACAGGCAGGAACAGGCAACCTTTCATTATGTCACCGGCAAATAGACCGAAGATACATTTTATACTTTATTTTATGTCTAGTTTTGGTAGAGAATGCCCTGCAATATTTGTAAGAGAGAAGTTATGGGCTGGAAAAGGATCCTTAGGCTAACTCCACACCATAGGAATTGAGAATTGCATAGCTCGGCATTTTCCTTTCAGTCACTTGGTTAAAGTAGTAGTACATGTTATGCACGAATACGAGGTGCAAAAGTTTTATCTTGATCACCAAGAGGACTATCAAAATATAATTTATAAGCCTTCTTAATCAAATCAGTAACTGTTTTTTTTTTTTGTTTTTTTTTGGTTTTGAGTGAATTTCTCACAGACATAAGAAAAGTTGTCGGGGTGGTTAAGACAACAAATATGTTTACTAGTTGTTATTTTTAGTAAATGTAAGTTTTAAATATATGTATAAAGCAATTTTAAAATAAAAATACCTCTCAGTAGAAACACTGACTTATTTAAAAAAAACTCAGTACATTCTTACGCTGTGATAAATACGATAGTAATTGCACCATGCATGTTTCAACATTCACTAGGTCATAATGTTTATTTCGCACTACTGGATTATCTGTCCATCTAATGAATAACACTTGCCTGTGTAACATCTGACATCAAGTGACAATTTGATGATCTTATAGCACTCTTGTACCAAACTTTAGAAAAAAAATTAAGAATTAAACATTAAAATAAAAGAACGGAAAGTAGTGAAATTAAGAATAAAATAAATAAATATCCTTAAAAACTCAAAAATCTTACGTGCTAGAGCATTTTGAAAGGTAGATTCGGATTCTACACACCAAAATACATACTAATTGATGTTTCACATCCCAGAGGCAAAATGGCTGTTGAGTAAGTAGTGTTATCAGAACTATGAAACCGAATATCTATGTTGACATCAGTGATCAGTGGGGTGGGGAGGCTAATTAAAAGAATAATCTTTTAAAAAGTTCTGTAGCAAGATGATTGAATTCCATTGGTTTTTATTTGCAAGCAACAATTACTCTGCGCAAGCTAATAAATGAATGGTTTCTTTAAAAAAATCATTCTGTAATTATTATATATAAATTTATACATGGAGGGTTTTTATTCATAAAATTATTATCTAAATAGACTTTAACAATATATATACAGTGGAACCCACTTATACAACCGACGATTACACACACACACACTCACGTGTGCGTGTGTGTATTTGTTATAAGCACTTTTCCCAGATTTCATCAAATATTTTAAGTGGAAAACGTCTTAAACGGAACAGCACTAAGCATAAATGATAAAAAATATAAACATACTTCTTTTATAAAGGATAATTGAAGTATTATATTATATTTTTATCGTTTCTTAAAATGAAATTTCAAAAGTACGAACAGGAGTGAACTGGGCACGTGTGTCATATAATAGCCATCCCATTTAGCGTCCATATGAACTAATGATACAAATGGGTTACAAATATTAAAACAGAAATAATTTTAAATGTAGCTTGCTTAAATATATGTAAGTAATTTTAAATTAAATTTAGGAAATCTTAAAAAAGCTTTGCATTGCAAAACTCAACAGCGGTTAAAAATGGGTTAAAATGCTTGTGATAATGAAAGGGGCCCCAAACTTAGTGCCCCTGGGCCCCATCTAAATATAGTCAGGCTTTGGGTTACCGTATCGCCTTAGCTCGGTTTTCTTTTTATATTTTTTCTGTCTTCTACTCTTCTCTGCTCTCTTTATTTTTTCCAGTTTCTTTTTTATCCTCTCCTTTGTGTGTTTTGTATATCCCTCGCGCTCTCCTAATTTTAAATGCTACTTGTTTGTGTGTATTTTAGAGTGCTGATAGTGTACCAGGAAAGATAATAAAGGAGACGCAAGTTAAACGTAGAATTCAGGCAAAGTGTACCCTCCTTCTCAGGATGGCATACCTCCTCAAATACAGCACTGCAATTCTGATTGAAAAGTAATTCGTATCGTAAGTTTATGCGAGACGAGAAATTCTCGCGCGAGACAAGACTCTGCCTTGTCTCGCGTGCGAGACGAGAACGCGAGACAATGCGAGATTTCTCGCGTCTCGCGTTCATCCTTACTTTTAAATGCTCCTGCAGAAGAACTATAAAGGCTGCAGATGCTGTTTTTGAAAGATTACTGTTATGTGATCCTTAATAACATATATTAATTTTTCTTTATTTTAAATATTAAAATATGATTGCCCACAGAACGGAATCTACTGAAATTCTTTCGAGTGTTCCTGTAAAAGAACTATAAATGCTACATACACCCTTTTCAATAGGGTACAATGGTTTAGTACATAGAAATAGCATATATAAATTTCGTAGAAATCGATGCCTAATTTACGGCATCGATTACGGTCCGTTCGTCCCACGGATGTATGGACGAACGGACAAACCGAAATCATAAAACTTTCCAACAGAGTCAAATTGTCAGGAGCACGATTTCAAGATTAAACCTTGCATGGTTCAGCAGAAGAAAATTCAATTTATTTATTTTAATCTCGTGAAAATTGACAAACTGTGTCATCTCGAGGTGTTATTTAGAATCGCGCAAATTATGAAAAATGAAGAACAGTTAAACTTTTCTCAACACATGGGGGAGGTAATGCGTTTCTTTCCGCAATGATGACGCACGATACGTCTTTTGAGGATTTCAACAACCGAGTTGTTCCGCCGCCTGCGAAAGGGTGTCGACGACTTAAAAGGTTGGGAATCGCTGGCCTAGATATTTTGCGATCCGGGGAAAGCTTAAAATTGTGTTGCTTTTTATTTTTCATACTAAAAAATTAGAAAAAAATTTTTTTAGTTTAAAAAAAGATTTGAATAATAGAGAAGCCTCGCTCATTCATTTAAACCTTTCATTCCCGACTCTGGGGCGCACTTTAAAAGAACACGCGCCCATATAAATAATAGAAAAAAATACGAACTGCGTTCTCCTTTATTTTTGTTATATATGTACGCGCAACCCATAAAGGAAATAATAAACACTATGGCGTTGAATTCCTTTCCAGTAATCGAATTTCGGTGACCGCTTATTTGGTCATTTGGGCCTTCTTTTTTTCAAAACTAGGAGCCTCATTGGTCATTCAGTGCCACAATAGTCCCCTAATGGCCAACAGGCGGCCCCAAACACTCGCGGAATTCGGAATTTCAGATGGACGCCTATAATCTTTTGTGTGGCCCTATCTTTTTTTATTTGTATTATTTTCTTTATCTAAAGGATTTGTGCGTTTAAGGTTTTATTTTTATTTATTCGCCCCTCTCCCCCCCATGTCTCTCCCCGTCGAAAACTTTTATCGATGTGTTTTGTACTCTCTCTCTATTGATGATTTCGGAGAATCTTTTAAAAACAAAGTTTTTGTTTGTCACTTCTAATGCAGAGCCTTCTCGCCTCCCGCCCTGCTCTTTCTCAATTTCTGTTTCGCCGTTCTACGTACATGTTGTTTTTTAAACTTTCTAATAAAGTTAGCAAGTCTGTATGATGGGCCAGCGCTTTCTCTGACGTTCAATACACGTCGACAGCCGCGAAATTTAACCCTTTAACGCGCAGTGTTCCCGTTCTGGGATCACAAAACTCGGACGTTTTGACTGTTGTCAGTCACGAAGAATAGATTTGATTTCTATAAAAATAGCTGCAGGTGACATATCTCCACGAGAATCCTTTACCTTTTAGCACGTCATTTCTCGTAAAAAAATTGTCACGATTCTTTTTAGCAGCACTGACATCTGCTGAAAAATGGAAGAATGCGAGAACTGCTGTATAGATTGTCCAATGCAGGGCAGCCGTTGCCATCGCTCAACTTAACTACCAGCAAGATGGCGGACGATCGAAACGTTCATCGCGTGCCACAGATCTAGAGACCCTTTTTTGACGCAGCTGGCTGTGCCGCACACAGCCAGCTCTAGGTCGTCAAAAAAGGGTCTCTAGATCTGTGGCACGCGATGAACGTTTCGATCGTCCGCCATCTTTCTGGTAGTTAAGTCGAGCGATGGCAACGGCTGCCCTTTTTTCAGCATTGGGAAAGGGTTGCGCCTCAAAGGGTTAAATACACTAAATCCTGGAACTTTGCCATGGATATTATCGAGAAGAATGGGGATGTCCCATTACATCGAGTGTATACAGGGTGTCCCAGAATAAAAGTGACCTAGAGTTTTATTCCTTAAATGGTGAACAGATAAAGTACAAATTTACATAAATAAATAACATTTTAAGATGTCGATTAAAATTTTCAGAAGATTCAATCTAAATAAATTCAAAAATTTCAGAAGTTTTTATACGACCCCCAAACGAAGAATTTTACATTTTGTAACATATGCCACATAGTACATTTAATAGGTCTTGAACGAAATTGGAACATTTTATCCTGGTGGCCAAACTTTTGCATACCATGAACCATTTTTTTTTCTCACAGTCTAGTTCAGATTAGAGGTGTGCCGTATATCCGTATCCGTATGCGCGGATATTCTAAGGGAAAAAAGATCCTTGTCCGGATCCATCAGAACGAAAAAAAAATGATCCTGTCCGGATCCGCTTTTTTTTAGCGGATCTTCCACGGATTCTTTGATACCTTTTCAGGAGTCAGAGATTTGAAAAAAATCTGGAATAACTCCAACCGACCTTCCAAGCACTTGATCTTCATCAAGCCTTAAAGCGAATTTCATCCAACTCAATCCAATGAGTTGTGCACTTTAAATAGTTTAAATATACCAGACGCAGTGTATAAGAATACATTTTGTAGCCCCGTACATCCTACACACACCAAAATTTATACAGTGTGTAAGACAGTGACCTATAATATGCGTGCCTAATTTGAGCTCAATGGAATGCACCATATAAATACTTACACATTTTAAATTATTTGCCATCCATATCCCTTCATGTACCACAATTCTTTCTTGTAGTCCTGCGCAAAAACTATTAAGTTTTACACATCCCAAAATCTGTACAGGTTCTACAACGGTGACCTGCTATAAAATACATACCCAATTTCAGCTTATTCAAATTCACCATTTAGACCAAGAACACTTAAAATGATTTACGCTCAAAGACCTTAATGTATCAGAATTATTTTTTGCAACCCTATTAACAAATTATTAGTTCAACGCTCAACAAAATCTATTGAGGTCATATGTCCATGAACTATATACGTACCGAATATGCGCTCAATGAAATGAAACGCTTAACAGCAAGTTTATTTTCAGGGATTTGCTTCCACCGGCCGTAATGTATAAGAATTTTTTTGATAGCCCTGTAAAAAATATACACCCCTTACACACCAAAATCAATACCGGTAGTACGATGGTGATCTATAAAATATATATAGTCGAATCCCGTTCTAGCGAAGTCCGTTACAGTGAAAATCTCGGTCTAGCGAAGACTTAGGCAATCTCCAAATCAAATTGTATGGAAATACAGTATCGGTATAGCGAAATTTCGTTAGAGCGAAATGATTTCTCTCCCTTGGACTTCATTAAAAATGGTATTCGACTGTAGTAAATTTGAGCTCAATCAAATGCACCGTGTACTAGCTACCGTGTTCACTCACATATACGCACACACGTACGTCGTACATACGAACATACATATATGAATCACAGTAAAAATTGGATAAATGAATTCCGAGTGTATAAATACATCAAAATTTCATAGTCGAATTTTTTCTTGATTACAATACTTTCCTTACATGTTCGGAAAGTAAAATTCAGATTATTCTATCACTATTTTTTTTTCTAATTAACTATAAATCTTATAATTTAAAATTTAAAAATTGTTTATTACTTTTAAGTAATTCTTCTCGTTTACCACAAAATTTCACGTTTAAATTAGTATTCGTAATTTAAATCTATTATCATATCATTTTGTATTAGCCTTACTTGGTAAGCTTTTTGAATACAGAGGGTGTGAACACATTTTTAGAACGATTTCGATAAAGAATTTTAAAAAAGTAAATGTTTCAGAATAAAAATTTTTGGCAACAGAATATTATTTGAAATGAGAAATATCGTCTACTACTTTTAAATTTATTCTTCTTTCAAAATGTCATATGTAAACAAGCTGTGGATGGAAGGATATGTTTTCGCGCTTTCCGAAGAGAAATATTCTTATTCCATAATTCAAAAACGTTGTGAAATGCATGGTATTAAAATTTCTAAGTGCAAAATAAGCAATATTATTAATCGGTAAGGTAAAAACCGTCAAATATCGTTTCTACATGGAAAGAAGACTCCAAACGAATATCCGAAAAAGGTACGTACTGTTTCAAACGTTTCTAAAGTGAAATCACTGGTAACAAAAGAAAATCCGCCAACACAGAGATCAGTTGCAAAGTCTTTAGATACATCTGTAGCAACAATAAATCCTAACTAATCCTAACTAATATTATAAATGCGAAAGTGAGTTTGTTTGTTTGTTTGTTTGTTTATGACGCTTTCACGCCTAAACTGCTGAATAAATTATGATGAATTTTGGTTTTACATATAGATGGGACCCTGGAGAAGGTTATAGGCTACTTAGAATTTTAGATTTTTAATTACTTCTTTAATTATTAATTAAAAACCGTTTTTACGTTCCATGCTTGGCGAGTTTCGCCCGTATCAAGTGATTCATGTTTTGAGCTAACAAGAATGCTATTACTTCAATGAAGAAGCACGTACATCTGAAAAACATTAAATAATACGGAAATTATGCCAGTTTTATGCCAACTCTATCCATCTCTAATAATAAAAATGAATGTTCTCCAGACAAATCTATAGAAAGCAGAGCTTTGAAAATTTGAGCATGACTGGTCCCATGACTTCGGTAAAGTGTAACTGAGGCTCAGAAATTTTAATTATTTTTCTAACTATTAATTAAAAACCGTTTCATCACTCGCACAAAATGATTTATGCTTTTGAAATAAAGCAGAAATTCTATTTGCAAAATCACATGCATTTGGAAAACATAAATATTTATGGAAATTATAATGATTTTACGCCAAATTAAAAGCATAAATAAAGAAAAGTGTACTTACGTATTATGCCGGCGGCATATTACCAATCCTTACATTCATTCGGAACCTTGGGAGCCGCGTTGACTTTCGTTTTCCTTCCTCGCGGAATCGAGATCCTGATTGGTTAGCTCACTGACGTCATGCCTGCCCACCGAATTTGAAAACTGGCAAGTCTGTAAAGCAAATGATGAATTAAAACAGCATAATTACGGCAAATGATGAATTATGAATTAAAATCATTAATTATCATGAGATGAAAACCAGCGAAATAAACATATAGGCAGCTTGAAGTAGTTTTAGATGATACGCAATAAAAGAATATACGATTACGAATCTTATTTTAAACCATATTTTTCACTGGTGCTGCCATCTGTTATTATATAAGTAGAATTATATGATACGTTAATTTAAAAAAAAAAAAAAATCTCTAGGCTGTTTTCAACGTGTGTCTATAATTATAAGCTTTTAATTTAATTAAATTTATTATAATCTGAAATGATTCGTATAATACAATTATTCAAGATTTAAAAAAAAAAATAGTTGTGTAATTATTTAGACAGGCAATGAAGCTTAAAGTGCTTTTAAAGTGTTAACCAGCACCTTGAGCAATAAATGAAAAAAAAAAAAAACCGTTGAAGTTTAAATGATTTTTAATAAAATCCTAATCCATTGTTCAAAAATAAAGAATTAAAATACATGCATTCAAGAAAAAACGAAAACCTCTTGGAATGTATGAAATTATGTTAAAAACCTCATTAAATAAAAATTACAAACAAAAAAACCAGAATGTAAATTTTTAAAAAGTCGTAATGTAAATTAAAGTAATTCAATCCGTGAAACATACTTGAAATCCAACATTATACTTAATACACACACAGTGGTTAAAT
The DNA here is from genome assembly GCA_038373885.1 of Cheiracanthium punctorium. NCBI lineage: Eukaryota > Metazoa > Arthropoda > Arachnida > Araneae > Cheiracanthiidae > Cheiracanthium > Cheiracanthium punctorium. The sequence continues at coordinate 150,731 of JAWZYV010001411.1, read as the reverse complement.
GATTTTTAAATTGTAAATTTTTTTAAATATCCACACTACAACTAAATAACTGCAAACAAAACATGCAATGAATTATTTAAATTCCTTGTTTTATTAATTAATTAAATCTCATGCATCGAGTTCTAACTTAAGTCACTTATTAATATTTAGAGTACATATCATTATTCAAGAAATGATATTCATAATTTTTCAAAAAATATTTTCTTTTACTTTTATGGAAAAAAAAATTGTACTAAATAAATCTTGAATAATTTTATTATACGAATCATTTCAGATTATAATAAATTTAATTAAATTAAAGCTTATAATTATAGACACACATTGAAAACAGCCTAGGGATTTTTTTTTTATTATTAGCGTATCATATAATTCTACTTATATAATAACAGATGGCAGCACCAGTGGAAAATATGGTTTAAAATAAGATTCGTAATCTAATTTGTATATTCTTTTATTGCGTATCATCTAAAACTACTTCAACCTGCCTATATGTTTATTTCGCTGGTTTTCATCTCATTATAATTAATGATTTTAATTCATAATTCATCATTTGCCGTAATCATTTTAATTCATCATTTGCCCTACAGACTTGCCAGTTTTCAAATTCGGTGGGCAGGCATGACGTCAGTGAACTAACCAATCAGGGATCTGGATTCCGGCCGGAAGGAAAACGAAGGTCAACGCGGCTCCGAAGGAATGTAAGGATTGGTAATATGCATCCCGGCGGTCCGCCAAGACCAGCGATTTTTTGCCGAGATAAATGCCGGGCACATGAAATTATTAATGGTTTTGAATACGATTGGCAACTCATTTGACGAAAAAACAGTTTGGCGGGAATGACCGCCGGGATAATACGTAAGTACCAAGAAAGTCCAGATGTGTTTCTTAAAGTTCGTAAATTTCCAAATCCTACCAATAATATAAATGTGTACGTTTATGTGTTTGTATGTTTTTGACTGAATCACACAAAAATGGTTGGAAAAATTTGTAATGACGATAACTTATGCCCTGGATACAGGCTACCTTTCAAGCATATAGCATAAATAATTCTTTTACAAAGACACTCAAAATAATGCTAATGCATTGCGCTCTATGGAAATTTTGCAGCTACTAAACCGATTTTAAAACTTTTTTCACTGATTGAAAGTCCTAGGCCAAATGGGGAATTCCTCTGTGTGGAATTTTCTAAGGGATCCTAGCCCGTATTTTCGCGAGTTTTTGGAAAAAAACACGGAAAACTGCGAGCGGCTATAGGTCGACAGGCGCGACCGGAATTTGAACCTGGCACCTCCCGCCTTTCAGTTTTGAGAGTAGAACCTCTTAGACACTGGGGGGACCGTGAGTGTTATAGGCTACCTTTTATGCATATATCACAAATAGTTCTTTTACAGGGATACTCATAAGAATTACATTACGCTCTATGTGTATCTCAGTAAGTACTGAACCGATTCCAAAACTTTTTTCACTGATAGTAAGCTACACTATTCTTGAGTATTATAGGCTAAAATTCATGCATGTAGCGCAAATAGTTCCTTTACAGGAACACTCAAAATAATTCTAATACATTACGCTCTATGGGCATCTCTTTAACTACAGAACCGATTCTAAAACTTTTTCACTAATAGAAAGCTGCACTATTCCTGATTAACATAGGTTAAAATTCATGCATATAGCATAAATATTTCTTTTACAAGAACACTCAAAACAGTTCGCAAATACTGTCGTAACTGTCTCTATTCGCCAAATGCCTGAAAAAAAAAATCTAAATTTAGTAATTCTGCATACTCTCTTATTTTAAATGAAGTATACTACCATGCATTATACTTCATTTAAAATAAGTGAAAAGCAAATAATATTTAAATGCAGTTTCTTTAGTCGCAAACATATTTGTTATTCACACATGCTTCGTTTCTCTCGGGACCTAATTCTAAAGCCGACGCGGACGAAGTCGCGGGTAGCCGCTAGTAAAATAATAAACCAAGATTTACAACTTAATAAAGCTAAAAAACATAATGTTCACCAGCTTTTGCCGAGACATGTGGCTCAACACAAGTCATATTTCGAAAACTACCACTGCTTTCCTTGAAAAAATGAAGACTGATACAGGTATTTCATATATACCTTTTCAACATATTCCTGCGAAGTCCCCTGACGTTTCACCAATGGACTATTGTGCCTTTGGTCTGTTAAAAAGAGCTCTTTCTAAACGCAAACCCACACGATAGATGGACTCTGGAAAGTAGTGGAAGAGGAATGGAAAGCAATACTCCTGGAAATTTTACGAAAAGCTCTTCTATCGTGGAAATCAGGATGCAGACTTATAGTCCAGTAAAAAGGCTATCAGATCGAACATTTAAAAAAATAGTCTTCACATTTTGAACATTAATTAAACGGCCCCGAAATCGTTCTAAAAATGTGTAAACACCCTCTGTATTTCTACGTGGTGTGCTTCATCCCACTCCCACCTCCACCTCTCCCCCTACATCACTAAAAGGCTTTATTTTTAACTATAGAAAGTATAACTTTTCAACAAGGAGTTAAAAAGTTAGGCTAAAAGGAGGTTTAGGGCTCCTCTCTAAGATCCGTCAATGGTGTTGATACATAATTATTAATGATGTTTATTTTCCGAACATGTAAAAGAAATACTGAAATCATGGGAAAATTCGACAATGAGAATTTTATGTATGCTTGTACAGATACGCTCTGACGTATTTCAAATTTGTTTATGCTATTTTTAGGTGATATATGCACGTGTGTGCGTGTTAGTGGCGGATTAATGCAAGTTTGTCGGGGGGGGGGGTTGTTCGTCGGTGGGGGCGGTTAGTTAGAAGATTGACATATACATACATTTTATGGAAGTAAAATAGGATCTTTTACATTAATTTCTTTTTTCTCGGGGTCGCCCCCCTTTAATACTCCCTTGGTGTGTGTGAGTGAACACGATAGCTAGTAAACTGTGCATTCGATTGAGCTCAAATTTGGTAATCTTATAAATAAAAATGAAATTCTGTTTGTTTGTTTGTTTGTTTGTTCGTTTGTGGATTTGATTCGTATACAAATCCACAAAAATGGACCTATCGGCCTGAAATTTAGCACAGATATGTAAAATAATATAGAATAAATCATAGTCCACTTTAAAATTTTGAAAGTCCACCCGTTCCCGGAATTTAAGAGATTTTTTTATGCTCTTCACGCAAAAATCTTTCTGTAATTGTAACCCCTGTAGTGAAAAAAGTGTGAAATAAGGATCGTGGTTGCCATGTGTGGCGATTTTGCCGAATAAAATGTTTTAAATTCTCAAAGTAAAAATAAAAGAATAATAATGATTTTCTTTTTGTTAGTTTATATTCGTAAAGTTATTTTTTTTTAAATTATAATATCGTGTGCATGGGAAATCAGAGCAGGAATGTAATGCTTTACACGCAAAACAATAAGAATTGAAGATTTCCGAGGCTAATGTGTAAATTTTTTTAGTTTGGCGAAAAAATAAAATGGCTGAAATATGGATTTTGAGTAAGTGAGTTCTAGCGGTTTGCACAGTTTTCGGCTTGGCGCAATTTATTGAGAGCTTAAGGAAATAGATTTTTGAAAACAAGTGCAAAGGTTTTATTAGAATACAGCGTTAAATTTTAATGATCCGTGAAGAAATAATGCAGTTATTAAGGGATTTCAAGCGATCTAACTTCAGAATTCTCGCCAATTGAGTACATTGATTTAAGTTGGGGGAATTCCGCCAAATTTCAGAAAATTGAAATCTTCTCATTTTAGTCCGGGAGCCAGCGACAGATTTTTGCGACCAAAATCCTCTGAGCCCATAATTTCTCAGATGATTAAGACGGTTGTGTCTTGAAGCATGGTGACCGTCAGCTGCCGCACCATGGGTGGGTTGGGCGGCGGCCGCCTTCCAGACACGTAAAAAAAATTAAAAAATTCAGTCATTTCCTCCCGGTTGAAAATTTCTGAAATAATAGTTGGCATAGTACTTGTTTGAAAAAAAAACCGTCAGCTGGCCAAGCGGCGGTGGATTATACGTCAGCTGCTCATACGAACATGTAAAAAAAATTTTTTTTTCAATGATTTCCTCCCGGTTGAAAATTTGACAGATGTTAGTTTACATTCTACTTTAAATAAAAAAAACAAGTCAGCTGGCTGTATGCCGGTGGAAAACCCGTCAGCTGGCACAGTGAAAGTGTGGCGCGAAAGGTAGTGTGGCCGCCGCTAGCCTATTTCAATGCACCAGCTGACGGGTTTTTCCACCGTCATACGGCCAGCTGAATTTTTTTATTATGGCAAGAATTATGTCAACTATTATTTGAATAATTTTCAACCGGGAGGAAATAACACACTTTATTTTATTGGATACAACGCGCTGATATCCTCAATAATCTTACTATTTTTCATAATTATGTATAGAAATTTAAAAAAAAAAAAAATCTGTGCTACTTTAAAAACATGAAAACCACCGGTTTCCTCATTTTTAAGAGATTTTTTGGCATTTTCAGCTCCATTTTATTTCTCCGAGTCAAAAAAGTTTATCATTTGTGTGACAAAATTCGGCTCTGCAAGCGGAAAAGGACGTTATATTGACGTTATATCCGGCTTTGAAGGAAAAAATGCGATTCCTTCCTTTTAAATTACTTTTCTAGATTACGCAGTTTAATTTTTCTTCTCAAAAATAAATCGAGGATTTATAAGCGGACTTCGAGCCAAGCAAAGAAATCGTCTGCCTGTATATAAGAATGGCTATGTATACAAAATGAAATCTTTCGAATGCGAAAATTTTTCATGTTTTCAGAATAGCATAATTTGATCGTTTTGGGAATATACTTTGTACTGGGTTCCCAGTAACAGCGCTGGTCTTAATATCAAAAGCCACCAAGGTAGACCACTTTTGGCAATTTGTTGCCAAGTTTGGCATAAAAAAAAATGAATTCTGAAGCTGAGCTCCACTTGGTGATATCTTCTGTACAGGGCGTAGCCAAGGGGGGGGGATTAGGGGGGGTCATACACACAGTTGTGGCCCAGTTGTGTCCAATAAAATAAAGTGCGTATATAAGAATTATTTCCTCCCGGTTGAAAATTTGTCAAATAATAGTTGACATAAGTCTTGCTATAATAAAAAAATTCAGCTGGCCTTATGCCGGGGAAAAACCCGTCGGCTGGTGCATTGAAATAGGCTAGCGGCGGCCACACTACCTTTCCGCGCCACACTTTCACTGTGCCAGCTGACGGGTTTTTCACCGGCATACAGCCAGCTGACTTGTTTTTTTTTATTTAAAGTAGAATGTAAACTAACATCTGTCAAATTTTCAACCGGGAGGAAATCATTGAAAAAAAAATTTTTTTTTTACATGTTCGTATGAGCAGCTGACGTATAATCCACCGCCGCTTGGCCAGCTGACGGGTTTTTTTTCAAACAAGTACTATGCCAACTATTATTTCAGAAATTTTCAACCGGGAGGAAATGACTGAATTTTTTAATTTTTTTTACGTGTCTGGAAGGCGGCCGCCGCCCAACCCACCCATGGTGCGGCAGCTGACGATCACCAGGCTTCAACACACAACTATCTTAATCATCTCACGAATTATCGGCCGGGAAGAAATAACTGACCAAAATCTGTCGCTGGCTCCCGGACTATTAGTACATAGGAGTAACGATGAATAAAACACATTATAGTTGATAATTTAAAAAAAAATCGGCTGTATTAAGGGATTGCAATTTTCAAATAAATGCGTGCTACTCTTTGGCCGTCGAACCATTTCCCATATTGACTGCTAAGTCAATGCTTCGAATGATTCCCTGAAAAAACTCTTGCAAAATGGCGTATGTTGGCACTTTGGCGAGGCTTAGATTTTAAAGTGGATTTTATTTGAGACTGGTATATATAATAACACTGGTTATAGATAAAAATGAATGTTGGTATGTGTTTATGAGGTTGAAAAACTCCAGCACCGTTGAGCACCGTTGCACGATGAAATTTGGTTCACCTAAGTCTTTTATGATGGAGAAGGTTTTTATGCTATCCGTTTTCCTTAACTTGCCACTTGGTGCCGCAGCACAACGTTGAATTCTATTCCGTTTAGCCGTTTGCTATGCGACTATCGTCCAACCGATTTCGATGAAATTTGGTACACGCGAATATTAGAACACGGAGAATATTTTTCACTATCCATTTTGCTGTAACTTGCCGCTAAATGGCGCTGCAAAGCATCAACTTTTATACCGTTCGACCGATCGGCATAAAATTTTTTATACTTACACATTTGAGCACGAAGAATATATTCTAACTGCGTTCCTTTTGATGTTACTCACCACAAGATGACACTGCAATGCATTATTATTTTAACTTGCCACTAGATGACGCTGCAGCAGGCCAAATTCTTGACCATTCAAACGGTCGCTATGAAAATCAGTATACATAGCTATTTGAACAATGAGAATATTTTGGCGTTATCCATTTTGCTATAACTCGCCACTTTACGGCGCTGTAGCAAATCATTATTGAACCACTAGATGGCCCTGCAGTGTATCACTTCTTGACTGTGCAAATAATCGCTATGAAAATAGGTATACATAGATATTTGAACACGGGGAAGAGTTTGGCGCTATCCATTTTCCTATAACTTGCCACTAGATGTCGCGTCAACACATGAACTTCAGGACTGTCCAGCCAATAGTCATAAAAATTCGTATACATCGATATCTGAATGCGAAAAATATTTTCGCCGTATCCGTTTTGCTAAAACTCGCCACTAGATTGCGCTACGCCGCATGGCCTTCTGCACCGTACAAACGATTGCCTTGCAATTCGGTATGCATGATTATTGGACACAAAATAACGCGATATCCACTTTGCTGTATCTGCTTATTACAATGAATAGTAATCACCACAAATCGTAATATCAAAAAGTCCATTCATTCCCGTGCGAAGAACGGGTACTTCAGCTAGTCTATATAAATAAAACAGAGTGCAAACTGTCCGTAAGTTAGTTTGTTTGTTTGTCTTTGTCTCGCGTAGCTCGCAGACGGGTGATCATAGACCTACCTGAAATATGTGCCTTAATTTTTTTGAGTCCCTGGAGCAATTAGTTTATTTTCCTTTGTGTATAAAGTTCGTAAGAGAGATTTCGTTCCTTCGAACAACACTGCTGGAGCAGGAGTCAATGCAAGTATCGCACACAATGTATAGGAGCGGGGAGGTGAAGCAAGAACGCACCAGAATGAGTGGCAACATGTTATTTTATGATAAAAATGGTCTTAAATAAACATTCCACAAATCAGTTTCCGGTCCTCCTATTTTACAAACGAAAGTACCTCCAGCTCCTGCACTATTAATGAAAGTATCCGTATCATAGAGCGATGAGTTAGATACGAGAGAATCAACAATTATATTCGCCACGATAAAATCAGAAGGAAAAACTAAATTAGAGCAACCATCATAATTTAACTCATTCATAGTTCGCATATTCTTGCTGCGGACTAACGCTTCTTCTTCCGTCACCATGACCACATTTCCAGAACACAATTCCCTTTCGAACGTAATATTTCAAAAACGAGTTTTCATGACATGGAATAAAATGTGCGTTTCAACACCTCTTCACATTTCCACGAGGACGTTCGTTCCACTTTATAGGAATGATTCACCCCACACACACTTACCCCCTCTCTCTTTAATTGTTAATTAGATGCAGCAACGAGTTAAAAGATTAAGCAGTTAATTATTGCGAACGCGCAAAACACACTTCAGAATATAGTTTTTGAATTTGCTTTTGAAAGAGTGAACAACCTACACGCAACGATGTCTGTCTGCAGCAACTATTAGACTGACTCTTCAGAGCTCGTATTCGCCATATACTCCGGAGAAATAACTGCTCAAGAGACATTTCAACGTACCACTCAACTCAGCTTAAAATGAAATCATTCAGTTCGTTTAAAAGTCGCACTCAAGTTAGTCTCTTTTGGGATCGAATCCTTTTATAATTATTATAGTGTTTCGCTTGTGACTTTATTTTCCACCAAAATTTTCACACCCAATTATAAGTTAAATGGAATTGTTTTTCGCTCGGAGGAAGGCTTTCATTTATTAACACCCTCCGCCACCACACATACCCACACTAGTTCATTCGTTTTAACGTAAAATGGAAGAGTTTTAATAAACCTATCTTTTGTTGTGTTTATGAAGAATAAAAATAAAGTGGATACATTCCAAAATTAATTCCAAGTACTCATCTCCAACTCTCTTATTTTATTAACTCGACATCGCAAAATTTTGTTAACGTATAATCTCTAACAAATGATACGATTGTAACGCATTTGTAGGGTTATTCCTCATATAAAACCATCCAACCAATATCAAAATATCCTATCTTTAAATACTGATGACATTTTCTTACCGACTTCAAAAAATAAAGAGTATTAAGTTCAATGCATATATATATATATATATATATATATATATATATATATATATATATATATATACCGGGTGTTTCAAAAATGACCGGTATATTTGAAAAATCAATAAAAACTAAACGGGCAGCGATAGAAATAAATCGTTTGTTGCAATATGCTTGGGATAACAGTAAATTTTCAGGCAGACAAACTTTTGAAATTAGTTACAATTTTCAACAACAGATAGCGCTGCAGGCGATTTGAAAGATATAAATGAAAACGCAGTCTGTGAGTTCGCAATTCTGTTAGTAGCCCTTCTGCTGTAAGCATGTGCTGTTTGTTCACAGATTGTAAGTTTGCTGTGAAACAAATGGTTTATTCCTTAGAACAGAAAATTTTTCTTGCTGGAATTCCACCGAAACACAGTATTGTTGCAACAAGACGAAGTTTTCCACGGAAGTTTAATCTAACCAAAGGACCGAAAACCGATACAATAAAGGATCTGTTTGAAAATTTTCAACAGACTGGGAGCGTGAAGAATGAACGTGCTGGAAAGGTAGGGCGACCGCATACGGCACCCACAGAGGGCAATGCTCAGCTTATGCAACAGGTGATCCAACAGCGGCCTCCGATTTCCATTCGCGGTGTTGCAACGTCCACGTATCGTCTCATACGCCAGAGTTTACACCTCTATCCATACAAAATTCAAACTCGGCAACCCCTCAGCGCTGCTTCCATTAATGCAGAAGAGATATTCGCTAACGACATGGTGCAATGTTTGTCTGCCTGAAAATTTACTGTTGTCCCAAGCATATTGCAACAAACGGTTTATTTCTATCGCTGCCCGTTTAGTTTTTATTAGTTTTTCAAATATACCGGAAATTTTTGAAACACCCGGTATATATACACATAATTTTTTACATGCATGCACAAGCGATCATTTTTTATCACGTGGACCGATTTCAAAAATTCTTTTTTTTATTAGAAAGAAAAATGATAGCTCAGGAGTGGTCCAATATTAATTTGGTCACGTTATGATGATATTATCATTTCGAAAATCTGTAAAAACTGTGTTATTAAGCCACTGCTAAAAGGGCCACCAGTAACAATGATGGTCATAATTATTGAAAAGTCCCCAAGGCTGGCCACTTTTGGTGATTTATCGCCAAGTTTGCCGCCAAAAAGTAAGTTCCCAAAACTAAACTTAGCTTGGCGATATCTTCTATATTTGGCGAGATATTGCCAAAGCCTACTATATTTTGCAATGGGAATAGTGGCGTAGTTTATATATATTTGCCACATGGGGAGATGAAATATTTCGCGGTGATAATTGCACCAATCAGCCAGAGATCATGTGCTGGAATATATGGTGAAATGTTTTAACGGCAACCTCAATGGGAAATGATTATCGATTATATGCATGCACAAATTGCCAGAAGTCGCTGGTGGCAAATATGGAAGCTGTTATGTAATAATTTATCGATATGGTGAATTAATTTGAAGCCGTTTTTCTTAAAAAAAAAAAAAAAAAAAAAATCATACTTGTTCGTACTTTGTTACGTTTACTTGTTTGTACTTTAGAGGGAAAATGCAAAATTTCAGGTGTTTTTTTAACGATTTATGTCCGAGTTATAAATTTAATTTTGAAAAAGTCGAAAATTTTGCATGTCATTATCTTAAAGGGTCTGTAACACAAGACCTATTGGACCTTGAAAGTGGACGTCATTCTGTACGCTGTTTTGTGTCATTCCATAAAATATATTACATTGCCATGCCAACAAAAACATTTTTATCTTATTTAAAAATTAAGTTTTTTATATCCTAGAATTGAAATTTTTTATATTTTGTTTAGTCTACGATATTTTCAACACGTGTGTCCAATTTGAAGATGGAATTTTAGTGGCATCATAGTGAAAAAAAAAGTATCACCTGCGTGTACATAATTTATTTCAAAAATTGTACAAAAGTTATACCCTGTAATGATACGAACAATATTGACTGCAATGATATTGTTACCTCACTTACGCTCGAAAAGGGAAAGCGGGGCCGGTTATTCCTAGGAAGTGTAATGACAGCCGTAAGCATTCAGCTGCTAACGGTACGACTGTTTACTGATAACTGAGGGTGTCAAAAGGGACTCATTTTTAAACTTGAATAAATCTTTAGATTTTACGCTCTTCGAATGGAATGTAAGTATCCTTAGCCGCTGCTTTTTGTCAAGTAATCTATAGCTAGAAGTTTCTTTCCAATTATCAAAGCCAGTAAGAGTTGTTTTTTGTTTTTTCCGGCGTGTCTTCAATTAACAACGGAGTAGTTATGTGAACTGGCAATTACAATCAACACAGCGTTCCTTCATCGAAAGCTTGTATTACTTATTAGTTTCCGTATTTGGGTTCCGGTGGTTTGAGTGAAGGGGTTGGGAAGCGCTATTTTCGTGGCGCACTTCGAAACAGTTTATTTTCCGTTCCCTTTGAAAGGCGAACCCTTTGAAATTAAAATGCTCGGGAAGATTCCTTTTGTGGAAGAAGTCTGCGTGATCTTTCATTGGAGCGTTAAAATTAAAAACTAGACAAAAAAAAAACAAACAGCATGCCAAACGCATCGATTATGAGCGCACTCACACATACACATCCCCTAAGGAGATAGTCCTTACGTATAGCTTTGCCTTAACACAACACAACACACTACCAAATCAGGTAATTAGAGAGCGAGTAGTGAATTTTCAAAATTCCCATTGAAATAAACATACCTTAATACTACCACATTGGGTATTTTTTATCGCCAAGCTGAGTTCATATTTCGAAACATTTTTTCTCACCATATTTGGCGATTTGTCACAAAATTCACCAATATTGGCGACTTTTGGAGCAACTTTTTTGGGAAGCACACGATCGTCGTTGGACCATAAGCTAATAATATTACATAGTAGGTCAGAACTGTGCTTTAAATGCCTGTGGATGCTTGTCTCTAAATTGCCATTCAACGTAATGTATTGGAATTATTTTGAGTACAACACTTTCCAACAAGGTTGAAGAAGTGTTAAAAAGGCCTTATAATTGCAGTTTGCATTACAAAATTAATGAGCACTAAGTAATCAATTCATTCATTTAAAACGAAAGTGAAAAGGTGATGGCTGTTAAAAGAAACAGTCATGTCATTTAAAATTCGACAGGCAACAGAACGTCCACTAAAGTCCTTAGTCATACCCATTAATTTGAGAACGGCGAGAGTTATAGCTATAAAAGTGGAGCCTAGAATAGTCAAGTTGTTATGCGTTACAAAAATACTTATAAAATGCGTTATAAGTTACAAATAGCAAAGTAAAATATTCAAAGAAGTAGCCACCAACTCTAGCGTATTTTCGAGAAAATTCCATTTAAACATTTGATAGACTTTTATATACCAAATATTTGACGAACTGTTTGCTGCCTCTGTGGCACCACGGTTTCGGATTCACCTCGAAAGGTTGAGGGTTCGTATCCGCCTCGGTCCGCTCGGATTTATTTTTTTTTTCTCCCTTAAAAATTCACGAAACAATAAAAAATTATTATGTAAGAAATATATTGTGACTTATTTTGTAAAACTGGCATTATAAAAGTTGTTTGTTGTGTATAGTAAATTAATCTCTCCTCCAAGGGAAAAAGCGGATTGTGACGTTATAGCTACACCATCTTTTACCCGCTTTCTTCCTCCTTTCATTGAATTTTGGTGCTGTCATTACACGTAAAAACTTTAAGTTACATTTAAACTGAGATCGTCTAGTTTCCGCGACTAGTATCGAACCGTGGAACCAAGGCGTGGTAGGCGAGCGTTCTAACCACTAGCCAGGTCCGACTCTGGATGACAGGACTACAGTTTAGTGATTGTTGTTTCAATTTTGGAATGGGCACTTATGTATCTAAATAAATAAAATTAGATTTTGCCTGTACACTACTTGATATTAAAAAATTTTACGGTTTCTATCCGTTTTAAGCATTTGGGACCCTAGTACAACCGTCAGAAAAAAAAGTTTGTCGTTCTGTCAGTGCCGCTTTTTTATTCGCACATCACATAAAACTGACTGAAGCGAATGAAATAAAATTTGGTGACTTGATAACTGGTCACTCAACTTATACTATAGACGTCGAATTTTTTTAAAAAAATTAGATTTTTAGACTTTCTCAAAACTGTTTAAAACTGCGTAATTTTTTTTTCACACTAAACGTAATAACGACTTAACCCATTAAGCGCCAAAGCTCCCGTTACGGGAACATCTATTATATATTTTTTCTTTAAATATTTTACCGCAATTTACGAAATACACATTTTTTATAAACATTTACACTATATAACACACACTGTAGTGTAAATGTTTATATAAAAAGTGTATTTCGTAAATTGCGTTAAAATATTTTAAGAAAAAAATATATAATAGATGTTCCCGTAACGGGAGCTTTGACGCTTAATGGGTTAAGCGAAAGAAATGAAATTTGGTGACATTATAGGTGATCACTCTAACTTAAGCTATGAGCGTCGGATTAAAAAACTTTTTCGATTAGATTAAGAGATTTTTCTGAAAATCGTTTCAAATTGCGTAAATTTTTGTTTCAGTATGCATAAAACTGCATTTAATTTGCACACCAAGTGTATACTCAAAATATTCAAAAATGTCCACTTTTTATGTATAAATTGTGTACAATCTATATATTTTTGCAAAAAAAATTCAGGCTTTTTCTAGCTGGGTAGGATCTATAATTTTCGATTATTTATTTTAAAAACTGTACTGAGTTTGGATAGCTATATAGTTATTGTGCAATAAAGCTAATTTGATAGTGTGGAGAGTGTTAACAATTATATACTGTCAATTATTTGAATTATAAGTGTTATAATACAGAGCATTTGAATTTTAATTATAAATCCATCATCCGTTGCAAATAAATAGTATTACTGTTCATTACAACGTAAGTAGAGATGGGGAAAAGCGTTATTTTCAAAGAACAGTTTTTCACTGTTCCCGTTCTTGTTTAAAGGACAGTTCTTTTTCCTGTTCTTTTGAGAACAGGTTCTTTGATTTATCGTAGCTTTATTATGACTATTTTATTCAATTTAAAAATGAAAATATACGTCCTTTTTAACATGTATTATGCTTTAATACAATTGCAAAATGTTTGAAAAAACTTTGCAACCAACATACTGGCTTTCTTTAATCAAGTATATTAACAGTAATTTTTGGTAAAAATATTTTAATTATAGGAACGTTCTATAATATAGTGTTAAATATGCACATATTTCTAAAATCAAAAATTTTTATGTGCTTTTTATTAACCTTTGTTATCCTTACTCATAGCATGTATGTAAAAAGAAATGGAAAAACTTCAATTCTAGAGAGAATTATTTAGGCCAGGCCTAATTTTCGATTACTTACCTGAGTGATACAATATTGCTTACATGAGTAAACAATATTTGTGTCTGACAGCTCCTAAAATGACATAATATTCATAACTGTTTATTTTGATTAGACTATATTGCACAAAGCTTTGGAAGCAGCGGAATCAATAACTTTAAAATCCGTCCAAACAAAAGATTTTTTTTTCTATCCATGAGGAAAAACTATCCAAACATAAGCATAACTAAGAGTTCTACCAGTAACAGCGCAAAGGAATGATCTGTTTCAACTAATCCTTGAACGGTCTGATACAATATGCCACGTGACTGCATACCCTTTTGTTTTAGTTTTTTCTTCTTCAGCACTACTGCAGTAAAAGAGCCGACGCACAAGAGGAGCGACCGTTGAAGCTGAAAATCTGCAATGAAATCCTCCACCCCCTCCTTTCCTAGCCTTATTCCCAGTCCACACCATAAATTTCATGATAAAGCGAAAGTAACGCAAGACTTTGACCCTGGATAATGTGCCAGGGGGTCGTCGGGAAGTACGTTACCTCGGGCACATAATATCCACATTATCACAATGCATCTAAGTAACGCAAGCTTTGACCCTATAGTCGTAACTCTTGGAGGAATGGGAGGGGAAGGGGGTTGTAGAAGTTTTTTTCGGACTTTCAAACATTTTAATACAAAAATAATAATGATAAAAAAACTCAAAAAACTATAAGTGTTCACTATAACGAACGGTGGAGAGAGAGCACCCCCTTCAAGGCCGTACCCAGGGGGTCAGGTCCCCCCTCCCCCCGAAATTTAAAATTTTGTTAACAAAATAATAAAGTTGAAGTCTTTGTGAAAAATTCAGCCTTTTTCTTTCGTTTGGTCCCCCTCCGAAATTTTTGTCTGGATAAATTTTTTCTGGATACGGCCCTGACCCCTTTCCCCTATCTAAGCACTCATGCAAGACCGTACCCAAGGGGGTGAATCAGAAAGTCTGCCCCCATCCCCCCAATTTAAAATGTTGTTAACAAAATAATAATGATGAAGTCGTTTGCTGAAATATTCAGCCTTTTTCACCGTTCGCTCCGCCTCTAAAAAAATATATATTGTTCCAGGTCTAGCTCCAAGAGGTTATGGATCTGGCTCGGGTTAAAAAAAAAATCCTTCTTTGGCTACAACTACAAATAAAAATATATGTATCGGGCTCCAGCTTAAAAGATATGGCTTTTGTACCAACGACAAACATTTTTAGCTCTAATTCAAAATATTAAATAAGTCCATCTCAAGTAAAAAAAAAAAAAATCCTTGTGTTGCCTTCAGGTTAAAAATATACGGCGTGGACGTGCCCATTTCCAATGGGGGAGCCCACAAAATAGTCGATACGCTCTTAGAGCTTAAAAAAGAAAAAAAAATGTGCAGTTTCAGCTTTAAAAGTACATGCTCCAGCTTAAAAATTAAAGACATTCCGTTTATAAAGCTGTAAGTATCAGGCTCAGTATTGCTCCGACTCCGATGTAAGAAAATGAAGACGACTTTGGCATATAAAATTACATGGCTCCGAAAATCCAGCTTAAATGGCTTCAGACCTGGGCCATACCCAGACAAAAATTTCAGGATATATCCCCCACACCTAATTTTCAACTTATGTAGCAAGATTTTTATTTTTTTTTAACTATTGCGAAAACATTTCGTTCATTTATACATCACTGCAATTCATACCTCTCACCATCCCCACCCCCACCCCCCCAAAAAAATTCTTGCTACGTCCCTGTATAAATACACCATATACATATAATGTAATAACGTCGAGGGAGAGACATCCAAACCCATAAGAACCCCCCCCCCTTCTAAGTACGGCCTTACTTCTGACTCCAAGTCTACAACCAGAGGCGGCGTAAGGCGTGGGCGGTGTGGGCCACTGCCCACGGCCTCGCGCCTCACAGCCGAAAATAAATTAAAAAAAATATGGAAAATCCAAAAGTACACGCCACAAGGATTTTCTTATAATAAATACATTAGAATTAATTCTCAACTTAAAGATATTCCACTCTTCGGCGCACGAATGAATGTAAATGAAATCTATATAAATAAAATTAGACTTTTGTCTTCACCCCTGTTTGGGTGGAAATTCTAAGAAACCCTGAAAAGGATTTTTAGGAATTGTTGATAGTTCCATTTCAGAGAAAGAATTTTACGTCTATCGCTTTTCCTCCGCCGTCTGCGCTCGAATTTTTAAAAATCGCTTCTTAACGGTGTTGTTCGAAAAAATCGCGTGATTTTGGTACAGAAGTACAAATAAACTAATTATGTCAGGCACTTCAAAATTTTGAAACTGTCTCTTTACAAGCTGTACTACATACTGAAATAAACGATCAATCTGCATCAGTTTCAAAACTTTTAGAAAAAATTCTTAAAAATCGGAAATTTTCGCAAAGCGTGTCACTCTTCGAAAAATCTTGCAGCTCAGATCCATGTTTAAGAATTTTTTCTGAAAATTTCACAAAAGCCACAGCTTTATCGCTTATTGCAGTGTGTAAAGCAGCTTATGAAGAACCATCTGGAATTTTTTGGAGACCATGGTGCTATTAGTTTATTTCAATTTGTGTACCAAGACTAAAAACAGAGTTCTTTTTTTTTTTCGACATACACCCATGACGCCTCGGGCACGAAAGCCAAGAGCTCCTAAAATTTCATATCTGTATCTCCGGTAGATGTGGCTGAGCGATGATCGTCAGTCATTCATTCTGTCAGTCAGTGTGTCAGGACATCTCCCTTTATATAGAGAGGCATTTTTGCACGCGCCGTGGAAAAAAAAAATAGCATCTGGTGGTTCGTCACGTGACTCATTCAATTAAGATTTCATAGCATAAAATGAAACCGTCTAACATTTATTTCAAATTTTCCTGTAAAAAAAGGATAGGTATCTGATATTTTACTTATTAAGAACTGCCTATTTTATAAGTTTGCGTCATCTGTTGACGACTTTGTAAAATAAAAACTCAATTGTATTCTTTTTTTCGGATAAAAGTAGATTTTTTGTACATTATAGGAACAGTGTTAATTTTTGCACGATAAAAAGTAGAATTTATATTAATCCAGGACTGTCTTTATCCCGAATTTCACTCAAATCTGTCAAACCGTTTCAGTCAGTGGAAGAGTAACAAACATACATACAAACATTGACTTTTATATATTAGTAGGATAGGATTGTACGTATTACGTAAGTGAAATATTAAAGTAGGTAGGTAATATTCATTATATTCCTCCAATTTTTATTCGAACGAATTAGTCCACTTCTGATATGTTAATTATACCTAAGGAAAAAACAAGTACCTACCTAGAAATGTTATTATTGTTTTTGTTTTGTTTTGTGTTAGCTAATTCTTCGGTGGCAGTAAAAACATTTTTTGGTTTTATTCAGAAGATTTTTTTGCTATTTTCAAATTCCAGCAAACGCTGGAACATAATCAAAGATAAATTAAAGCTTACTATGAAGCCCTTATCAGACACAAGGTGGGAAAGCAGAATCCAGGCGGTGAAGGCCGTATTATTGCAATTTGATGATGTTGCTGAATGCATAGAAAACTTAAAATGCCAAACAGACCAATCGGACACACTCAGTGATTGCGATTCCGTTTTAAACGAAATGTTCAGTTTGGAATTTATCATATTATTACATATATGGTATGAGTTAATAACGCGTGTCAATACCACAAGCAAATTATGGCAATCTGTACAAGTCCATTTAGCATTACTCTTGAACATTTGCGTACATTTTGTGACTGATCAAAGAATATCGACAAACTGGATTCCAAAAATGCTTGTCTGACGCTCATCAGTTTATTAAGAAAAGGAGTTATGATTTGCCAAACGATTTTAAAAATAAAAGAGTAGCCAAAAAGAAAAGGGAGTGTTTGATTATGAAGGCAGCGATCCACCTATAAAGTCGGCTAAAAGCCGGTATGAAACAGATTTTTACTTCCTTGTACGTAGTATAAGGAAGTAATGTGATCCCGAAAAATTTTGGGGGTCAAATTTCGACGAAAAAACCGATTTTGACTACCTCTAAATTTAATTAAATTTTTTTTTTCGATACATCTCACGTAAGCTAGCATACACGATCATATAAACGCGTCTGCAACTCATTTTGACCAACGGCGAGTCTATTGTGGCCAGTTTTTCCATGCCGTCTGTACGTACGTATGTATGTCTCGCATATCTCAAAAACTATTGGTCGTAGAATGTTGAGATTTGACATTTAGGATTGTTCTATGATCTAGTTGTGCACCTCCCCTTTTGGTCGCAATCGAATGGATAGTTTATGTACAGGACCGCCCAAAAGATTCGAAATACATTACGTTCTATGGAGCGAAATTCCTTAAACTCGCATATCTCAAAAACTATTGGTTGTAGAATGTTGAAACTTTATATTTAGGATTGCTGTAACATCTAGTTGTGCACCTCCCCTTTCGGTTCCATTCGACTGGATAGTTTATCTATAGGACCGCCCAAAAGATTCGAAATACATTACGCTCTATGTGCCGAAATTCATAAAACTCGCATATCTCAAAAACTATTAGGCGTAGAATGTCTATACTTCATATTTTGGATAGTTGTAACATCTAGTTGTGCACCTCCCCTTTCGGTTCAATTCGACTGGATAGTTCATCTACAGAACCTCCCAAAAGATTCGAAATACATTACGCTCTATGGAGCGAAATTCATTAAACTCGCATATCTCAAAAACTGTTGGTCGTAGAATGTTGAAACTTTATATTTAGGATTGTTGTAACATCTACATGTGCCGCTTCCTTTTCGGTTCGATTCGACGGCATATTTTATCTACAGGGCGGCTCAAAAGATTCTAAATACATTACGCTCTATGGGCCGAAATTCATTACAGCGTATTTTAGTGGTATTGGGCTATTTCAAACGACTCAGATGTGATATATGCTGTTAAGAGTTACAATATGAATTTCTCCATTAAAAAAAGTGTCTTTATTATTTATAGCTTTGCTACAGGAACACTCAAAAGATTTCCAATAGATTGCCGTCAATGGCAATTTTAGGGGCATTCATCCATTTCAAGCACAATACCGTCCTACCACATAAGTTAGGTAATGGTCCGAGTACGGTCACGTGCCTCCCTCAAGAACTACGCCAAAAGTCGCCAAGCTTGGTGGTGTGTGGAGGTGGATGGATGCATTCAATTCATTGAAAGTCTGTGGTCAATGACTACTTTAGCTATCCCCAAATTCTCACAAACTATCTCAAGCTTGTCAGCTTTTGGTGAAATATCGCCAAATAAAGTGTCAGAAGGAAATCTTTCAAACTGAACTCAGCTTGGTAATATCGGAATATATGGCTAGAAATCGCTAAACCTTACTATTACTGATATTTTATCTCTTTCAAACAAATAAGTTTAGAGGAAGTGCGTCGAAAATATTTTTGATGTAATAGACGTGCAAGGAAGTCATGTGTTGTACACATCAGATTTTTTTAATACCATGATTCATTATGTGATAAGTAACATGGAATCGAGATTCATGTCTTTAAATCAACATTTTGAAAATTTTGGTTTTCTCTATGACCTAAACGAGTTTTAAAAAAATTCCAAAAGAGCAAATACTGAAAAACTGTCAGGATTTACACACAGTCCTGCAAGTAAGTGAGAGCAGTGACTTCCAAAATTATGAGTTGTATGAGGAGTTACAAAATATGATCCTAAATTTACCCAACTCTATTAAAGACGTGAAACATCTGCTCCAATATATCATAGAGAACGATTTGAAAGAAATTTACCCAAATATTTACATTGTCATTAGAATTTTGTTAACATTACCTGTAAGTACTGCTTCCGCTGAAAGGAGCGTTCCAAAATTGAAACAAATTAAAAATTATTTAAGAAACACTATGGGTCAAGAAAGGCTTTCAGCGTTGGCAGTTTTATCTGTTGCAGCAGATATAGAATCTAAGATAAATTACGAACCAATTATTAAGGTGTTCACTAAAACCAAAAGTAGAAAATTTCTGTTTCTTTAAATTTTTCTTTATTTTTTTCATGTTTGTTTAATGTTCCAAAGAAGTATAAATAAAAATTTAGGTTTGTTTCTTAATGAATAAAAAACTTTTTAATTTTAAGTGATTTTTTATTTTATATTCCCTTCTTCTTGCACCATCAGAGGGCCTCGTGAAATGTACCTTGCCCACATTAAATTTCGGTCTTGCGCCGCCACTGTCTACAACTTAGACCCAGTATTCAGCTCAGAACGGAATTAAAGCAAAAGAACAGATCAAAAGAACACCTTTCACCCCGTTCACCAGAGAACACTTCGTTTACTCCGTTCCTAAAAGAACACCAGCTCTTCTCCGTTCCTCGAAAAAACACCTAGCTCTCCCTTCCGCGAAAGAACGCTGAACTAGGTGTTCCAGCTCCCAGTCGTGATCAAAGAACTAGTTCTTTTTCAGCCAATAGGAGAGGTCTCCTCGGAACAGGTTCTTTTTCAGCCAAAAGGAGATGGCTGAGAGCGTATGAAGGGAAGGCACGTTTTATATGGAGATAGTGTAATGCTTATATTATTGTTTGAAGTTGATAAAATATTTTTTTCGATTTATTTGTGTTTCAGACTATCATTTTCTTTATTATTAAATTTTTTACTTTGATTGAAATTGAGTAGTTTGGCTGGAATAATAAAAAATGACAAATTATTTTCCTGTGAGTGCATTTCGTATTGAACATATAAGAAAGTTTCTTATTCTTAGCCCGGGTCCACTCTAAAATTATGGTAGGTTGGGCTAAAAGTTCTATCCCCCCCCCCAGATAATCATCATCGTTATCATTATTTCTCAAAATAGCTAAGATTCTGCAATTACTTAGAATTTGATCAAGCTAAAATTGTGAACTTCTGTCCCCACCATCAGATACGTAGCTAAGGTGGGAACAGGAGAGGGGGTAGGAGGGGGGGAAGGGGTCTGGTCCCCCAGAATTTAAATTTTTCTTAGCAAAAAAATATTAATCACGCCTTTTAATGAGAAATTTCACCTTTAAGGCATTTTCCAAAATTTATTTTTACAACTATCTTGCCTGCCATAAAATTTTGAAGTGTCGGACCTTAATGAACTGAGAACATGTATTTGCCGTGATCACTGAACAGGGTGTTCCCGTTCTTTCTTGAGAACAGGTTCAAAAGAACAGGATGTTCATTCTTTCCCCATCTCTAAACGTAAGAACATGATTATTGATAATTAATAAATTCACATACATAATTATTGATTAAGCCGAATAAAATCCAACAAGTGGAGAAAAATCTGTATCGCTGATGTATACCGTGCGCATATACCAGTTGTGTCACGTTGCGGCCTGTGCAGGCGCTCCCTCCCTCTTTTTTAATTTTAAATGTACACACAAATCGAGCGCGAAGTTTGAAATTTAATTAAATTCAAAATTCAAAAATTTCCTATTCTAACCCAGTGAAGATTTCGTTAAAATGTGAACAAACGTACAAAAATATGTGAAATTATGAGAATATCATAAATAAATGTGCAATACCCTTACAGCCTTAAAAAATATTTAAAAATTTTTGTACAAAGAATTTCAAATTAAGTACAAAGAATTATTTTGTCTGTATATGATTGTGCTTTTCTTAATTGTTAAAGCTAGCCAAACAGAGCATGTAATTCAATTTTTGAAGTGAAAACTTCTTTAGGCGCGTTGGGCACATTTGGGATGGAGGAAAATCTTTGAATTGGCATGACCACCACGCTGAGATACATGTAGGGAAAAAGTGAATTGTGACATCATTGAACTTTAGTGCTGCCATCATACGTAAGAAATTTAAAAATACATGAAATAAATAACTCAAAGTGTGCTACACAAAGTTGATGATTTTCAAATAGTAAGTTCTGTTAGACAACAGGAGTTTAGAATTAGCAATTATTCGTTTTTCCAAAACAGAATAATTGTAACTGATTTAAAAAGCGCCATTCTGGCATTAGGTACGATCTGGCAAAATGGTATCTCTCCAAGTAGGGTGAATCAAAACCGTGAGTTCCAAAATGTTAGAACCCAGAATCTTGAAAATGAAAAATAATTAAAATGCAGATTATTTTAAAGCCGGTTAGGTTTAGCTTGGGTATTTGCTACCAGTAGAAATATTAGGCAGCGTTAACTATGCCATTATAGCAGTTATAGTAGATTGGATATTTGTCAGCGCGCCGAGATGATATATTTCGTGGTGCAAAAACGCCAATCTGCAAAGGATTATGTATATGAACATATGGATAACTGTTTTCTCGGTAACCTTACATGAGCAGTAATTATTGGCGATTGTGTAAATCGCCAAATAACGAAAAGTCGCCATTGGTGGCAAGCTATCCTATCTAATCCGTAGTTTTAAATAATTTTTCCAGCGATTATACGAGGAGCTCAGGAACCGTACAACGCGGATTCTTATAACACGGAAAGTATTGTGGCGGCCTCCACAGATGGCGATCGTCTTGTCGGTGCGTTCCCTAGCGCAGACCCGAACTGTCGGCAGTCGCATTCTTCTGAGGAACTTTTGAGCATCCCTTCGCGCACACGGTGAGGAGCGCTCGCGGCTGCCCTCTCGGTTTGCAGAGCCAATGAATCTGGCAACGCTGGTGGATGCGGGGCCTTCGCTATTAGTAACGGGCCTGCGCGTGTATTTCGATGAGTCATCCAAAGAGGCCTGTGGATGCTCGCGTCTTCCCGTATACATCAAGCAATTTTTAAGCTTTCCGATGCTTTGAAACGTTATTTAATGTAGTTTTAAGTCATGATTGTGTTACTCATTCAAGTACATTCGATTCGGGCATTCATTCGATTCGTGGGTGTGTAAGCCCGAGACAACGCTGTTCCAAGTGGCTCTGGGAGAGGAGAGCTGCCTGACGGGTACGAGTGCGGATGCTTGCCGGGGTCTTTGGGAGGGGGGCTGCCGGCTGCTTTCTGCGAACTCGCGCCTGGAGGATGACTCGAATCGACTAACTACAGTCTGACTTATCAATTTAAACCTAACTGTTTTTCTACAACGTCGCCGCCGGACTGAAGCTGAACATCAAGCTGTAGTTTTTACTACGATTTCACACACTGGTTGAATCACCGGCCCGAGGACCGAATGGTGTGAGGCTTATGAAGATCGAGGATTCTACTACTGGACTGTGGTCGGTTTTGCGGGTGGCAGCCGACCAACGGTGTGCGGAATCAACTGAAGCTGTCTGGAGTATCCGTTAAAGAAGAGCCACAGTCTGATGGCGAATTGCCGTGGCAGGGCTTATTCAGTGGATGGAGATTCTTCACTTTGCAGACGTAGCTCCCTTAACAGGGCGACGTTGGGTTCCTGCCGCAGTTTTCATCTATCTTGTCATCGGATCATCATCGCCCCGCGTCACTCGCTCCTACGATTGAATTGGACCTTTTTTCTTCTTTTTTCCTGGAGATCTACATGGCCATACCCTGACTTTTCCATCTTCAACATCGAAGGCCACTCTTTTCGAATTTCCAAACTTTGTTTTGGATCGCCCGACTGTTTACATTCAACATCTTACTTTTGCACGTGGTCGTGACTGAGCAACCCGTCCAATGAAGACCGTGCTTTCACGGGGGGAGGACGGGTCAGTCTCCATTTGTCTCGACGTTCCTGATTGGTTCGCAGCTTCGCTGCTCGCCCTTGTTTTGCTGTCTTGCTTCGATCGACGATCAAGATGTTTTTTCCATCTGTGCATCTTTTTGCTGACTCGACTGAATTTTGCCCAGGACTTTTTGGGCCTTCTACACATGATATCAAATACACACTTCAATTTCACACTGGAGATAAAAGCTATTGCTCAAGGTGCTCCAATAAAAACCCCCTATTCAGTCAGTCAGTAATTCAAGTACGAACTCATTGACAGTTTCTTTACTATGATACACGTGGACATTAAAGTAAATAGATGCATGTAAGATAGATGCATGCACAAAGTAGCGCTCACTCTCATGATTCATTATTTTAGCTTGATTTTTAATATACATGAACAAATTAAGCTGACTTTTAGTATGAATTAAAGTAAACGAATACACAAATGATACAGACATTTTTATACTGAATGTTTAAGTTTCACATTTTCAAAGCAGTTAAAACCATTATTACTTTTAAAATAAATTTAACTAATAGTTATTAAATTTTCATTTATTAAATATTGTTCGGCTAATATATTAACAGAATATATGACGAGGAGCTGAAATAGAATTTAAAATATTTGATATTTACAATTCACGTATAAAAAATTTAAGTACTGATATACTATTTAATTTTTAATCTTTTGTAAGGCGTAGGTATCGGAATAATGTTTGCTATAATTATAAGTACAACCTGTGCACTGCATGTCCTTGGTATTTACATGAAAAATAATGTAAATTAATTTAACGAGAAACATTTAGAATAAATTACACAATAAAGGGTGTCCCATAAATAGTAGTACGAACTAAAAGGGGAGATAAAATATATCAAAAGGATTAAGAATCACGTAACGTGTATGATCAAACACATTTGTTAACTGTTTTTATTTTGGTTAGTTCAAATGAGTTTATTTATCGAAAATTTTACCATTCGAAATGAAAATGATTTATAATTTTCAGTGT
Source organism: Cheiracanthium punctorium (assembly GCA_038373885.1). Classification (NCBI taxonomy): domain Eukaryota; kingdom Metazoa; phylum Arthropoda; class Arachnida; order Araneae; family Cheiracanthiidae; genus Cheiracanthium; species Cheiracanthium punctorium. Next base: position 126,342 of record JAWZYV010001411.1, on the reverse strand, counting down.
TAGTTCCATATATTTTTTCTTCTCCAAAGAAAAATAATAAATTTTAGAAAACCATACTAGGAAGTACCACTAATATTCCAATACCTCCTTTTTATTATTAATTGGTGATTTAAAACAAATATTTTTGTCCCTGCATTGCTGTATATTAGGGTTGTAGCTTTAAAAAAAAAAAAAAACCGCTCCACGGCCTTTGAATACAAATTAAGATAAACTAACAGCTCTAGGACTTGAAAAATTTCAAGATCCCTTTTCACAAGTTGCGCTAAACACTGTAGTAAACGAAAACCAAACGATCCCTGAATTAATTACTTTTTATAATAGCCATTATCTAAATGGAACTTTGAATTTGAGCATAATGAACGCTTATACAAAATATTAACTTCAATTAAAGTTTCAACATAAACATGTGCAAAAATTAATAACATATTTTACAGTACTTCTGCACTGAAACCAATATCACACATTTAGTGCATTTATAATAAATGACATTTTCAACTGAAAGAATTAAACAGATAAGAATGTCTAACTAGTATTACAACACACGTTTATTTACTAAACTACCCAAGTTAAACGATTTCAGATTAAAATAATTTATAAATAACACATGAATATTAATTCACAAAACATGCTTTATATCCTATACATTTGTAGAATTTCTAAATAAATTATACAAGTGTACACTTACCTTTACATTCAGAACTGAAAGTTCGAATTCTTTGTTGATTTATTTCCATAAAAAAAGGCGCAATCTTCAAAATATCGTTACCTACATCTAAATCACCTTGTCATTAAATCACTATGGCAAAACTATAACAAAATTGTTTTTTAATTATAAAATAAATTAACGTTTATAATCCCAAATCGCATACAATCGAACAGCGCAAATGTAAATATTAGGTCTCAATGATTCAGCCATTTCTTCCGGTGGCAACGAACAATCAGGCCTGGTTGCTAATAACGACTGCCCCGGTGGACGGCACCTGATATAAAGGGACGATTGACACGTGACACATGTTACGCTCGCTTCTTTTCTTCGCCTCGCGCTCACTGCCCGAGCCAGAGCTTGCTCCCTCGTGTGTGACAGTGTTCCTTTCAGCGGCCTTTGGGGCCGCATATTGTAATTCTGTGCTAGTGTCGTGTAGAGCTCACATGCTCGATTCATCCTAAATAAATTTTGTTAAGTTTTTATTCGGAAGCTGCTTTTACTTCACGGCGGACTCTACATTCAACGTTTTCTTCATTCTTCACATAGTAAGGAGCGTAGAATATGCTCCCACTATAGTATCTACCGTGTTATAGGGGGGGGGGGGGTCTACTGTATTGTGAAGTTTAAATTCTTATGTACCAATGAACATGCAAGAAATATGCAATGTGTAGCTCAGTAACATTCTATCCGATCCAATTTTTGTGTTTTGTCTGTTGAAATTATGCCTTTTTCATGTATAAGCCTTATTAAGGACCGAATGCCTCATATGAAAAGCGAGTCAGATTTTGAGATTTTTCTGAAAATCGTTTAAAACTGCGTAAATTTTTGTTTTAGTATGTATAAAAACTGCATATAATTTACACAGCAAGTGTATACTTTCAAAATGCTCAAAAATATCCAGTTTTTATGCACAAATTGTGTACAATCTATATGTTTTTGCAAAAAATGTGCAGACATTTTCTAACTGGATAGGTGCTATAATTTTCGATTATTTTTATTTAAAAAACTGTACTGAGTTTGGATAGCTATATATTTATTGTGCAATAAATTTAATTTGATAATGTGCAGAGTGTTAATAATTATATACTGTACATTATTTGAATTATGAGTGTTATACTACAGGGCATTTGAATTTGAATTATAAATCCACCATTCGTTGCAAATAAATAGTATTACTGTTTATTACAGCATAAGTATATAATTATTGATACTTAATTATTTCACGTATATAATTATTGATTAAGTCGACCAAAATACAACACGTGGGGAAAAATGTGTATCGCTGATGTATACCGTGCGCATATACCAGCTGTGTCACGTTGCGGCCTGTGCAGGTGCTCCCTTCCTCTTTTTAAATTTTAAATGTACACAAAAATCGAGCGCGAAATTTGAAATTTAATTAAATTAAAAACTCAAAAGTGTCCAATCCTAAGCCAGTGAAAATTGCGTTAAAATGTGAACAAACTCACAAAAATATGTGAAATTATGAGAATATCATAAATAAATGTGCAATACCCTTACAGCAGTGTTTCTCAACCTTTTGACGGCACACTGAAAATATCTGGAATTATTTGAGGCACACCTGAATATAAAAAATGACAAAGTTGTATCATACATAGAATAGATAATATAAATCACTATTAAAAAAATTACTGACAAAAAGGTTTTCCCAGTAAGAGGGCTGAGCTTGCTTTTTATAATAACCATAAAAAAAAATTTCAGTGAGAGCGCTGAGCCTGTCTTTTTGAACAAATTAAAATCTATACGGGATTTTAAAGTTGCGAGACAAGCTCGCATTTCATCGTCAACTATTAAAAGTCTTTCTCGTTTTCTGGACTTGTGGGACTCGTGGACTTGATTTCAGTTAGAGCTGAAAATCCATACTCAGAGAACCACGAGAATGCAAGGGGTTCTCTGAGTATGCAGAATTCAGACTGCGAGGATGCACTTCTGCAATTCGTTCTGAGAGGATTCAGAAAGAATTTTTACAGCTTTCAAGCTATGATTGCAGTGTATGAATTTTTTACGGACAGCCAAAACTCATCCAAATTTTTTTCGAAGAAAGTGGAACGGTAAAACATATCGTTTCTCAGATCAATCAGCTGTTCTTTTTCTGCTACTGTCAAATTTTCTGTTTTGCAGATTACAAAAGGGTTCATCAACCATTCGTATTCTTCAACGGAAAGTGAGGGAAAGTAGCTTTTAAGTGATGTTTGAAGTTCACAAATTGTGGTAATAATTTCGTTGGCAATTTTGTTTTTTGACTGGAATTCATTGACACCGGGAAAGCATTCAAAATTTCCTTTTGATACTTCAGCTTTCCACAGCATTAATTTTTCTTCAAATGACTTCAGTTTGGAAGTTGAAATCACGATATTCTCAGATGGACCTTAAAGACTTAAATTCAGAGAGTTCAGGTTTTCAAACAAGTCCGAGAGAAAGTGAACTTGAGCCACCAAATCTCGTCAAGAAAATAAAAATCAACAGATGTTTTTTCGATCTCCAAGAACAAAATTACTTCTGCCTTCAGGTGTATAAGCCGTTTCAAAACCTTTCCTTTTGAAAGCCAGCGCACTTCAGTATGATATAAAAGAGTTTTGTAATCTGAATCCATTGCATCGCATAGCTTTGAGAAAATTTGGGATTTAAGAGGTCGACTCTTGATGAAATTGACCACTTGGATGACTTGGTACATAACGATCAACATATCTGTTGTTAAAGATTTTGAAACGAGAGATTCCCTGTAAATCGTACAGTGGACACTTATAATGTCAGGATTTTCTTGGCGCGCAAGTACGATAAATCCTTTTTTGTTTCCCAACATTGATGGACACCCGTCTGTACAAACACCAGCACAGTTTTTCCATAGTAAACCGAAGCTTGAAATATTTTCTTGTACAAGATCAAATATGTCCTTTCCTGTCGTACTCTTCAAATCTTTGCAGAAAAGATATTCAATCAAGAATTTTTCATCTTTAACAAATCAAATGAAAGCAAGGAGTTATGCTTTTCCATTGATATCTGTCGTTTCGTCAATCTGAAGTGACCAAAGCTCATTGTCATGCGATTCGAAATGCTCTACAATTTGTTTTATTAAGTCGATTCTACGTGACTAATTTTCGATTCTACGTGATATTGTGTCATTTGAGAGCGGTACTTTCTTGACTTTATAGCTTTTGTTCAGTAATCTGCAATCGGTTAGTGCTCATAGAAATGATCAAATACATAGTGAAATAATTAATTTTTATAAAAAATTTCAGTAAAATTAAATTTATCCAAATAAAAAATAAATTACCTATTCAATAAATATTACACTATCATATTGTATATCTCTCTATTCTAAAAAAAAGTAAAGGCCGCTGTCGCTGTCAAAGCTTGTTGACCTAACTCCTCCTAAACCGTAGGGATTTGAGTTTCGACTAAGACGCCTACAGATTCGAAAAATTCCGAGGAACCTGCTAAGCTGATTTAAATTTCGAAAATCGAATTATTTTAGAAGATACTAATAAAAAACTGAAAAAATAAACCGAATGGTTGGCAGATTTGGCATAAAATCATTCATTCCTTTGCAACAAAGCGTTTCCAAGTATCTAGAATCGCGTGAAATTTACAAACATGAGTTAGAATTACGTCCATTTTACGCCAAAATAAAAACTATATGAAATAAGTAACTCAAAATGTGTTACACTAAGTTGACAATTTTCAAATAGTAAGTTCGCTTAGACAACAGGAGTTTAGAATTAGCGATTATTCGTTTTTCCAAAACAGAATAACTAATATCTTGCAAATGAAAAATAATTAAAATGCAGATTATTTTAAAGCCGTTCTCGTCCAGCTGAATTATTTGCTACCAGTAGAAATATTTGGCGGCGTTAACTATGCCATTATAGCAGTTATAGTACACTTTGGATATTTGATAGCGCGACGAGATGGTATAATTCGTGGTGCTAAGTACGCCAATCTGCAAACGATTATGTAAATGGAAATATGGATAACGGTTTTCCGGTAACCTTAAATGAACAGCAATTATAGGTTGTGGGCATGTGTAAATCGCCAAATAATGAAAAGTAGCCATTGGTGGCAGGCTATTCTATCTGTTCCGTAGCTTTTATTAACTTTGGCGACATGTACGCAAGTCGCCAAATAATGAAAAATCGCCATGATTGGCAAATTCGCAAGGTGTCCAATAGGTTTTACATTATTAAAAATACAGCTGAAACAGATGTTCTGATTTTATTACGCTTTAGCTCCTAATTAATATAACTTTTGAATGGCAACATTATCATTGTGTTTCTGAGGAGTGCAAATAATTTTCCGCACTCCAGGTGGAGTATAGCTCAGGACCCGTACAACACGGATTCCCATAACAAAATATCTTCGATGCAAGAACCAAGCAATGTGTAACAGCTCAGTAACATTCTATCTGATCCAATCTTCGGGTTTTGTCTGTTGAAATTATGTCTTTTTTTACGAATAAGCCTGATTAGGGGCCGAATGCCTCATACGAAAAGCGAGCGTGCGAGCGTAGCGAGTCTGGGGGCCTTGGCCCCTAGTTAATACAAAAAGAAAAACATTTCTTTCGTATTCGGGTTAATACGAATGGGACATTCTTTAAATATATATAAATATATATGAAATACTTTTAAATATATATGAAATACTAAGAATTTCAAATGTATGAAAATGTCAATAAACGTTCATAAATGTTTGCTTTTTGTATAAAAGTACAATAATGTGCGAAAACCTGTTTAGCTGCATAAATATAAATTTTAGAAAGCTTGTCAAGATGTTTTCACTTCTGACACAGTATAACTGCGGATAGGGAATGCAATCCCGCACTGTTTTTCGTCTTGCGGGATTTCGGGATTGAGATTTATTGATCTCGCAATCCCGCGGGATTGACATTTCATTTAGCCAGGGCTTCATTTCAACAGAGAAAAGTAAAAAATGTAAGATTTTAAGCACTATGAAGCTAACTTTAATAATAATAATTAATCTTATGAGATAATTTATACAATAATAGAAATATGAAAATTATAATCATGATTTTCAGAATGATATACTAAGTTATGTCTTAATATATTAGTATTAGTTATGTTAGTTGTTAAAAATCAGGAATTTACAGAAAAATACAATTTATAAATACATTCACATACTTACGTCATTTTCTTAATTGCTGAAAAAAGAACGCACAAAATCGAACAAATCCAATGAATCATTTCCTAGTCTAGATTTAACTTTAGTAAAGTAATTAAAAGCGTGAATTAAAAACAATTAAAAACTAAAATGAAAACTTTTATAATTAATTCTTGACTGTTCGCTAAGAAATAAATTAGTATGAAATATTTCAGTTCATTTGGGACTGGGAAGTTTGCGAAAAATTTAGATTACGATGTTTAGATTTAGATGTTTAATCCAGACTCTTTTATTAGAAGATAATTTTAAAAAAATAAAACTTTAAATTAAATTTTTTAATTATTGATTCGTTTATTGTAAGCTAAGAGACATGATTATTAAAAAAATTTCGGTCGACGGTCTATTGTTTGGGAAAGCGGCGTAAAATTTTAATAAAAAATAATTTATTTCTCAGTATCAATCCCGCGGGATTAGGATCGTAATCCCGCGGGACTAGTCCCGCAAATATTTGTGCGGGATCCCGCAGGATCCCGTTCCCGCGGGATCGGGATTGCATTTCCTAACTGCGGAGCAATGTTCGGCAGTAGTGTAACTGAGAGTGTGACGTCTTTGAGATCAGCCGCGGTTGTAGATCCAGTAATTTCCAATCTGCAGAAGCCATTCAATCTTCTGCGTAAATAAGACGTCTACAAATACATGTCTTATGCATGTTGTACACGCACATCCATCAGATTTGCAGATTTGAGTGACAATTAAATATCTATGGGACATCAATTTCATTAGCTACATAAGATGTCTACTGATGGATTTCTTATGAATGTCATAAATACTTCCGAAAACAGATATCTGTTTTCGGATGACTATTAGATATCTATAAGCCCTCTAAGATATCTTATAGTGGTAGCAATTTAGATGTCCTATAGATATATATTCTTATCCGCGTATAAATATCCTTTAAATGTCATTGATATTATAGATCAATTTGGATATCTATTAGACCTGATTTGGACATTGTGTGCTGTGTGGGAAACCGAGATAAAAACATACATATTAAAATACAGTCGCCAAATAATATCCCCTTTTTGTAAAAAATAATTTTTTTAAATAATACACCAAGTGAAGTAATAAATAAAACATCAAAGTTGAAACATTTCTTTATCATTTTGAACAGTCAAAAACTTCTTAACTCGGTTACTTTTTCTACAAAAATAGCTTTTACAAAAAACGAGATATTCTGAGAATATTTTTTAGACGCCTTATTACGTCCCGGGGACGATATTGAGATCACAATAATCAGTACGTAAACTTAAATTTTATCTTTAAAAGTAATTATTAATAATCATAATTATTATATCTAATCAGACTTTTATTAATCATTGGTATAGTTTAAGTAATTTTAATTCTCAGAACAGATCGTACGAATAAAATTTACTCCTGGATTTTCAACACAATCCTCATGCATCCATTGGGAACATTTTGTGCATATTATCCATTTCTCTCCCTTTGTATCTTGAGAAAACCTTTTCTGACATACTGGGCATTCAGCGTCATCGTTGTCATTATCTTCTTCGTCAGACCTGAACTAAAATCGGGTCTTCATCAGACGTGTCCTCGCCAGTAGATTGATTCTTACGTCGCTTTTTTGGTTTTCTTTTTGTTGCTTCCTGTCGTATTTTTCTTTAAATTCCTAACCCCTTTTTTTCTATAGATTTATCAGAGTTTTTGACATAATCTTTTAAAGTAGATCTTGGCACATGAAATAACTGTCTTTTTATACCCGATTTTTTTTTTAGTTCGGACAGCTTCAACGGCTTTTTTCATTGCTTCGGGACCCCATAGCTTTCTCTTCAGCATCTAAAAATAAAATTAAAAACAGTCAAAAAAAGTACGCCTAGGCTCATGTGAGGGGACGATATTAAGAATTTGTCAAGTTTGTGGATATCATCCATTAAACCAAAAGCACATGTCATAACCTAAAGAAAATTTCAAAAAATTTCAATCTAAGAAATAACAACAAATTTCGTCAAACATTTCATTACAATAACTCAAATACATCCATGTTTAAGCAGTACTCATAGTATTTTAATTAAAAACTCACCTTGGACAGTTTTTTTCTTTTTTTAAATATCTTGCGCAAGGAGCTACGTTTCACCGTCAAACTTTTACTGTGGCCGACTGACATAACTAACTTATGATTTGACGTATTAAAACTAGATGACGTTATTTAGAAAAAGCTTACCGATTATGGCGAAATTAAGCTCGGGGACGGAATTTGGCGACTGTACCTTACTCAATTTTTGGCATTTTTAACTTAAGAATGCTGATTAAAAAATGTTAATGCTACCTGAAAGTAATAATAATTTTCTTAAAATAATAGTAAAGTTATTTTTAGTACGATTATTTTTTTTAAATAGATGGCGCCAAAATCATTTTCGAAACGAAATGACGTATGATGGGAACTCAAGAATCTTAGTCTTTAATCTGTAAATAAATGTTTTAAGCGTAAAATTGTATACATTTCTTATTCTGCCATTTGATATTATTAATTCTATTTTGTATATTCCCACCAGAAATGGGTTTATTGATGTTTATCGTATAAAATCATTAACAGGCTGTGGCTATACTGTGCTGACATAATCAGTACTTATAACTCTTCCGCGGAACCGGTTGGCTATGCCTAATCACCCAATGGATGGAAGTTGTTTCAGTTATAATAAGCTGGAGTTAAATAGTCCCATCTTTAAGCTCGATTAAATTTTAAAAAATGAGATTTTCTAAATTAACAGGCGACGTCACTCTCCGATTTCAGCAGCGATTAAATTCATATATTAATTTTTAAAAAATCGTTAGAGCGGATTTCGAGAAAAAATCTGGACACCACAAAACCCCGAAAACTGCTTGTATATATAGAGTGTCGCAGTTTGTTGGCGGTTGTTTTGTTGGTGTAGGCTGCGTCACTCGTAGAACTGTCGTTCTCCATAATTTACAGGATAGATAAACGTTAACTGTTTGAAAATCCTATACGTAGAAAAGAGTAACCCGTTGAATACATATCGTACTTTTCTCGCTGTACAATATGTGCGAATGGGAAAATTATGAGCATTTTTGACTGATTTTCTTCGCTAGGTTAGAGTGAAAATTGCTGTTGTATGCATGAAAACGTCAAAATCTGCTTTCTATTGCATACATGACTGTAATTGATTGAATTTATTCACCACATGGATTTGAATGTTGCAAAGAGTACTTGAGCTTGAATCTTTAATCAAAATTATAAATTTAGTCCATCTTAAAAAAAAAAAAACTTGTTTATATGCATTAAAAAAGTACTTAGAAGCGCCCCAATTAGTATATTTATTTTGATTGTTATATGAATCTGAATTAAAAATTAACAATTTTTTCTTACTCAAATACATCAGCCTTGTGCGTAATCGAATGCCGGATGGATCCAAAACCCAGGAAAACCAGTTAGTCATACAAGTTCCCTAGTAAATAGGCAATATCGACAGTGCTGTTAAAATGAACTTTTGGTGTCTTTTATTTGTCAAGCACGGGTATCGTGCAGTTTTCAAAATTAGAACAATTTAAAGGGTAAGATTTCCATAATGTTGCAGCAAACTCTGCTTAGTTTCCGGGTTCATATCTTAAAAGTCCAGTGTATATGTAAAGTTCTAGTAAACAGTCCAGCTGAGAGGACGAAACACAAATTCTGTCAATTCTAGAACTTCGTCGCACAATCTGCTGTACACTATTCACAGGAATTAACAGCCAGTAACTTGCTTTATAACAGCTTATCACAGAAGCTTTCTCAGCTGCTCTATTTCTCACAAAATAAAGTACTTCCACAAGCTATAATTCAGTGGAAATTCTTGAGGAAAACTGACACCTATTCCTTAGCATAAAACAATGAAGAATTCACAAGAAACTTTCAAGAACAAGCTTCACAAAATAAAAAGTAGATCACTTAAAAAGCGCACAATACACAGCCTTACTCATGCAGTGAACTAACTGCCTACGACCATTCACTCAAATGAACTGAACTCCTCGTTGCTATTTGCCTTTATGTAGCTTCAGCCGACGTTACGCGGAAATTCCAAAGGAATCCATTTCCAGAGAAATCCCAATTAATCGCGAACCTTGATTGCGTAATAGAAATGCAATTCGATAAAACTAGGCTATTGCGTTATACTAATGCAGGGAAACAAATTTTACAGGCCGAATTAGTGAAATCACACCAAATGTTCCAAATATCGCCAACTTAACGACTGTTTGTCGAAATATCGCCAAAGTTGGTCCCAAAAACGAGTGAAAGAAAATACAAATTTTAATTATTTGAAGCGTAGAATACGAATTTTGGACTCTATTTAACCTCTTGAAGGCAGAACAACGTAGAAATTCGCAACAATACTTTCTATTTTAAGGTTTTCTGGAAAGTTTTTAGTCGTGTAAGTTAATGGTTTGAAATTAAATATCTCAAAAATGTTTAACCCTTTCAGATCTGATTAAATAGTTTCTCTTGAATTATGAGGTAAATAATTTTTATTTCGATTACAGAAATTAACCCTTTATATCTCAAAAACTGAAATTTATTTAAAAAACTTTTTACTGCAATGCGCAGACACAAATTATAAATACCGCCCCCCCCCCAAAAGAAAAAAAATTTCAACTGAGAAGATGAAAACCCGTTCCTGATCGTCTAAAATGTCTGTGTATCTAACTTTTTAGTGTGAGTCATGGAATTTGAATTGAGACAAATTAAAATTTGAAAATAATCGAAATTTATTTGTATTCTCCAATAGATTTCTTGTACAACCAAGATGATCGCCATTTCTAAAACAGTTTTTATGATCCATATTTTAATAAGAAGAATTTTTCTTTAAGGATGATTGTTTTAGAATGATATCATAATTAAGTGCAGCATAACATCAGTAGTGAAGACTGCATAAAAACTGCCTAAATTTTCGATTCAAAACGTTAGCAAATTAGTTAAAAGGAATTAAGGGATGTGTTTTACAAACAAATTTATGGGTAGAAATTAATTTCTTAATAAACTAATTTTATAAAAACAGCATTATAAACTACTCTTTTTTTTTTTTTTTTAACAGTTCAATTTGTCTTTGAAAGGGGTGAAATAATAGATGTCTGGCCCGGGTACCAAAAACCTTGAGTACGAAAAACCTTTGAATATCCTCGGAAAAAGCAAAGTGGCCCCACCATGGCCAAGTGAAAAAGATACTGAACATGGTAGACGGCTGAAGGTCCCGTGTTTGGGCCTATTGCTCGGCTGTCGATCTAACGGTCTAGAGTTAGGGTCGGTTTCCTCCAGACGTAACGTGAACATGCATTAAAACTCCTTAGAAGTTCTCCTACCAAGGCACCCCCACCCGTAGGCATATGCTCCTTGTGTAGGCTTACCCTAACTCAAAACTCAGCCAAAAGCAGAGCTGCCGAAACTTGCCCTAGTTTCAAAGGCACATGCCAACTGTACTTGATATTTTTCCTTCGTGGTCTAAACATGAGCTTTACTTTGCCTGTAAATCCACTTTTTCCTTTAGGACACCGTCATTATCGGAGAACAACACTCGTGTTAGCGAGTTCAGTCTGTGTACTAGTGATTTCCGGATCTCTAAATCCACGGATATGCCTTTTATTCCAAGATCCATAAATACAAATATGGAGACAGATCTTATCCTATGGCGCTAATTTCTAAGTAAAAAAGAAGAGTGCTCCGATTGCGATTTTTTAGCAGGTCTTTCAGTGACACTTTATGAACGAAGTAAAGAAATAATTGAAACCTAGTTGGGCATTAATTAATTTAATTTAAATAGTAAATTCGTTGTTATTACATGTAAAAAAAATTAAGTTTTGATGATTATAAAACAAAAGAATCAATTTCTGTAACCTTCTCGTCATCCTGAACCTTAAATAATTACAGCACTCGTCAACAAGTTACGCTTATGGTAATTAAAAAAAAAAAAAATTCTAGCATTTTGAAGTAATTAACACAGTTGAGAGAATGAAGTGTAAGACGCATATACACTTGTTAATGATGATTCTAAATTTTAAGACGGGCGGGCCAGACATACAAGATGGAGGACTCCAATTTTAAAGCAATTTCGCAAATTACCAGTGCGTTTAATAAACATGATGGGAGGAAACTGCACGAAGTCTCCTCATTTGCATTCTAAATTAATGAGTACGACTAACGAATAATGAAGATATTTTACTCATCAAATGACAGCCCCCCGAAAAGGTTAACACCTCCGTCCAATTATACTTTTAAAAATTCGACCCCCACCCACCCCTTATGCCTCCATTATTTATTCGCGTGAAATGATTCATACCGAGGGTGGGGTGGAGAATTAGTGGGGCAACGACAACAACAAACAAGCCAAAAGGCGCAAGTGCGTCCGTCTTCTGAGAGCGGAATTATATCACGTTCGCCCGACCAATCAGATTCCAATTAATAAAACGCGCAACTATTAGGGCGAAACAGTTCGGATAACTCCACGTTCCGAATACAAATGGCAAGCATTCATTACGCTGGGAGGAAAAGGCATTATGCTGTAACGCAGGTGTTACGCTCTCTGCGACATATGTTCTCTGGCTTTAATTATTATTTGCCACAAAACCGCTTTCAATAATGGAATTGGATTGGGGGGAGGGGAGGGGGGAGGATAGGACGTTCGTTCTAAAACTCCACTCCGTCACCTCTCGGGATGTATACGAATATATTCATGGACCACCGAAATGGCTACTGGAGTATCATTTTGTTTTGCGTATTAATTTTGTGTGCGAGTGCATAAATGTATAAGGGCCGTTTTAGTGCACCGCGATGAGAGGGATATATCGCCACGGAATGCGCACACCGATTGTGAACAGGACTGCAACTAGGGGAATGCGAGAGAAAAGAGGGATCAAGGGTCTTTCCTCCGAACGCCACGCCGGCCCCGGGTGTCGTAATCTCTAGTTTCGGCACCGATTGTGAAACATATTCAATTTTTAATCTCTCACGAATTACTGCGTTATAGGGCATAGTTAACCTGTTAGCTTCCGATATTACGAAAATGTGATATCAGCGAATCTCCCTTTTTTTTTTTTTGTGCTCGTCATTGCTTTCCAGTATGGATCTTTGAATAAATAAGTGATTCGCGTGGCAGTGTGCGTTTCCGTTTCCTCATAAGTATGTTGGTGTTGGTTCGGTAGTCTGTACGTTCTACATGAGTTATTCTTCTTGTGTTATACTTTTCTTCCCCGTTGAAGGTTTCAAAAAACAGACTTCATGTCTGGCAGGGTCTGATTTAGAACAAGAAATGTACTAAAAAGTTTTTCATAATAATAATAAGCTTTTTAGAACTCGACGGCTGTCAATTTCAGACAACGATTTTCGTCTATTCAAGGAACGGCGTTTCATCTTTCAAGGGTTTTGCGAGATAACGGGGGGGGGGGGGGCGGAGGAATAGTAAAATGTGAAAAGTCGCCAGGGTTTGCCTTTTTTGTCGCCAAAAAATAAGTAACCGAAACGGAACCCACATTGGCGATATCTTCTACATTAGGCGAGAAATTACCACACCCTGCTGTTTAGTTTTATGGCAGAATTGATAAGCGCTTACAAAGGCGTCTATATCAGTGTAAGGTGAGGTATAGTTAAGAATACTTGGAGCAGGGGCGTAGCCAAGGGGGGGGGGGGTTAGGGGGGTCATAACCCCCCATGAGGAATTTTTTGCTATACAAAATGTACATTCTTCACTCATTTATCACACACATGTATGCATATATGTGAGTTACAGTAGTCGTAACCCCCCCATGAAAAATTTCTGGCTACGCTCCTGATCTTGAAGTATAGGGTAGGTGCACCAGTGATTGACTCTACGCCAGTAATTGGCACTTTGGCAGATAATTTATTATAATAAGCTTTTATTTAAGAACTGTTATCGAATGGTGGAATCTAGAACCGATTTAGACATTTGTCTTCAATTTAATGCAATTTTATTTTAACTTCCAGAGGGCTCTAGGTATCAGAAATTGAGATTTTAAACTCAGTGCTAAAAAAAAAAGTCTGACTCTCAGTAGCTGGCTTAAATCCTGAAATTAAGATTAGTTCATTATCAGCCTGTTTCTATTTGAAGCATATTTATTTTTAGAAATTAATTTAAATTGAATTGTATGAGATAACTAGCTAATGTATACGTAGTTGGCGGATTAGCATATAATGCAGATTTCCAAAAATCCTGAATTTTCGTCAGCATTATAGGAGTACAAAGAATGGAAATAGCATATTGGGAAAAGTGTTGAAAGCAGAGTTATAACTTTTGTGCAGGCGCGTAGCCAGGAAATTTTTTTTTTTTTTGGGGGGGGGGGATATGAACTTATATGTGTATAAATAGACGGAATTTCATCACTAATCCAAACATTTCGGGGGGGGGGATACATCCCGATATCCCCCCTCTGGCTACGCCCCTGCTTTTGTGCATTGTTAAAAGATTACAGGTTAGAGAGTAACTAAGTGCTTGGTGAAATTGTCAACAGAGAAAACATTTTATTTTCAAAATTAGCGTTTATTTTTGTGGAAAGATCTTTTAGTATCAAGAGGTCGTTCCTCGTTTATAACTAAATTTTGTTTTATTCACTACACGTATTTTAATACTATGCCTCCAGAAAACTTTGCACAAATTTTAAAAAATCTAAAAAAGTAAATAATTTTTTAAATCGGCGAAATTTTTTAAAAATTAAGTAGATAACTTGTTTGATAAGTTTTGCACGTTTGATAAGTTGATAAGTTTTGCACATTTTTAGAATTTATTCAAATTTTAAAAAATCCGACGTTATTTGTTTTAGTCATTATTTATCATCCTGTTACTAAACTTCATTCTATTCTCTAAAGCCGTTTTCGAGGGATGCGGAAATAAACATTTACATGATTTCTCCCAAATCTCAAAATCTATAAAATATTTAAAACAATTTTGGTATCTACAGTTTACATTAACTGGCTACATAACATAATTTCCAATTTTATTCAATTCCATTACCATTTTTTCAGGAATGGAAGAAACATTTTCTCTTTTTCACAAAATCTCAAAATCTATAAAAAATTGTGAGGTACTTTGACGTCTATAATTTATGTTTTATTTCATTCCTTTCAGTGATTTAAATGTGATAGACAAACAAATATTTACATTTTTTGAGTAAATTTTCTCAAAATCTCAAAATCTAATCCCAAATTTTTAAAAATTTCGACGGCTATATAAGTTTTATGCTCATCTATTATGTAACCAAATTTAATTTCTTTATCTTCAGTCGTTCTTGCGTGATGTATAGTGGTCATTTTCAAAATTGGGTGCCATTTGGAAATTTAAGAAGCAAGAACATAATTTCAAAAAATAAGTAGTTTTTTCCATAGTATAAAGCATACCTTGTTTTAGAACAGAGTATTATTCATGCATTTTTTTTATTTATTTTTTTTACATTTTTGCATTATCAGACTAGATGAAATTTGTCATGCCCAGACAGCACATAAGCTTAAATCAAGCTTGACATTTCTTTGAATTTGACGTATTAATACAAGCTTGACAGTTCAATCCATTTTAAGCTTGCAGAAGTCATTTTGAACTGTCAAACTTGGATACAACTTGATTACTGCTATTGCGCTGATGGCGCCTTCTGTCGCTGTAGGTGAGAAGGAGAATGGACATTGAAAAGTCTAGCGTTTTCTCAAATTGGTCATATTAAATAAAGAAAAGTTCGTAAAAGTTGTGTTTTATTTTATTATCGCACAAACCTGGACATTAGAACACGCAAGGGGAAGGAATGAATGGGATAAGCCCCTCTGAAGTGTAACACGAGGGGAGTTTTAGTTTTATTTACATCTAATTAACATTAGTAATTCCATTAACTAATTAATTAGCCCTAAAATAAATTTTAATATAATTAACACAATTTAGTTAGCTAATATACTTCACTTTATGGGTGGTAGAATGAGGCGCAATCCGGCCGCTACAAAATAATTTATCATCAGTCATAAATGTACTTGACCGTAGAATTTAAAAAAAAAAAAAAGATTCTATATTTCCAAATATGGAAATTCTTCAAAATAAAATACAATTATACTACGAAATTTATTTCAAAATCAGTCGTTTCTCTCGATTTTGGCCAGTATTGCCCAACATGAGTGTCGCGATATTGAAAGTTTTAAAACGTGTGCTGATGTTAAGTTTGTGTTATGTTTATTTCCCTATTAGTAGAGTCTCACACATCACACATAACATTATTTTAATTTTGATGCATCCCATGGAAAAATAAAAGAAACAGATAACACATCGGCCTATTATCGATCTGGCCAGAAAACAGCATGATAACCCTAACAGTTACTTCAAATAGTCATATCAGCCCGACTAAGATTGGTGGAACGGTTAGGACGCTGGCCTCCCAACCCAAAGCTCCCGGGTTCTATTCTAGCCGCGGATGCTTGATGTAAACAGATTAAATTAAATTGAAATTTCAGCGTAGTGGGGTAAATGCGTGGCAAAATAAAATATGTGGGGCGAGTTCGCCGACCGGCTCTACGTGTATTTAGGAAATTTTTTTAAGCTTCAAATTAAGTTTGCAATGTCAAGCTTGATTCAAGCTTGAAATGTCAAGCTTAATACAAGCTCGGCAAGTGTAAACTAGAACACTTGATTCAAGCTTGCATTAAGCTTACACACTTGAAATTTTCAAGCTTAATTCAAGTTTATTGACTTGATAAATCAAGCTTGCTGCAAGTTTGCTGTGCTCTCTGGGTGTCTGTTACCGGAC
The DNA here is from genome assembly GCA_038373885.1 of Cheiracanthium punctorium. Taxonomy (NCBI): domain Eukaryota; kingdom Metazoa; phylum Arthropoda; class Arachnida; order Araneae; family Cheiracanthiidae; genus Cheiracanthium; species Cheiracanthium punctorium. The sequence goes on along the minus strand of JAWZYV010001411.1, from coordinate 109,709 downwards.
GTTTTCTTTGAAATTTGTACACTTATGTTTAGCACAAAATAATGCAAAGTTATATATTACATAAGTATGAAGTCCTTTTGTCCATGTAATATAGTCTTTCCCATTTAAAAATATTTTTCGCTTTTATTTTGTAAGTTTTTGTTTGTCATGTCTGCTATTTATTATAGTAACAGACATGACATTTCAAAGAAAAAAAATTCATGAGTCTAAATAATTACACAAGAACATGAAAAGAGACATTAATTTAGACTACAAAACTAATGATTTAAATTAATAAATTGAATTAACAAATTATTAGGTTGTAACGAAAGTTTTCCGCCACTCAAAGTATTGCCTGCACAAGCAGTTCCCGTTGGTGTCTTTGACAATATTTTGTAAAACGATTTTTGTTATTTGAAAGAAAAGACTTGTTTTAGAGAACTGTGTCGTGAAATCTGTAAAACAATATCGTTATGATTAAGTATAAGGTGTCTGAATTGGAACTACCACGCTACCAGATTGATCCATCATTTAATCTCAGTTCTGTCGCAAAAAGTCAGCTACAGAATGACACTGAATCATGTATACTGCTTAAGGTACTACTGTTGAATCATGACACTGTGAAGATTTGGTACCGAAAGTTCAAAAACGAGGTCCAGGATATTAAAGAAGCAGAGCGCTTTGGCCGGCCTATTCATGCTGATGAGTCCCGCCTACGACAATTTGTGGAAGAAGATAAAATATTCATCCACTCGAGAGCTAGCTAAAAGAGTTAGACTTTAGTGCCATGTTCATTAGTCGCACTAAGCATAAAAACTTCACATATAAGGTCAATAGTTGGGTATCGCGTGAGCTGACTCAAGCAAATCTGGCGGAAAACTTTCGTTACAACCTGATAATAAACATATTTTACAGACCTAATTAATAGGGATCGACCGATACCAGATTTTAACCGAACACCGATGATTTTAAGCTTCAGTACAGGCCGATACAGTTACTTTACATGTTTTTATGGCATCAATGTTACATCTACATTTATTCAGGGCAGTTTATGAAACATGAGTGCCCTTCTCGTTCTTTTGCTTAAATGAATGACGCCCTGCGAGCCAACAGATAAAACTTCAGGATTGTGTCAGGTAGAGAAATTAACAAGAAAAATAAAGCATGATAAACGCATTGATTATAAAACTCTTTCCAGCATATTAGCGAGAGCACGCGTATACACACGCACAGACATCCCCTAAGCAGATAGCCCAGCCCTTGCACAGCTTTGCCTTAACACAACACAATACACTAACTCGGTTAATTAGAGCTAGCGTAATGAATTTTCAAAATTTCCATTGAAATCACCATACCTTAATACAACCACATAAAGTATTTTTTGATTTCCCGCGAAGTAATGAAAAGATCGCTAAGCTGGGTTCATTTTTCAAAAGACTTTTTCTCACCATACTTGGCGATTTATTTAGTAAAGTGATTTAGCAGTTTAACCCTTTCAGGCGCAACCCTTTCCTAATGCTGAAAAAGGGTCAGCCGTTGCCATCACTCGACTTAACTACCAGCAAGATGGCGGACGATCGAAACGTTCATCGCGTGCCACAGATCTAGAGACCCTTTTTTGACGCTATGGCAACGGCTGACCCTTTTTCCAGTATTGGGCAATCTATCCAGCTGTTCTAGCATTCTTTCATTTTTCAGCAGATGGCAGTGCTGCTAAAAAGAATCGCGACAACTTTTTTACGGGGAATGACGTGCTAAAAAGTAAAGGATTCTCGTGGAGCTATGTCACCCGCAACTATTTTTATAGAAATCAAATCTATTCTTCGTGACTGGCAACAGTCAAAACGTCAGAGTTTGGTGTTCCCAGAGCGGGAACACTGAGCGTTAAAGGGTTAAGTAGAGTGATCACTGATGATCACCTACCAATGTCACCAAATTTCATTTCACTGTAATTAGGTCCAAGACTATAAGCCCGGGTCTACTGGGCCTGATGGAAAATCAGGACCTCCAAGACAGGCTAAGAAAGAAGGGAATTTCCTTTTAAAATTAAACACGCGGCAGAAACAAGCTTTTCTTTTGTTGTTGTTGTTAATATTTAGCTATTTCATTTAGTTAAATACCACGATACAGGAAAAGAGAGGAAGAAAGAGAAAATTAATAACAAGATCACTTTATGAGAAGTGACCCGCGCCCCTCCAATTCCAGACGAATTTCATTTAAGACGTCTCTTGATGATATATATAAAACGTCTTTCCCCTCTAATAGACAAAGAAAAACAGAATGAAACAAAAGAGCTTTTTTCTCTCTGCCCTCGGGGCTATGATGGAAAAGTACTCGAAAGATAAATATTTGTTAAAACTCGAGAAAAGAAAGTGAACCTGCTATGGAAATAGAAAATCTAGACGCAAAAACTAACATATGATTTTTTTTTTCTTTTCCTGTAATTTCAGCACATTGGATTCCTCTTTTATTTAAGTCTTTTTCGCGTATAGTTTACAATTAAAAGGTAATGTAATTTCTTGCCGGTCACATGATCTATAAAAATGCATGTATGTATTAATTCGCACATGCTGCTCACTTTTAATTTTTCACCCCCTCATTTAAATTTTTCTGAATTCTGACATGGTTGCGGGAATACTTTTTAAGTTTGCTAATTTTTAAAGTTTAGCTAAAGTTATATACTAACGCTTTCCAACAAAGCTGAAAAGTGTTTATGATTCGGGCTCGTCTGTCTGTCTGTCCGTATGCTAAGATTTGCACAAAATTTATAATAGATATTACTACGTTCTATCAAAAAGAATGTGTGTGTGCATTTAGAGTTATTTTGCGACCCGCAGTGGACGAGTTGGTTGAAACTCGGTTCTGATAAGAGCACCGGAAGTGGCCAGCTCTTGGGAGGGTGACTACCTGTCTCGATTTAACTGATGACAGACCTTGAACGATTTAAAGGGGGCTGTTGCAACGATTTAAAGGGATCAGTCGTGGCTCTGACACCCTCCATTTTTTTTTCCAAACTTTAATGTATCGACTGTAACTGGCTCTGAGATGCTTCAGCGAATTTTTTTCTTTTTATCTGATAATATACCTTGAATATTAAAATCTAAAATTGAAAATTCATTCGAAAATAGAACCCCCAAATAAGGGCCCCCCAAAACCCACAATTTCATAAAAAATACAGTTTTTAAGAAAACTTTACATCTTGACTCTGATATGGTGTAGAAAAAATTTCTGCACAGTGCAGTTGTACATCTTCATATAAAGTGAATCCAATGTTAAAAATTTTTGAAGGCCCCTAGGGCCCCTCGGTACGGGCCCCAAACATGGTCCTTATCGCTAATTTATGCAATTTCGAAGGACTGGTACAACTGAAGCCGACTTTGTACATGAAAACTATTGGCATGGAGATGCAGTATCAACTTAGTAGTTTCATATTATGAAAACACATTTTTGAAGGTACAACTGTTTCCAAGAAAAATCCCAAAAAGTACCTCCCAATTTGGGACATTTCGCTGACACGCGTGAGGCATTTCGGTGTTGCTTTTAGAAATTTAACCGACTGTAGCAATATTGAAAATTAAACTTGTCCTGGATGCATTAATGTTCAATATTGCTACAGTCGGTTAAACTTCTAAAAGCAACGCCGAAATGCCTCACGCGTGTCGGTGGAATGTCCCAAATAGGGAGGTACTTTTTGGTATTTTTCTTGGAAACAGTTGTACCTTCAAAACATGTTTTTTCATAATATGAAACTACCAGGTTGATTGTGCATCCCCATGCCAATAGTTTTCATGTGCAAAGTCGGCTTCAGCTGTACCAATCCTTCGAAATTGCATAAATTAGCGATAAGGACCATATTTGGGGCCCCGTACCGCTGGGCCCTGGGCTCCTACAAAAATTGTTAACATTGGAATCACTTTATATATGAAGATGCATTACTACACTGTGCAAAACTTTTTTCTACATCATGTCAGAGTCAAGATTTAAAGCATTCTTAAAAACTGTATTTTTTATGAAATTGGGGGCTCTGACTATTTTCGAATGAATTTTTAATTTGAGATATTAATATCCAAGGTGTATTATCAGATAAAAGAAAAAATTCTCTGAAGCACCTCAGAGCCAGTCACAGTGGAGACAATAAATTGGCAAAAATGGTCCTAAATTATTTTTACGTCACCCCTCTGGGGTACTGTGACCCCCCATAACTCCAAAACTAAAACAGGTAAATCAAAAATATTTCAGATTTGTTCTTTCCTTGGGTAAGACAACATAAGAAAAAAATTTCATGAAATTCTGAGATGGTGATGGAAACTTTTTTCGCCCAATTTCCTCTTAAAACAAATTATTAACTATACTATACGTACGTCGTCGCCAAATTTTGAAAAATCGCCATGGGTGGCAAAAACGCAAGGTGTTCCATAGGTTTTACATAATTAAAAATAGTGTGACGTTTAAATTTTTGTGTTCCAATTAACATGCAAGAACCAAGCAATGTGTGGCTCGTTAAAATTCCATCCTATCCAATCTTTGGCTTTTGCCTGTTGAAATTAAGCCTTTTTTTACGAATAAGCCTTAATTTGTACCGAATGCCTCATACGGAAAGCGAGCATAACGAGTCTATAGACCTTGGCCCTAGTATAAAAAAATAATAGATTAATAGACAGTGCCGGTCCTCGGTATTTTTTAAAGTGGTGCAAGTGTACAAAAATATGCCCCCCCCCCCAATAGGTAGCTAGAAAATTTTTCAGAGGGATAAAACGAGGATTTCAACAATATATGGGCATTCAAATGTATGTATCGTTAGATAGTAAGAGATTTTGGCTTAGGACCGTCACTGTTAATAGTTACTATTTCATAGCCCTAGCATTTATATGCACACCATCTTTTTAGCTAAGCGGTATAGCCTCCGGCAATTATTCAGCGCAAAACCATCATTTAGGCATGGCCTAAGTAGTGTTTTGTGCTTATCGCGGGGGAGAGCTGATTTTCAATCGGAGCTGTTAAAAGGAAATGCCTTCCGATGTGGAGTGAAGTGAAGATCCATTTCATTATAAATAAATGCTCTGATAGTATAAGCAATAAAAGCCATACTCAGAGGAGGTGGACCAGGGGTTTCGGTCGCCCCTCCTTTCGAAATTTAAAATTTTAGTAACAAAATAATAATGATGAAGTCTTTTTCTGAAAAGCGTCCTTTTCCACCGTTTGTTACCCCTCCGAAATTTTTTTCGGGGTACGCCCCTGGAAGCATTGTGAAAATAATTACTTAACCCTTTGAGGCGCAACCCTTTCCCAATGCTGAAAAAAGGGCAGCCGTTGCCATCACTCGACTAAACTATCAGCAAGATGGCGGACGATCAACGTTTCGATTTTCCGCCATCTTGCTGGTAGTTAACTCCTGCGATGACAATGGCGGCCATTTTTTCAGCATTGGGCAATCCAGCTGTTCTCGCATTCTTGAAATTTTTCAGCAGATGTCAGTGCTGTTAAAAATAATCGTGACAATTTTTTTACGGGAAATGACGTGCTAAAAAGTAAAGGATTCTCGTGGAGCTATGTCACCCGCAACTTTTTATAGAAATCAAATCTATTCTTCGTGACTGGCAACAGTCAAAAAGTCAGAGTGTGGTGTTCCCAGAGCGGGAACACTGCGCGTTAAAGGGTTAAATCAGTGGCTCTCAAACTTTGTATCCCACGGAACCCTTTTCTTAAAACATGCTTAGCAACGAAACCCTTGAATAAATATTATTTAAGGAGAAGCTAAGGGCCTACTATTTATCACTGATTACACAAACATAAAAATCTGATGAGTACAACACTACTTCCTTGCACGTCTATTAATTCAAAAATATTTTTGACGCACTTCCTCTAAACTTATTTGTTTGAAAGAGATAAAATATCAGTAATAGTAAGGTTTAGCGATTTCTAGCCAAATATTTCGATATCGCCAAGCTGAGTTCAGTTTGAAAGATTTCCTTGTTAAATTTGTATGCATCAGCAGTCCAAAATCCGCAATGGATTTATCCGAAAGTTCTTCCACTACTTTATTCAATTCTAACGCTTCGTCATGGATGTTTTGATCATATTGGACATCATCTGACATTGATTCTCGCAGTAGTCGATTCAGTATATCTTCGGCCATATTTTTCCGATACTTGTTCCAGAGAGATACAGTATCAGTCACTTGACAAAATGCTATAATAATGTCAAATACCTTAATGAACTGCATATAGCAGCTTCCGTTCATGAGTTATACCATTGAGAGTCGTCTTCCGAGAGACCCATCACATTGCAAGCTGCTTTAAGTTACGCCTTGTATAGTTCGGAGGTGTTCAAAAGATGATGGGCCCTTTACAATGTGCAGTAGCATTCTCAAGTGAAAACATTCACTGTTGTTGGGATGAACTACAGACCCTCCCAAGAGCATCAGTTGCTTTAACTCTAGGAAAACTTTCAACTGCAGTCCCTCGTTGCCTCCGTTGAAAGGTTTTGACAGTCTAATCCCACATATAATAGTTCGGAACTTTGTCATATGTCATGGTTGTAGCAAAATTGTCTTGAGAACATAACTTAAAATAAGCTGTTAGTGTTGCATCTCGCGGATTTGTAACAACGTCGCCAATGTTGTTTTCATTAAAACAAACTCTCTGCTCATTCTCTAAATGAATGGCACGATGGGTAATTGTAAGTGCCCTGTCATGTACAGGGATGTTAACTCAAACATTCGGTTAGGGAGCACCCCGGGAGCAGAAAAAATTTCATTTGGGAGCACCTCGGGAGCAGAAACATTCCATTTGTGAGCAGAAAAATTCCATTTGGGAGCACAAAAAATTTAGCTTCCGCGAGGAAAACTAAGATTTGGGATCAGAATTAACATGATTTTGGAGCATAAAATTGAAGATTTCTTTACTGTGTTGACTCTAGAAAAAAAGGCCGCCTGGGGGTAAATTTCAAAAAGGGCACCCTTGTTCTCAAAAAGGGCACTTTGGGGTTCCACGAGAATGTACAGGTAGATGACATATCTAGAAATGGGTTTGAAACTATCTGATCCCCAAAAATTTAACTTGTAGAGTTGTAATATGTGTTCTGACTTACAATGCATAGTTAGATTTTTTCCAGTTTGTCTTTAGTTCCCCCCCCCCCCCTTCTTTTGGAGAAAAATCCTGTAGAAGTAAGCGAAATAGGAAAAATGATTTGTTGATAATATTTTGCTCTAAACATGACATAAATATGTGAATTAAATCTGTACATAACTAGAAGTTTTTGATTAAAAAAAAAAAGAAGTTTTAATCTAAGTAATTTTGAATTTTCTGCTTAATTTTTTCCCCCTCAAAATTACGTGATGTAGATGTTTATTATTTATAAGAATAGTACATTTATTGAGGAAGGTTTAAGAAATTTTTAGCTAGACATGATTTGTTAGGCAGTAGGGGAAGGCAGAGGGACTGTTAATTTTTGTTCCTCAATTTTATCACACTATCACTACTGGACCACAATTACTGGATCGCATTCATATATGATATTTCACCTATATTGGTACAAACTTTTAAACAGAAAAGGACTGTCAGTGTAAGTGGATTAGGATAGATGTGTTTAGCATGTAATAAAAATAATAAAATTTCTGCAGTGCAGGATGTACAAAATTTAATAATATAACTCATAATTTTATTTAAATTCTTTTGTTCGCTATAATTATTGAATGATTACCAAGTAAAGAATTTTAAAGTTACTGAATATATACCTTTATTACTATTAGACATTATTTGGAATTGCATCAAACAATTCAACTCATCCATCAATTGATAACTATAGAAATTGGGAAAATTGAATTCAGAAGGTATGGAATACAGTTTAACATATTTTAAATAATTTATTTTTCATAAAGCTTTATTTTTAATTTTTTGTAACATACTTAAAAAAGTCTCTTTAAAAATTTTCTTTCTTAAACCTTGCTTTAATCTTTTGAAAATGAAAAAAGCATTAATATTTTAACTATCAAATGTTTTTAATCAGCTTAAAATAATTAAAATAATAAAAATAATTAACATCCTTTCGCCAGAAGCACTCAAACAAATTACATATTAAAAAACCTTCCAGAATTATTTCGATTTTTTTTTAAGTTTTTAAAAACTGAAAATAAGCTTAAATTGATGACAGTTTGTTTTATGAATAACCTGTCTGTTAACTGATGACACAGTTTGCTTTCTTAAGACATCCTTTCCCAGAACTACTTATCTTTTGCTTTTAATATTTTTTCTTCATTCATTAAAATGTTGAGAATTTAAAAAAAAAAAAAAAAAACAGAAAATATATAATACGAATATTTAGAATACCAAATGTTGCCAATAGTCTGATATACTCTGCAGTTATTCTAATTCTATATAATTAAAACTGTGGCGTAATAAGAGGGGGGGCGCCCGGGTGGCAAGATAAAAAAAAAAAGGATGGTGGCCGGCAGGACACTTAATAATAGTATGGTGGAAAACTAAAGGACCGAAATGGGGCCAGAATGCTGAAACTTAGAATGAATGGGGCAGCAAACTGAAGGACCGCACCGGGCGCCAATAACTCTAGCGCTAAACTGCTAAAGCAAAAGATCATTATTATGCTCCTTTTTTGGCAAAAGTATAATGTCTTTCAATTGCTTTATTCGCAAAACGTCGCAAATCGCACGTTTTTTAGATCGATTTGAGTGGATAAAGCCACTGAACATAGTAGACGCCGGAAACGTTGAAGTGCGGCCGCGCTGTCGGTCTGGAGTTTTTGTCGGTTTCATCAAATGTAACGTCAATACACGTTAGAACTCTTTAAAAAGTCATCTAACCAAGGCACCCCCCTTAGGAGATATCCCTTGTCTAGGCTTGCCATAGCAAACAAGCAAATCACACAAAATTTTCGAATAGCAAAACATGGTTTTGCTATGGCATACTTTCTGTATCATCCTTAATTATGTATGGTTAGTAAATAGCTGTAAGCCGATTAAAAAGAGGAAATTGTTTAGAGGGAAATTTAAAAAAAAAAAACTTGCTAGTGCGCAAAACTATTAAAAACATAAAGAGCAATAACTATATACAGCTGGCGACGAACTCTGGAATAATGATTGTTTGATAATTAGCAACTACTTATTGATCAAACGTACCTACCAATATTTGAGGATTGACAGATGGAATCGCAAATTTTTAGATAACTTAAGAAAATTTTGATTTTCCCAACCGTATTTTCTTCCGCCAACTCCTAAGTAAAATGCCCAGGTAGTTCTGCCGGGCCGATCGGGCTTCTCATTGAGTCAGCAAAAACAAAACATACTAGAGAGGCCCCTTTTTGGGATACTTGGCTCGCGCAAATGCAAAGACAATGAAAAAGGCAGTAACAGTATTTCGATCTGAAAGAATAGAATATTTTAAAAAGGCATTTGTGGGAAAGATCCGATTTTATAGACGGTTTTCGTGAAAGGGCCGCTTTCAATCGAACCTATTTTTATGATAGAGTTATTGTACTCAATTGTATTTCTGTGAAGGAGCCGTTTTAATAAACGTATTTTCGTGATTAGCCGCAAATGGTATGTAAGAAATAAAAAGTAGTGATTGCTGACTAATAATAATAAAAATGTAAAAGCAGGAGGGCTTCGGATTATTTAAAATCATAATTTTTTGAATAAAGATGAGAAATAGGGCCGCCGGGCACTAAAAAGACGATAAAAGGGCCACCGGGCGCTGCGCCTTGCAAAATCAATCTAGAGTCAACACTTACAATAAATGCAGATAAGAAAAACAAAGTTTGCAAGCGTGGCAAAAAAATTAACAAAGAGTGAAAATGACGGATTCGGCGCAGCTCGGCTAAAAGCGCAGTTCGGCGCAAGATTTGCGTTTCGGAGCAGCTCGGCGCAGAATTAACATCCCTGCATGTACGTTGAATGATAAAATCCTCCACACTGATTCGTAGCTGCAGATGTGACGACCAGATTGATATTTTTCTACTTCGTTTTTTGACTGTATGCTGAATGTAGCTTGATCGGTCCCTTGTGTCAAAAATTTTTAGAAGCAATGAGTTATAGGGAACGATCCACCGGTTGTCAATTTCATGGTTTCGCCCAGTGGCAGTTTGTCCACCTTCTTCTGGCAACCATCGACGATATTTAGGATATCCATCGTCACTGGTAGATGTTTGTTTCTTTCTGGAATGCTTTCGGAAATGTTTTAGTACATTTAACTTCACGCATGTATGGAGAATTAGGATTATAGACTCTGCGAGGACCATGTGTTCTTTTACAATTTCGTATAGGGTTGAATCTTCTTCTTTATTGGGTAACTCCACAGAAATAACTATCAATTTGATCCGGCCTAATTTTGTTCACTAACCATACCAGCAGATTGACATGTGGCAACCCACGTTTCTGCCATTCAATAGAGCATGTGGCAACATTGTGGACCAAATATGTGAGCCTTGTTTATGAGATGAAGCAGTTTCTGTACTTTTAAATGGAATACTCTATTCACTATATCATATCTATCTTGTGGCGTCGAAATGGAGGAAATATTTTCTTTGCACGTTGCAGTTATAAAAAGGTCAGGTTTACCATATTGTCTGACGTAAGTCATGGCGTCCCTGTGATTTTTTATGTAAATATCGAGGCCCACCCGTGAACGATGAAGGCAATATAACCAATAGTCCAATATCGTTGCTGTGTTCATTCATGGCTCACTGGGATATATACAGGCTGTCCAAAAAGCTCCGTTTTTCCGTACGAGTAAATTTTCGCTTCTTCGCCGATTTGACCCAACGAATCACTGTTGCCATCTCTGCCGGAGAAAATATGCCTAAAATCAAAGCTAAAAGTATCCAGGAATGGATAACAATGGCCACATTCGTAAACGTCAAACGAGTTGCACTCGTGCAACGAGGTTATCGTTTACGAATGCGGCCATTGTTATCCATTCCTGGATACTTTTAGCTTTGATTTTAGGCATATTTTCTCCGGCAGAGATGGAAACAGTGATTCGTTGGGTAAAAGCGACAAATCGGCGAAGCGAAAATTTTTTCGTAGGCAAAATCCCATAAGAGAAACTGGTTTTTGGACAGCCTGTATTTATCCAAGTGAGCCATGGTTCATTCGACTGTAACGCATCCTGAACATGGACGTAGTTTTCTGCCCTCAATTTCATTTGGTTGTGACGGATGTAAGCTAATCGCCCCAATTCAATTTTTGCATATTGATCGACTGAGTATTGATTTGTTAACATTTCATACCCAAGTAGGAGGTTAAAATTGTTTTGTCTTGTCATTATGCGGTAGCAATAATAGTTCATACATGAAACCGTTTTACCAAGAGGTGCTCTACTAACCGGATCAACTTGAGAAATGTGGATACTATATCCATCTCCTCTCCGACAAAACATCAAAGGATATTGTAAAAACAGTCATAAGATCGATGCAACTCAGATATTTTTTGTAAGTTATTGTCACAGCTACGTAACACAATATCTCTTATCAAATTCTTGTCCAGCTATCACAACTGCTACTTCACTCGTGGTAGGGACATTATAACGGCCAGTGTGTTCTCCTACAGGTACTTTATTTGCATGGATTACAACATTGAAGTCAGTTGTGCCTGGTGGAACACTCAATAGCAATTTTGAAAGACTGTATGTAGCTGTTATGGGAATGTAACATATCTTGTAAAGATCTAACCAAACTACTATCAATTGGCTGTGCAATATTATTACACTGCATTGATGCTTGTGTTTTTGGATCAGAAATAAAATAAATCTGCAAAAATTTATTATCATTGTCGACCCGATATGGCAGTAAGCTACCTGCTAAATGATAAACCTGCCTTTGAATTTTGAATGTAGACATAAAACCCTGCTCAGAAACCAGCGTACTCTTAAAATAGGTCATTTGAAAAGTGTTATTATATTGGCATATAGTGCGTATGTATGGTTTAGATTGGGGGTGATCATCCGTAAGAAGAGTGTGTAAAGGTTTGTGTGGTGGCAGAATTTCTTTTAACTTTATTTTTCCTCGTGAGCAACACAAACCTTTAGACTCATCTTTCAATTTCAAAGCAGAGCAATATTTACATACATCAGACATTTTCCCCCAGAGACTACAGGATCTTTATTGCAATCTATAGAAGAATTGTTATTCATTGCAGAGTTCACTTTGCACTCACGTGTTCAAATGATCTAACTTAAATTATTGAAAGGAAAGTAGTTATTTCCATGTTTTACACTGATCCACTCTTAACAGATATAAACACTTTCATATGTATATGGTTGGTGACTCATGTGACTCTTTAAATTACAAAGATTTGATAATCTGATCACATGTAAAGGAACCGCTTATTACAATTATATACAAATTCATGTGGTTTAACCTGAAAACCTTATTGCGAAGGCATGAAAATATTGTACTTTTTCTTCTATACACATGCATATTATTGTCATATCATGATGTTATATATATATATATATATAAACCTTCCGGGAAAAATTATCTAACTGATGGTGAAAACCGCATCAAAATTCATTGCATGGTTTAGGAGGAGTTAGGGGATATACAGGCAGATGCAGAAAGCAACTATGTTTTATACTATGATGTATAGATGAGCACAACTTGTGTTAGCATAATTGCTACTTTTTAATATAATTAATCTTAATTAGGCATTTAGTTAAATGCAACATGCAAATATACTGCATAATTAGTTACATTTTGTTCTCTTCCTTTTATGGATTAGCTAGCTTTTGACAATTTTTGACAGTATAAACCAATTTTGGACATCAAAAACCCAACCCTTAAAGAAAAAAAAAAAGATTGAATTTTTAAATTTTAAATATATTTAGTAGGGCAGAAATATAGTAGTGTTAGTACACTCTTGAAAGGGGGGAGGGCATGTGTGTGTACTCCCCCTTCCAATATATCCACCTTGTCAGGATGTCATATCTTGATTGCCATTTGAGACTTTTTGGTGACCTTTTAAGAACAATCCTTGACCTGCATGCTATGGATAATTTAGATTTTCTCCCCCCCCCCCCAAAAAAAAAAAACAACAAAAAAAAAAAACCTGCCAGCAGGGATGTTAACTCCAACATTCGATTTGGGTGCACCTTGGGAGCAGAGAAATTCCATTTGGGAGCACAAAAAATATAGTTTCCGAGGGAAAACTAAGATTTGGGATCAGAATTAACATGATTTTGGAGCATAAAACTGAAGATTTGGGAACACACAATAAATGCAGATAAGAAAAGCAAAGTGTGCAAACATGACAAAAAATTAACAGAGTCAAAATGACGTATTCGGCGCAAAAATTGGCTAAAAGCCCAATTCGGTGCAAGATTTGCATTTTGGTGCAGAATCAAGATTCCCTGTGCCAGAAAAAAATAATCAGCACCAGGAGGTGAAATTAATTTCACAATTTTTGGCAAATCTAAGACCTAAGACCTTTATTATGCGATGTTTCCTAGACTTTCATTTCCCCCCATTTCCTGACTTTCTTGGCCCCTTTACCACAAAAAGCAAACAACCTCCCCACAATAGGTACTTCTGAATGTATCATCTATTTGCTTAACAACCAATCCTCTTTTTCAGATTGATTGTCTGTCAGTAATGAATGTTGGCATGTGCACACTGAGCATACTAAAAGTTTGCTATGCACTTTAAGAGTCAGTTTCATTCTTACAGCAGTCACTATGACACTTATTTTTCACATATTTGTAATCCCAAAATACAATAAACATAAAAATTATTACGAACTCTGTAAAATAACACATGTAAATAAAAATACAGCAGTGTGATCATTATGGATGGTAGATGAAGATTTTTACAGCTGTAGAAGTATACACCTTGAATACCACCCGAAATGACTGTAATGTTTTTATTTGTGTAGGTTATTATACGAAATTCTTGAGAGAGAGAAATTTAACCTTTACACACCAGTTTTTCTTTGTTTTTGTGTGCAATCTTATTACACTGTAGATATTAGTGAAAAATCTATTGCATCCCCTGTAGAAAGTGTTAAGAAACAAAAGAAAGCTATCAAATTTGAAGGAAAAAAAAATCATCCAAAATTATAAAATTTATGAAACAGTTATTTAAAAAAAGAGAGAGAGAGAGAGAGAGATAGCACTAGAATTGAAATTGGAACATTTGACAATTTCAACAATTTTAGGGGTTAAAGTTAAGAGTGAAAGAAGGACATTTACAGAATTTAAAGCCATAATAACTAGGCGTGGTAAAGGTCTTATTCATGAAATTGAGAAATTATATCCAGGAACTCTGTGTGTAAAGGTACAACTTCAGTTGTAAACTTAAAATGACCAAATATATAGAGGGTGGTTATAAAATAACATGTGTTCAAATTTTTCTAGCAAAAACAGCATTGGCTAAGAAAAGCACAGAATCATATATTGAAGAGATTGCTATTCCACTGAATTCCCTTAAAAGATGTATGGAAGAGAAAATCGAGTTGAACTATAACACAGACTTATCTAATAAATCCAGAGATAAACCATAGGAAAATATTAAAAATGAATGGAAAGCATGCGCAGATAGAGGAATCGTGGCTGGATTTGGTGAAGAGGCGGAGAGCGAGCCGAGCGGGCTCAGTCCTGAAGACGGCAGCGGTTTAGCTGCCGAAAGTGCTAAAATGGTTCGCGATTTTAAACTTTTACGGAGATTTTAATGGCTTTTTAATGTTTTTAACTATATAACTAAGGTATCTCCATGCTTGATTTTAACTAAATGAATGGAAAGAATTCAGTCTCAGACTGCATAAAGAGGCTGTGGCCAATTTTAGATTGAGAACTGGACATGACTGCCAAGCCAAACATCTAAAGAGAATAGGTGTGCATAATGGATCATGAGATTTTGACTTTTAAAGGGGAAAAAAAAAATTATTACCACAAGTCACGCGAAATGTTCTTGCTGTTAACTGAATAAAATGCATCAATATGCATAGTTGCAAGCATAAAAGAAAAGACTGGGCGAGTTCACACCATTCTGAGGCCAACAGGCTTGAAGCAGTTAAAACTTCAACATTTGTCAGACTAACCATTTTGTGTCAATGTCCTGGTTGCCGTGCTAGAGTTTCCATTAATGTAGCAAACATAATGCAACAGTTTCAAACTGTTGCATTATGTTTGCTACATTTTTATGCTCACTGGTACTTTTCATAATTTCTATATCCCTTTAAAACCTGCACTTTTTTTGCCACACTCTTACATAAAAAATATTTGAGAGTATGATTAATTTCTTATCTTAGGTTTTGTGAATAATTCATTAAGTTTTTCGAACAACACACAAAAGAAATATAAGTAATTATTTTATATCTGATTCACTTCTTACGAAAAATAAGATTTTATATATGAAATCAACCTAGGAAATATGACGAACTCAAGTACTTGAGAGATATAGATACCTACACAATTGTGTACCACAAGTAGTTAACCACTGAAATTCATAAAGGAGAGAAAAGGCATTCTCTTTCTGCTGGTAAAAGAGATCGATTAACAAAGCATGGTCCTGTGAAATAAGAGGGACTGCAAGTCAGTTGGTCCCAGGATGAGAATTCTCCCAGCTGCTTCTTTCTTTTGATTCGATTTGTGGAATTACAGCCGACTATCTACTTGAGGCCTCTAGGACGAAGGGGGGTTGCCCTCCGTGATACTCTTCCTAAGGAGTCCTAACCCATTTTTACGTGAAGTTTCGGAGAAAGACATGGAAAACTGAATGGTTACGTCGACAGATGCAACCTCGGTTACTCATTTCTTTTACAGTAGAAGACCCAAAATCCGCCGATCTGAAATCCGCAAGGCTCTAAAATCCACACTGTCTGTTCAATGTAAACAATGAAATCTGCCCTGCCAGTTGCAAGTTCAGAAACTACATTATAACCACAAAGTAAAACTAAATAAGCTATTCCCACTTGGAAAAAAATTTTTAGGAGTCTGTGAGCTCTAATCTTAACATTGATAACTTTCAAATGACTGACAGTGACATAATTGACACTGAATTATGATCACATGACACAGACTCTGACACAGTAACAAGTGAGGATGATCAAAAAGTTGATAAATTAACATTTAATGAAGGTTAGGCTGTGAGAAAGAAATATCTCAGATTTGTAGAGCAACAAAGCTGTGTTACAAACAGAAAATAATGAAAAAATAAATAAAAACTATAATTAGAACATCCCAAAGTTCTAAACTATTGAATATACATGTTTAAATAAGTTGTACTATAATCTCATAATTTTGTATATTGCATTAATCCTCTGTATTTTTATATCATGATTCTAATTATAAGTAACATGATTTGTTTCCCTTGATCTCTATTGTATTTTTTTTTTCTATTATTTTCTGAGGGGGGTGGAAATAGAATAAATTTCCTATTATGACCCAAAATCCGCAAAATTCTAAAATCTACACAAGGTCTGGAACCAAGCTGTGCGGATTTTGGGTCTTCTACTGTATATAAATAATAGATCAATCAACAATATCGATATCTATAATCGTAAGATATGTGATTATGCAAACTTATGCATTTTATTTGATAAATAGCACCATCATTTTTCCTAGAGGCACTTTTTGTACTATACTTGTTTCTTTTTCCTTCTTTAAAAATCAAAATCCCATGGTCCATTATGTATGAAAAATGGGTAAAGCCATTTACTTTGAAGTTAAAATCTTTTCTCTTATCACATAAGTTGATACTTAGGCTATTGCTGGGAAAGATAGATATACTTAAATCTAAAAGATTAACAGAATTATTAAGCATATAATTTTTAATTAATTCTAGAACAGAAGGATATTTTATTGAGCAGATAGCTTTATTATTGTTAAAAGTATTTATAAGCATATCACCAATGTACCTTTTAATAATAGTATATTATTGTAATTTTTTTCATAGTAATAAAGATCTGCCAGGTAACTTGATGTTTTATATATATATTTTTTTTTCTGGGGGGAGGGGGTGGGGTGTGAATATATTTAAGAGTAAAAATAACTACATTTCTTTAGATTTTGGAAAAGTGGTTTTTAAATTGAAAGGTTTTTTAAACAAAAAAAAAGGGGGGGGAGGGGCATAATATGCCTTGCATATTTGTTCCTCATCCAGGAATGTCGTCAGTAAAAAAGTAGCTTTGACAGATAACAAATAGAGAAAACTCACAAAGAAAAAAATAAAGCAGCTTGTTAGTTCATGAATGTTTTGCTGTTGATAAAGCAAGAAATTCTTTCTCTTAAAATACATACACAGTTTTTAATCATTACTCAGCATGTTTTGCATAAAGCTATTTTATGTATCTTTAACATTAGCATCTTAAATGATTTTTAAACTTTGAGACATTTCTTTGACCTCCACCAGAAATTTTACTATATTTAAACCATGTGATGGGCCAATGATACTTGTCAAAACTAACATCATAGAGAGAGATTTCAAGGATTCGAGAAACAATTGATGCTCAAGATTACCCTTTGCAAAACTGTGAATTCCCATCTTTCACATATCAACAAAGCAGAACTGTGCTATTCAGAAGTAAAATAAAAAAAAAAATGGCCTGGGAAAACTCAATGACATGAATAGTTTCATGAGGAAATTGCAATTTACTAAGATAAACATTTTTAAGCACTTGAAACTCACTAGAAAATGTAAGCATTAGTAACTATTTGAGCAACTCTGAAAAGGACAAAATGTGAAGTTTTTCGCAACATAAAGTGCAACTTTGCTTCTTTAGGATTTTAATCCTTGCTAGTGTTGTCTTGAGTAAAGACAGAACAGTGCACAGTCTCACAGGAATGTTCAAAAACCCAAGCTAGAGAAAGAATTAAGCCTGGATTCAAAATTAATAATGTAAAGAAAGAACAGATGTATGGCTTCCAAAAATTCTGTTCATGCTAATTTTAAGATTGAATTCTAGAATTTTTTAGACCTCAAAAGAAAAACAAAAAAGGGCAACAAATCATGATTAAGGGAGTTCAAGCTCCTAAAACTACCTTCAGGCTAGAATTTTGATAATTTAAGTATGACATGCATGTGCTTTTATTAATGCCTGTGTATAGCAGAAAAAATGAAAAATCAGGGAACAAAACTTTGATTTCAATTCTGAGGTTTGAAGCTTTCATTTTTTTTAAGACTTGGAAGATAAATAATGTGAAACAAAATATTATGTGTTAAAAGCAAAAAATGTTGATAGTAAATAAAGTAATCAATACACAAATACTTTGGTTCTATAAGCATACTTTAAAGTAAGACTTTTTTTTTTCTCTTTTAACAATGAACAAAGTACAAAATGTAAACTTAGAATACAAATAAAATTATTTCATTTCAATATTGCATAAATTACATAATAAAAATGAGTATTTCTTTTATATACAGGCTTCAGCTTTACAAGTCTACAATACAAATTTCAAAAGCATGATATATGTATATGTATGCAGTGCATACATACATGTACATGTATCTGAGCTATATATAGGCAAGTTTCACATTTCTCTTTTTTTAAATGAGCAACTTAAAAGGAACTTTTGATACACAAATTCGGCAGAGTGAGCTATACATAAATCATAATGGCCATTATTTAAATTCAATTTATGATTGCAAATGTGAGCAAGTGTCTAAATTCATTTGATGAAAGTAAATTACACTCATTTCCTGATTTATATGCATGTTACAATAACAGTGTGTTTAACAACTTTAGCTGGTTCATTGCTATCATTGTAAAAGCAATATGGTGGATATTCTTCTTCTGTACCCAGCACTGATTTTTGCCCACACTGGGGCACAGCACTGCAGTAGGGAAATATCTGCTCATGTGTCTTTGGAAAGACAGAAGTGATTATGTTAAAAAAAAAAAAAAAAAAAAAAAAAAAAAAATCTAGTTCAAACAACTACTTTACTTCCACAAATAAGTCTAAAATGTGAAAAAAAAAAGGCTAAAATCAAATAAAATTTGAAAATAGAAATTATATTTATATCAATAACTAAGTCATCCTTTTTCATTTATAAATCCTTCATGAGGCCAAGTATTGGTTCAATATGCTCAAAAGTCAGGGGTCATAGTAATCTAAGTTCGGGGGAAAAAAAAAAAAAAAAAAAAAAGAAAGAAAAATGGTATAAACACTGGTATACAAAAGGTATGTACACATCAGCAAAATATTAGTATAACATCTGCTAAAGCAATACAGCTTAATGAACAGTATGAAATGTAAAATAAATTTAAGTAATTTTAAGATAATTTAATTAATTAAGTTATTAAGAGAATTAATTAAGAGTAATTAATTAAGAGAATTAAGTTTTAAGATACTACTTTCTTATTTATCAAACTATCATTAAATGAATATTTAAAAAAAAATGCTGTTTTTGTTATAATGTATATTTTCCATTAAAGCCCTACCTTTATTTTTTGGGGGGAAGGGGGGGGGGCAATCATGTTAACATTTCTAATAAAGAGAAAATAGTTAAAATAAGTACAGCTGCACAGCATAGCAGTGCTTTATTTCAATTTACATGACAAAAGCAAGAAAAACTGAAACGAAATAAAATAACAATAAGATTAAACAATGATATAATGGCTTAATGTTAAAATAGCATAATAATATAGGAAACATCTCTGCTTTGTGCCAAATGTAGGACTTTATGCATTTAGTTAAATAGTAGACTAACATTGGCATGCTGTGCTTCTCAATGATACTTACTGTACAATTTTGCATTGGCCCATAAATACTTAAGAGATTAATTAAATTTTCTTGTTTGCCAAACATAAACAAAGTTAACATAAACAAAGGGGATAAATATTAATTTGTTTTAGTGAAAATTTAGCTGTATTATCTAAAAAAGTAATGTTTAGATGATCTATTAGTAATAAGAACTAGATATAACTATAAAGAAATTCAAGGGAAAATATATTTATATACTTCAAATATATTTAGCATGATACAGTATAACCTCAATACAGGCACGTCGAGTGGGGGTGGAGACAGTTGCCACAGTGTACAAATCCCACAGGAAAATAAAATATTTGTCTCCTAAAACCTTTTTGGGCTCATGCAACTACATTCATAGGAACTTAAAAAAATAATAACTTTTGAATTAAGTTTGGAAAATATTTTACCCAATTACACAGGAGCTCTTACAAACATTATCAGTGTTGCGAGAAATAAATTATTTTATGTAATAGCAAGCTGATAAAAAATTGCAAACAGTCACAAAGTGACGTCGCATATGACATCATATAATGCATACTTAAAACTCAGAAAATCTAAAAAAGTCTCAAATCCTAAATATTAGTAGAATAATACTTTCAAAAGTATCAAAAAGTCGCAAGACCTGGCAACTCTGAATATTATTACGGTCTATAAAACAGACAAATCGTATATTTCCGATCTCTCTACTTTTCAGACTCTCTGCCTGCAAATAAAATGGAAATTATTTTAGAGAAATGTGTATTGCTGTTGAACGATAAAATTGATAAAGAATTAATTTGATAAAGAAGATAACTATGCTTTAACACACACACACACACAAAAAAAGTTAGCAAACACCAATAAGATTCAATGCCGCAAAACCAGTTTCGGCAAATATAACTCACCATCATCAGGGTGTTACGATCATCAGTGTAAAAATACATTCTTGCACTTGTGTTGGTAAGTCATACTAACTGAAATCAGTAAATGTGATTAACTCTCATCAGTGTTTGCTATGGTTTTTCTTTCTGCATATTAATTTGGCTTCGAATTTTATAAGCTTTAGTTTTTTGATAAAGAGTATTCAAAATTTAAAAAAGTCTTGGATTTAACTGCATCAAATGATTCTCTGTA
Organism: Cheiracanthium punctorium; assembly: GCA_038373885.1. Lineage (NCBI taxonomy): Eukaryota > Metazoa > Arthropoda > Arachnida > Araneae > Cheiracanthiidae > Cheiracanthium > Cheiracanthium punctorium. The sequence continues at coordinate 88,923 of JAWZYV010001411.1, read as the reverse complement.
TACATTAAGAAAGAATTCTCGAATTATATGTGCATTACTTTAAAATAATTCGGATAAAATACTTGCAAATTGATGGAAATTTTATCTACAAGTTTTTGTATACATAACCTAGGGCAAATTTAAAGGGTACTATTCTGAGTGTTTAAAAAACTGTTGTAAATAAAAAATGGAAGATTTTTATTTATTTATTTTGGAGGAGAGGAGGGGGGGGGGGGGGGGGGGGGTATCACACATACAGGCCTTGGAGCCCGAAAATCCAGTCAGCAGCCCTGCTCAATACATCGAAGTAACACAGGAAAAAAAATCTGGGTATGAAGTTCTTGAGATTAAAATGTGGAATAAAGAGTAAATTTGTAAGTACAAACAAATTTATTCAAGATATCATGGTTCCAGGTATCAAGGTTATACTGCACAAAAAAAAAAAAAAAATAAATAAATAAATAAAAAAAAAAAAAAAAAGAATTCACGATTCTTTTTATTAATTAATGTGCTCTTAACAAATAAATAAAAAAATTAAAACTCATACTTTGAATATAGATAATTTCATGAGGATATACATGCTTAAGAATTAAGTTAATATACCTCAAAAGTTTAATTTAGTTAATACCACAAAAGGACACCTCAATCTTCAACAAGAATTGGTTTGTATTTGGTTAAGGAGCAGGTTAATCAGCTAAAGTATAGAAATTGACTAGTATTTTTCCACTAAAATAAGGTGACATGAAAATGACTTTAAAACAAACATATACTACATATTTTTAGATTGCAATGATGATAGAAAACAATAAACTGTTCAATTAACCCAAAAATCCCTTCCTCTTCTCATAAATTGTTTTAAAACACTTACTGCTATTTAGGTAGCTTGAGGTTTTCATTTTCAAATATGATTTGTATGATTACTGTATTGGCCCAAATATAATGCAGTATTTTTTGACTGATCATTTCCTTTTAAAAATTTGACTTGTACTAAATTTAAGGCCTAAATATAGGATTTTTCTAATTATCCTGATGATATATTTTGGGATCACGTCATATTCGGGCTAATACAATATATTTGTTTATATGTACAATTACAATTGAATCCATTTTTTTGTTAATTTTCACTTCATTTCCGATAGTTTTATAGTCAGACATTTTATCGTTGTGTGTCTCTATTTTAAGAAAGTAACTATTACATGTGAATTAATAAAAAGAAATGTCAGTGACAGAATATTATCTGTGTATTAATATACATATTGTTCAGCACATAATATTGTTCAGTTTTGTGTGCATCCATTGCCTTACATATACTTTCAATTTTTTGTCTTTCTAATCTGTTACCATAGTCAATTGAAATAACTTATACTTTGAGACAGAACAAGAATTTTCAATTGTTTTAGAAATGCAAACTTACAACCTTGATAATAAAAATGAAATATAAAATGAGCAGGAAAAAAGAATAATCAAATTTAAATTAAAATATCTCACAAAAAAAGTATAAGTACTCAAAAAAATCAGGACAAAGGTTGCAGACTTCAACAAGAGTTCTTCCATCCCCACAAAAAGAAAAGTTAAATAAAAGAAATAAACTATTTCAAACACATACATTAAAAAAGTGATATGTTTAAAGAACTATGAAAATGAAAAAAATAAATAAAATTGAAACAATGAGAAACAACTGAAACAATTCATGCAAAAAATAAAAGCGTTTTAAATGTACATTTGAGAGGATAACAATACAATTCTGTCAAATGAAAAATTAGCAAATGAAGAACACCACAAATAAGAATTAATCTAAGAACAATCAAAATTTTCTATAGCTACATTTTCAATAACATTTTATTTCCAAGCAAAGAAATTCAAATCAAGTACTGAAAGTCATTTAAACCTTTTTACTCCAATCCTTGCAAAGACACGTTTTACATCACAAGATGATTTCATACAGCAATTGGAAGAAAGAAAATGTACAAGAGAAATGCAGCATAGCATCATTTTTCCAGAAATAGCAAGTAAGCATATGAAATCTTCCCTATTTATTTATGAAGAAATTTTAACTTTTCAAGACAGAAAATCCCTTTCTAAATCTAGCATTATATCCCTGCATTTGTCTTAGAATGCCTCTAGGGACACTCAGGGAGTAAGAAATGAGACTCTCTGCCATTGAATCTTTGCAATGATTAGAGACATCAGGTTAAGAACATTCTAGACTTGCAGTTGTTCTAATAGAATTCCATACTCCTTTGCAAAAAATTACTTACAAAGTATTAGGATCAAACTTTTATCCTATAAAGCATTTTACAAGTATGAACAAACCTTATCACAAAAGGACAAAAGTAATATAATTCACTAAAATTTTATTTTGCATAAAAATTTTGCAAAAACATGCAGTCACTGAAAAATGTAACAACCTTCTTTATATATATATACAAACAGCCATATACAAATAATTAGCACACTTTATGAATAAATCAAACATCAAAATGTGCTAAAGGTATTTCAAATAAGTAATAAAATCAGAAGGTGACAAACAAAATGTCACCAATTTTTATTTCAATGAACATTTCCAATTTAAATGATTTTTTAATAAAACTTCTGCTGAATGTGAGAACTTTTTAAATTAAAAATTCGATAAAGAACTCTTATTAAAACAGTGCAATGCTAAATGGATGCAAACCAAAATTTAGTTAATGAAGAACTTGCAGCATAGTATACTTAAATATAGTAAATATCCCTTTTCAAAAAATCTGGGATTAAATTTTAGAACTTAATTGTAAGAACATAGTGTGTCAAGATATTGACAGTGGAATTGTTTTTCTTTTTTCTCTCTATTTCAAGAGTAGAGCTTATTATGCAAGATTAGTAAACGGTTAGTATTACGTGTGTTATTTTATTACGTAGTTCTTAATAGTTTCACTAAGCAAAAAAAAAAAAAATGCTTGTGCAGAATTTGGAATTGAATAGGCAATATTACTAAAATTGAGTGTATATTTTAGTAAAACTTGGCAATTATAACTGAAACCTAACTTTATATTATTCAAAAATCGGTGTAGACTAATGAAGGTTGTTGAGGGAGGAACAATTCCATAAAATGGTATATTGCAAGATTATTAAATTTTGAATATTATAGTTGACAAACCGTTTTGGATAGTGAAAACAAATAAAGTTGACTTGCGTTTAAAATGGTCATGCAGCATAAAACCTTAGGCGCACACTAATTGAACTATGAGATTAAAATTTTTCAGAAGTTTTATTTTTAGAAAATAGCAATATTTTTTTAAAGATAAAGTATACATGCTTTTACCGTGTCCAATGAATCAAAACCTAATTTTCAGAAATTCTAACAGTAATTTAATAAAATCTAAAGTTTTAGGCCTTCTTTTAAAAATTCTTACAAAGCTCTATACTTTTATTTATAGTGCCACACATAAATGCATTACATAAGTTCACACTTTCAAAAGATCCTCAGAACTTTAATATCAGAAAAAAACACATTTGTAGTTTCTGTTCAAAGCATAAATCAAGATGAGTGCAATTCACAAGAACAAATGGAAAAAAAAAAAAAAAAGAACAAATTTCAAAAGTCTTATATAATATACAAGGAGGAGTCTTCATCACAGTGGAAGATCATTGAAATAGACTTCGATCAGATGATTCAGTAACAAACAACATCCACACATACTGTGACAGCTGATTTAATAATAGTGTTCCCCACCCTCCCTGTTTTCTTTTATGTGAAGTGACTATAAAATTATGAAGCAAATTTTTTACAGTGTAACAAAAGTCACACTCAAATAGATATGCCTGCATATATAGCATTTTCATTAGACCATCACCTCCTTGTTCTATATACATCTGTGCATTTGTTTTTAAGAAGTCTTTGAGAATGGTTCATGAATATATTTATATATATTTTCAATACAATAATGATATACAGCAAAACATTGGCATTGACAGCTAATTTCTCTCCCTCCCATCCAATTAAAATTAGTGTCTTAAAAATCAGGGAATCATGAAACAGATTTTAAAAAAAAATTCAAATGTATTTTAATATTTTTGTATTATTTAAAAACAACCTTTTTCAGTTCATTTACAACAAAAGGGGGAGAGCATTCATTTCATTTTAATATTTACCTTAGAAAAAGAAAATGTTTTCTTTTTAACTCTAAGCTCAGAAAAAATAATTAGTGACCCCCCCCCCCCACCCTCCCACCACTCAATACCAACTATTTGGTACAAAAGCAGTGTGGCACACACACACTGATTAAATGAATGCACAGTTTGAGGTTTGATGGCCTCTCTTTTAAGGCAAAAAACAGGTCCAGCCACGCAAATATAAAACGTTTGAATTTGTATGGAGTACTGCAAGCAGATTTCCAAACAGCGGGTGTAGAGATGGAGAAAGGCAAGTGAAACTGATTTCTGAAAAAGAAAACAGAAGAAAAATTATAAGACAAGGTGAAATTTCTCGTTAAACTCAAATTAACAATAACAACAAACAAAAAAAAACATTTTTTCAGAAAATGCAATTTTATTAAAAAGCTTGACATCACCAGTACCAAAAAAGAGTCTTAACTTTTAAATGCTACTGCCATGGCCAAGAGAAAAAAAAAAAAATAATAACCATCCACAAAAAAATTTAAGCATCCAAAATTAATTCTCATTACCCAGCATACTTTTTCGAGGCTGCTCATTTTAACCATTTTTGATGTGGGTCATAAAAAACATAAGCATTTCTATTATTTTCTTATTTCAAATTTGACTAATAATTTCCATAGAATGGTTAGCGTTAGCAATGTAAAATGAATTTATTTCACTGTTTTATTTACATTCTGTAGAAAATGGAATGAATTCTTTACGCCCCATTAATGTAAACAATTATCAGGCATCAGTATAAATTGGTGAATGTGAAGAAAATGGCTAGGTGTGTTATGATCGTCCAAAAAAATTTAAGCTCCTTTTTTTTTCTCCCATAAAAAAGTATTAAGTTTTATTAGAGTTCATTTTGCAGACAATGAAACTTGAAGATTCAGCAGGGGGGGCTATACTCATCTTCTTCAATATTTGGATAGTTTAAATTATAATAATCAAGCATCTTATGAAGAACTACCAGATTTTGGGCACACAATAATTTTTTTCTATCAACAGACCTAATTAAAGACCCATAGTGAAGTAAAATGCCAAAGAATTAGCTGCCAACTCTCATGTATTTTCGAGGAAATTCCATTTAAACATTTGATACATTGTTATATACCAATTATTTGACAAATTGTTTGGAGTTCTCAATGCGTCGGGGTTTCTCATTCAACTTGAGGAAAAAAGGTTGAGCGTTCGTATCAGAGTCAATCAACTCTGCTTTTATTTTTTTTCACCTTAAAAAATTCATGACAGTTTAAAAGGACACTCATTCGAAAACTGATATGGAGTAAACTATTTCTATGAAATAAAATTGAATAACTGCAAATGAAAGTGACGAAAATGAGACATTATTTAACAATCACATTTTGAAAAGTATCTCGTTAGTTACTTTTACAGATGTGTATTTTAGGAAGGGTGATACTTGTCCTAAAAAGCAAAACAAATTGTTTAGACATCTGCTACAACATATGAAAGAAATATTTTTGCATTCACGTGGTCGTTTCATTTCTGTTTGTGGAAAAAAAAAATTACATTTAGAAATATCTGTCTCGTCAGAAAATTCTATTGCAAACCATGCATGTTTTAAGATGCCAGAAAATGATAATCATGCTGATAGCAGAAAATATATAGCAATGAATTTATATTACATCTCTTCAAGTTTTAATTTTCTGTTTATTTTGCATAAGGTATGAAGAACTTTATAACTTTTGATTATTATTATTATTATTATTATTACTACAGAAGGTTGTTCGCACTTTATGGAAGTGATTTTGATAGTTAAGTTTAATTTAGAAATGTCATTGCTTCTATCTGACAGCCATGATTCTTGACAATAGCTTTAAGTTCAAATTTCCCATGGAAGTAAATTTTTCTTAGTACTATCATTTTAATTTTACTCCATTCCTACTGAACCGTTTTCCAAAGTCTGTTGTGTTCTTGAATGCCATTTTCCTAGGGCACACTTTAATAAACCGAAGACACAGAAGTCCACTGGAGAAGCATCAGGTGATTTTACAGGTATTTAATCAAATGGAATACACTTTATTTCTGTTTTTTATTCTTTCCTTGCTAAATAAGCAACAGTTGACTTAGACATATGACAAGAGGCTTTGTCCGTATGAAGCTCAATTTCATCAAAGTCCTATCTAAATAAGGCTGGAATTTCTTAAAAAATTGGTTCTAAAATATTCTGCTGACAGTAGAATTAATTACTTTTGGCTTTACTTGAAACTTTTTTGATTTTTAATTTGCCGTTGTAACGAAATCCTGCAAGTGTTATGAATCCCATTTGGAACTTTTCTGTACACTAACGAAGCCATTGCGTATGGTCATTCCTGTCAGTTGAACAATAGAAAATTGATCTTTTTATTACAGTCACTTAAATATACTCATGCCTCATTGAGTGACCACAAATTTCCATTTTTCAGCAGCTAGGTGTTTTTCATATAATTTTCTACAATTTGATTTTCTTTCAGCAATATGTTTTTGCAAAAGCAGAAAAACTTTAAGTTTAAATATCTTTTTTAACTTTATGAATGATTTTACTTACAGGGCTGGAAGACATTCCTAGTTTCGATGCAATGAATCTTTAAGTCGGCAGATTTTCTTTTAGGATCAGAAATTTTACTTTATTGATAGTTGACTGCATTCGAACAGTTTAAGGCTGAGGTTTTGTGGTCATGTTTTCATTTTTACTTTCAGCAAGACACCTTTTTTCATTTCAAATTTAACATATTATAAATACCTTTTTTTGAAATGCAATAACCGAGATTTTTACATTGCTTTATAATTTGTTGACAGGAATATTTCTCCTTGGAAAGTGCAGTTATGTAACCTTCGAGCCATCTATCACTTTTAGGAGCCATTTTCAAAATAAATCTTATTTTGCATTCCAATTAGAAGAAAACATTAGCAGAGAATTATTCAGAACTTGCCAAATTTTTATCTCAAAATGTAAACAAGGAAATAAATTGCAAAATCGTTGCCATAAAGTGTGAACGACCGTCAATAGGATTCTTTTGTCAACTAGCAGTACCCGTGCGAATAATTCACACTAAATAAGTGTGATATCACTTTGCAAAATTACAAAAATTATTTATTTATTTATTCTATAGACGCTGGCCAGATTCTTGTGTAACGAAATCAATCGCAAATCGCAACAAACAAAACTCTTTCACCCATCCAGCAAGAGGTTACATTCATGAGCGATTTCACTTGCAAAGCGTAACGCACGAATCTTGCAATGACGTCATATTTCATATGTGCATTGGCCTTGTACTAACTGCGAATTTCACAGATAAACCAATGCTAAATGTACAAAAACCACTACTTCGTAACTCCTAGAATATGACCTCTTCACGCAGGTTTTTACGCAAATCGCAATACTCAACAGCTATCATGTTTCTCTTCATTACGAAGAAAAACTATAACGGTTGCTAGAAATGGTGCATTTGGCAAGGACACCACTTCTGCATTCCACCCATTAATTTACACAAACAAAAGCAATAACAAATTTTTTAGTTGTTGATGCCGATATAGCAAGCAATTCTCTATAAAATGATATAAAATTTATGTGGAGTAATTGTGAGATTTTTTCTAAAAGGGAGGCAAACATCTTAACCTTAGCGTATTAATATATATATGATGAAATTACACATCACAAGATTGACAAAGCAATGTACATTTAGGTGGGATTATTTTTGGGGGACAGGGGGAATTTCTTTTGTCATAAATTTCTGGATTCTTTTTTTTTTTGCCTTCCCATGAGTCTACTAAAAGCAAAAACTTCTCGTTCTCTAGATATGGTTTGAAAATTCAGTCAAGGAATAAAGCATAGAGACTTGAAAGCTTCTTGGACTTTGAACACGCTACTTTCTCATTGGAATATTTTTTTATTAAATTCTCTATAGTTTTTGATAGTCAATACCAAATGAGCATGTGAGGACAGGCTGAATAAAAGTTCAAAGCTTCTAATAATTTCTCTCCAGTCCTTCAGTACTAACTTCTAAAACATTATACATCAGCAGTATACGGAATGGAAACCATTCATAAGCTTGCTCAAGGTAGAATACAGTATTAAATTGTAAAAAAAAATGACTAGAATTATTTAATAAGATAACAGCAGTTTTAATCATCTTGATATCATAAAAATCACTCATCTGGCTACAGGCAGAAAAAAGCTACAGAGTAGGCAAAACAAAACTTACAATAACATTCCTTGTTACAATTCAAAGTATCCCTTTTAAAAACAGTAAAATTGCATGGTTGAGCCGACGATTATATTACCATTATCTTTACAATGTCAAACTAATACGCTAAAATGAAAGAGGCATGAAAGCTTCTAGCTGTTATTTATATCCCAGCAGCAGTGCACGAAGCATGCTATTACAAGGACACCTATACTGGGAGAAACACGGCATGTGCCGACTGCGTGACGTCATCGGCAAAACAGCTTTAATTTGCACAACGCAAAAGGGAAGTGCATTAGAAATTGTTCACATTTGAAAAACCAAGGAGGTAAGAAAATTTTAAGAAATGTTTTAAAGCATTACAGATTAAATTACTACTATGAATTAAGGCAAACAAAAGATTTTTAAAGGCGCAGGAGCAGAATTATATCCTTTGTTCTGCAACATAATCTCAAATAGTTGCAAATGTTCTGAAGTATCCAAATCTGGCAGACAACAGTAAAATGCAAAATGATATAAAAATTGTGTGAGAAATGGAGAAGGCATAACATAAAGGGCACTTCGCTTTAATTGTTCTGCAGAACATATAGTTTTTATTTCTTGTTTCTTTTAAAGGATGAAATGTTTTGCAAAGACTGATTGTTCTGCGACGCACGTTGCACTTTTAAGAACTTTCTGCTACCAGGTTTAAAGGTAAGTTTTAGAATTAAATAAATGTGAACTGAAACTTGTTTTCTGTTTGCATTTAAGCTTAAAAGAAATATTTAAGGGCAAAGTACGATAGCAAGACCTAAAATAAAGCTTTCTTGCCTGATAGGACTAACAGTTTTTGCCACTTGGGAGCCAAAAAAAGCTCAATTCTTTATTATAATTATCATTTAAAATGAAATTCATTTTGAAATTCATCAAATCCTAAATGTTTTCCTTATCGCTTATATGAAATACTGAATCACTAATTATAATTATGAGCATGTAACACGTTTTAAACAGAAAACTTAACTATATTAGACAAATAGAAGAAGAGCGAATCTACTTTTACCATTCTTTGCTAGTCCTAAAGTATTAGCAAATTATCAAATATATACACAACAAACAAATTTTATAACTCCAGTTTTACAAAAATAAGTCACAATTTATATATCTCACATAATCATTTTAAATTGTCTTCTGAATTTTTAAGGGAGAAAAAAGAAAAAAAAGTAGCGGACCAAAGCAGATATGAACCCTCAACCTTTCGACCTCAAGTTGAATGTGAAACCAAGGTGCCACAGAGGCAAGAAATAATCCGTCAAATAATTAATATTATTACAATGTGTCAAGTGAAATGTTTAAATGGAATTTTCTTGAAAGTATGCGAGAGTTGGAGGATAATTCTTTGGCATTTTACTTTACTATGTGTTCCCTATAACGAATCCACATTTCATCAAAATCTGTGAATCCAATGTCTGAGCCTCCCCATGTCAGTTTCCATGCAATCATAATATTGCAACTTCTGCAATAACAAAATAGTTGTGCAATGACGTTTCCCTGAGTGGCATACAGAAAAATTGACTTTACAGAAGCAAAATGCTAAGTTATGCACAAAAATTGTTTAAAAATGCTACATAGATATAAGAAGCTGACTGTATAGATATAAGAAGTTGACTTCTGATAAAAGTAATTCTATTTAGCACATAGAAAAAATGATTTTTAAACATAACATTTACATCAATGATTCCGAACTAAGTACTTTTATTAAACAAACATGAAAAAGAGTAATAATAAAAAAGTCACTCACCCTAGCAGCATTTCCTTATACCTCTTATATCTTGTGTTGTAACACGAACTTTGTCAGGATAATCTGTTTGCTCCTTACCAGCCATTTGCTGTATGAATTTAAACATTAAATAGGCATTTTTCAGATGCAAAATACAATAATAATAGATTATGAATTTTAGATGAGAAATTTCATAAATTAAAACTTCACCCTTAAAATGTTGCCTTTATTTAAAAACTAAAGCTGTTGGGCAGCCATCATTTTGGATTCACTAGCTCCATATTAACCTATGGGGAGATTTTTCTCCCTCTGTGACAGATACTTTAAATTATTTTAACCCCTTCAGGATGGATAGTCATGGAAAGATGCATGGCTACGGAACGAGACCTTGCAATCGCTGTCTGTCCCCAAAGGTAGGTGAGTTCTCTCCTGCTAAGCCTAAAGGTAAGGATACACTAGCAAGCAAGACCAAGGACGAGCCTGCTAATGACCCTGCTACAGTAGCCAAGTTCCACTGTCAAGTTCTACCATCGCTTCAGGCACAAGGGGCTGCACTCACTGTGAACATCGGCTTCTCCATCAAGATCAAAGATATTCCTATGCTCAGTGTATACATATTTTTGACAACAATTCGGCGCAAAATGAGCAGACGGGAAAATTTCTATTTCATTTTGTATATAGTTTTGCACATTGCTAGTTGTGCTTTATTAGGAAAAATGCTGAATCAAAGTTAATCTCAGAAATTAATTAAATATGCTAATTAATAAAAATCTAAAAATGCTTCATTCCCATTAACTTTTTGTTAATTTTGCTAAAATTTGATAGAAATGCCCTTCATAAGTGTTTGATGATACCTCAGTACTAGTTTTATTAATTTTTTTTTTTTAGATTTTTTTATTGCGATTTTTCATTCTATTTTCTTTCTGAAAAAAGCTGCTTATATTTTACCACAACAGAAAAAGTTTTAAATAAAAATTGAATACTAAAGCGTAAAATAAAGTTAGAATCAAATTTAGAATCTTTAAAAATGGGTCTTTATTCCAAACAGTTAGAGAAACATTTGAATTTCGACAAAAAGCCTTCATTGTTAAAGCAGCTCTTGGAAAAAAAAAAAAAAAAAAAAAAAAAAAAACATGTCTGTTCAACTGATGGAAAATCAATGTAACAAATTTCCTTACTTTATCAAAATTGACAAGGGGAATAAAAATGGGTCTTTATTCCAAACAGTTAGAGAAACATTTGAATTTCGAAAAAAAGCCTTCATTGTTAAAGCAGCTCTTGGGAAAAAAAAAAAAAAAATGTCTGTTCAACTGATGGAAAATCAATGTAACAAATTTCCTTACTTTATCAAAATTGGCAAGGGGAGCAGGGGAAACATTTTCTCATTAGCCAGCAGTACTACAGCAATTAAACTATTCTCACCAGCAGGGTCAATTTATTGGGGGGGGGGGGATTGAATTCTTACAGAGATTGAAAAACAGGGTTCTAGCACAATAATTTCCTCCAATCTTAAAAAAAGAATCCCCCCCCACCCATTTTCTATACAAGATATAACTACATTCTTAAAAGTATTGAAAACAAAATATTTTCACTACACTTTGTTTTTTCTCATTTTTTTATTATTGCAGTTTTTAGAATTTATTCATTTATTATGTTTATTTATATTATTTTTTAAAATATAATTTTAGGCCGGATATACTGGCAGATATTTGTAATATCTGGCTACAGCCTATTAACCGGCGAATTGGCTGGATGCAGTATGTTATATGTCTGCCGCATCTCGTAAAATATGAAGGGTTGCTGTCTGTTCAACCGAATTAAAGACAAAGATTTGATAAAAACATTTACTTTATTTTTCTAAACATTTGCCTGAAAATACAACATTTCAAAATTACATTTACAGAATATCTGTCATACTCGTAACTAAATGAGCTGGATGCCAAAAGGAAGCTATCAAACTTTGCGATATTTAGATTTAGGGATACATGATCAAAATTTCTTTACTAATTCATTTTAATTAAGAATCTATGCCTTTAGGGAAGAAATGATACTTAAAGATTAAACTTGGCAACTTGCCTTAACACCTACAAACCCTTGCAGGAGAGCTGTTAGTCACAGGCGATCCGATTTGAACTGAAAAACAAGAAGTAGTGAGGAGATACAAAACTTCCCGAGCTTATATACTAAGCTACATACCTAGCAGCCAATCAAAACAAGAAACACAAAAAGTGTCAAAAGATTCGCATACGTTCTCGGACATTTAATAATAGCTTAAGCAAAATTTGCATACGCAAAATATCGTAATCGTTCGCAAGTGCGAACGAGCAGAAAAATTTACTGAATGCCGAATTACAGGCAAACGAGGAACATCTCAACTGAGTTTTTCGCGACACATACAGTTATTTTATAAACAATACCATGCAAGTACGCATTTAGGGAGAGAGGAAGAAACCAGGATGTTTCCAGGTTATACAATTAAAATTAAGTTGAGTATTTTGAGTTATATTTTAAAACTAAGGCTATTCTACTTAGTTATAAGAAGTTTAGGAGAAGGGAAAAGTTTAATTTTGTTCAAAAACGGAACTATTTTTAAAATACTTTCGAAATTCAGTAATTATGATTTAAAATTATGTTTAAGCAGAGTTAAGTTTATTTTAAAAGACATATTTAAAATACACGAAACAACATCCAACAAAACACAGGTTCCCAACGTGGGCGATAACGCCCCCTTGTGGGCATTTGAGGCTTTCAGGGGGGCGGTAAAAGACCCAGTGAAAATTAGGAGGCGTTGATATGGCACGGAGGGGCATGGGAAGATTAACCAAATATAGTCTAAAAAATCTGATGTGTCCAACACATGACTTCCTTGCACGTCTATCAAATCAAAAATGTTTTTTACACACTTCCTCTAAACTTATTTGTTTGAAAGATATAAAATATCAATAATAGTAAGATATAGCGTTTTCTAGCCAAACATTTCGATATCGCCAAGCTGAGTTCAATTTGAAAGATTTCTTTCTGACACTTTATTTGGCGATATTTCACCAAAAGCCGACAAACTTGAAATAGTTTGCGAGATTTTGGGGATAGCCAAAGTAGTCATTGACCACAGACTTTCAATGAATTGAATGCATCCATACACCTTAATGTATTTAAAGTCATTTGGCTCACCCTGTAAATAAATTCCCAGTCGATTGCTGTCAAAAAAGATATTGAAAACCGTTAGATTATAATATAGTTCTAAATACAAAAGTTCAAAATTCTACGGGTTAAAGTTTTAGTTATACAAAATAAGAAATAATTTTTGGCGCCAAATTTGGCGATATTTCGGCGAAACTCGTCAATGTCGACGACATTTGGCGAGATATTAAGCAAGGACCAACAATGACAGATTATCGCCAAATCTGGCGATATTTCGTCAAAACTCGCCAAGAACGATGACAAATTTCGATACTTTGGGCATGGACCAAATGACTGACTATCGCCAAATTTGGCGACATTTCGGCAAAACTCGCCAAGGTCGAGGACAGACGGCGAGATTTTGGGCATGTACCAAACAATGACTGTCTACAATTGTATTATATTGAAGATGTCCATAGACATTAAAGTACTGAAATTCTTTTCGGTGGTCCTGTAAATAAACTCTCCAGTAGATTTTAACCAAAAATCGAGATGCACAACTAGATGTTACAACAATCTTATATATGGAATTTCATAATAGTTTTTGAGATTTGAGAGTTAAATATGCACACACGTACACAAAAAAGTCGCCAAGCTTGGCGACTTTTGGCATAGTTCTTGAGGGAGGCACGTGACCGTGGTCGGACCATTACCTAACTTATGTGGTAGGACGGTATTGTGCTTGAAATGGATGAATCTCCTAAAATTGCCATTGACCGTAATGTATTGGAAATCTTTTGAGTGTTCCTGTAGCAGAACTGTAAATAATAAAGACACTTTTTTTAATGGAGAAATTCATTTTCTAACTCTTTACAGCATATATCACTTCTGAGTCGTTTGAAATAGCCCAATACCTCTAAAAAACGCTTTGATGAATTTCGGCCCATAGAGCGTAATGTATTTCGAATCTTTTAGGCGGTTCTGTAGATAAACTATCCAGTCGAATGGAACCGAAAGGGGAGGTGCACAACTAGATGTTACAACAATCCTAAATATAAAGTTTCAACATTCTACGCCTAATAGTTTTTGAGATATGCGAGTTTAATGAATTTCGGCCCTTTGAGCGTAATGTATTTCGAATGTTTTGGGCGGTGCTGTAGATAAACTATCCAATCGAATGGAACCAAAAGGGGAGGTGCACAACTAGATGTTACAACTATCCAAAATATGAAGTTTCGACATTCTACGCCTAATAGTTTTTGAGATATGCGAGTTTAATGAATTTCGGCCCATAGAGCGTAATGTATTTCGAATCTTTTGTGCGGTCCTGTACATAAACTATTCATTCGATTGCGACCAAAAGGGGAGGTGCACAACTAGATCATAGAACAATCCTAAATATCAAATCTCAACATTCTACGACCAATAGTTTTTTAGATATGCGAGTTACATACATACGTATGTACGTACAGACGGCATGGAAAAACTAACCACAATAAACTCGCCGCTGGTCAAAATGAGTTGCAGACGCGTTAATATGATCGTGCATGCTAGCCTACGATGAGATGCATCGAAAAAATTCTTAAAATTAAATTTAGAGGTAGTCAAAATCGGATTTTTTGTCGAAATTTGGCCCCCAAAATTTTTCGGGATCACATTACTTCCTTATACTACGTACAAGGAAGTAAAAAGACTTAAAAATCACTCTGATAATTGATTTCTATCACGTGTGCGAAAATTCACATATTTCGATATGAGACTTCGCTGTTGAGAGAAAGAGATACCTCTCTAAAACTTTTATTCCTCTTTTTTAAATGAAGAAATTCAGTACAGTTCAATTCTAACAATATTCTATCTATTAGTAATTTTTTAAAATTTAATTCTTGTTTTCACCATGCATTATGTACGCTCTTAATTCTCTGGAGTGGGAGGGGGGGGGATTGAAATATTCACGAGAAAAGGGGGCACCAGTTCAAAAAAGGTTGGGAACCTATGTCTTAAAACAACATTTTATACCATAGCTGTAATAGTTCTCTCAGTAAGTTAAAAACACTAATGTACAAGCAGTTAACCCGGGTATTTTTTATTGTTTTTTTATTTACTAAAAACTTCAGGAACATTTTCCATGAATTGAAATCCGCAACGAAATGTTTCAAATACTTCTCGCATTTCTTTTTTCGATGGCTTCAGCTTCTTCCCCTGGTTCTCCAATTTCTTCTTCAATTTCATGAAACGAACTCAGCGTATCCTCATCTGTAGGATAATCAGTAACAATTAACTTACCATTGACTGTCAAGAATTTTTCAAGATTAATACCATCACTAATATGACCTTGTGATTGCAAATTTTCCGAAGATTTTTGGATTTGCAGGAATAGGTCTGGTTCCTCGATTTCCAGTATTACACAAAACCCAGCTTTTGCAAAACAGTTTTTTATTGTAGAATGAGAAATGTCATTTTCCCACACTTTAGCTAGTGCTGCCATGCATATCCTCAGATCAATTACCTTATTAAAAGTTTTTTCAATTTCTAATGTCCAGATAAGTCGGAGAATGGAGAATACATTTTCAGTAATCAAGTTTCATGTTTTTTATCCAATTTGAAAATCCACTCTTCAAAAATTTCACTTGCCATCCATGACTTTCTATTGCAAAGATAGTCAACCTCCAAGACGTTACATTTTTGAATACTCTAGGATTCTTTGTTTCACCTATTACCAATAAAATCGATGATTTTTTTTTTTGCCAATCATGTTGGCGCTTACCATTATAAATATTCTGTCCTTAGTGTTCTTGCCTCCATGACAAGCATCGTCTTTCAAAGTTAGAGTTTTGTTGGATAAACACTTATAAAAGAGTCTTATTCCATCAACATTAAAAATATCATCGAGCTGATAATCTTTTAGAATATTTTTCTAGTCATTGCTTTTCCAATCATCACAGACTGCTTTAGATACACTTCTACTTTCACCAGAAATAACCTTTTCTTTGATACCATGCCTTTTCTTAAAATTTTCAAGCCACCCGGAATTTGCTTGAAATTGATAATTTCCAAAATGTTTAGCATACTCCAATGCCTTCTCTTTTATGAGAGATCGGCAAGTCTTGGTCTGGAATACTCTTTATCCATTTTAAAACGGCCTCGTCCATTGAATCGTAACAACATATTTTTGCACGTTTTCTGTGAGGATCAAGACTTCCATAGGTTTTCATAACAGCATTCAGATTTCTTATAATAGTCGACTCTGTGTTGGCAGGAATCCCAAATTTAGCTGAAATGTCATTTTTGCTCATTCCGCTTTCTACATTCTTCAGCAATTTAACTTTATCCACAACACAAAGTGATTTCCTTTTTGGCATTGTAATCAAGTGAAAATGTAAAAATTCAAAACGAATTTAAGAAACACTAACAAACTAACAATTTTCACTGAAACTAAGAAGATTTAGGAGAGAGAACAATCATCTCACAGAAGGAGAAGGGATAGCTAGGAAACTGGTTTTACAACTCTTGCGCTTTAACTTGCCGTGCTGCCAAGAGAGCAGCAACATAAACAGAACACGTCTCAAACGAAATTTGAAAACGAGTTGGGGGAATTTAGAAATTCCAGAAACGAACAATAAACTTTTGTCCACCCTTCAACCCCAGCTGAATTCTAGGGTTTGTACTGACATTCAATGACCTTCTTTTTCCCCATGACCTTTATTTTTCGTAAGGCAAGCGGTTCTAAAGTGGAATAAAATTTCCCAATATGGCGTGAAAAAAATTTCAATATAAAGAGATGTTTTCAATATATGGAAACAGTTTTTGTATGTAATGAACATTGAGATTTGCTAAGAGTTCGATATATAGAAAATTTTGATATAGGGAGTTTAATATATGAAGGTTCGACTGTACTTCTTTTGTAATGCTTCCATCTGTAAACACTTCATTTCTTAAAATAATACATGATTTTTGATAAATAGCTTTGTAATTCTCGTTTTATTTTTAAGTCTATCACAATAAATTAAAAGTAAAAAGAATTTTTTTTTTTTTTAATCGCAATTATAAGGCCCACCTTTTTATATTTTTTGAAATAGTAGGAGGCTATAAACAAATTTTACTTATGGTAGACAAAAAAAAAAAAAAAAAAAAAAAAAAAAATTATTATTCTCGATTATAAGCCCCCCAGCCCCTCCCAGATTTAACTGGTTTAAAATTGCAAAAGGGGTAGGGGGTTATAATCGGGATTTTATGGTAGGTACATAAGCTATGCACAAGTCATTCTTTGAGAGAAATAATTTTGCAATACACATAAATTAGCAGAGGATAATTTCCTGAGAAAACATGCAAATCTAAGAGGCTTTCTGAAAATTCCACACTGCATTAATAATTAAAATGCAAAGCACGAAAATGTATTACTCATGCTTGTGAGAGCGTGTCATTGCAGACCAAGACCAGATGTGCATTGTTATGGATGGAAAACACTTTGAGCAGAAAGATTAAATGAGCCTGTGTCAGGCAAATGCAATTTTGGAGAATACAACCAAACAAATGTCTGTTTTATGCCCGACATTTGTAGTACTGTGCTGCACATTATGCACAGTGTTTTCTGACTAACTGGACAAGACTGTAATTGACATTTTTCCTATATATTGTACATTCTCAAGATAAGAATGCTAGCTCTGAATTTAGCCACCAGGAGCATTGTACACTGTTTTAGTACATAGCATATTCATATAGGTATTTTACTAAACCTAGACTAGACTTATGACAATTCTAAAGTTAATAGGGTGACAAAAGACTAACAAGCACAATGTATGGATACATATCCATTACTTACTTTATTCAAAATTGATTCTGCTAATTCCCTAAATGCTCTCTCAATATTGATATTTGCTTTCGCACTTGTTTCTAAGAATCTAATACCATGTTCTCTGGCAATCTGAAAAGCAACATTTTTTTCAGCAAAAACAAACAAGTAAAAACATGTAACATGCAAATTGTTTTATTCATTTTATTTACTTTTTTATCTGGTCATTCATTTGTGCTAACTCTGTATATTATTAAAATGTTTTTTATCTTTAAAAACTAAAGGCATACCCTGCCAACATATAAAAACATTTATCAGGAGCAAACTGGAAAAATATCTGGAGTTTTGAAGTCGCCAGGAGCAGGTCGTGACTCAATTTTTCAAAAGGTTGCGATTGATTCACGATAAATGGTATTTAAAAAGAAACCAAATAATGCAACAATAATCAACTAATATCATAATAATTAGGACAGAAATACTAATCATTAATTGTACAATATGTTTACACTAGATCCTTAAAAATGGAGTTTAACACGATTTCATATATTTCAAACATAAAAATAATACATCAATGTAATTAATATAAGGTAAATATAAGTACTGAAGTCACACACTCCAACTTTTGAAACCGTAACGTCAATGGATCCCCCCCCCTTCCCCCCCCCCCATATGATAAACAAGTTTTTTCGGATTTTGGATGGATATTGCTCTCTCTGTTTTATTATTATTTTTTTACTAGCTGAAGTACCCATCATTGACTGGTTAGTACTGAATGCAAATTTCCAAAAAGCAAGAACTTTCGTCAGCATTGTAGGAGTACACAGAATGGATGTAGTATGTTGCCAAAGTAAAGAAAGCGAAGTTATAATTTTTATGTATTGTTAAAATATTACAGGTTAGAGAATAACTAAGTAACATCATTTCATTCGCTTTAGTCACAATTATGGGATGCGCGAATGAATATTTACGCATATTGAAATAATTTTCTCAAAATCTAATCAATATTTTTGAAAAATTGGAAGCCTAGAATTTAAGTTGAGTGACAACCTATCATGTCACCAAATTTTGTTTCATTCCCTGCAGTCTTTATTTCGCGATGCTGGAACAAAATTTCAGCATTTTAAAGCAATTTTCACAAAATCTCAAAATGTAATCAAAATATTTTTAAAATTCAACACCTATAAATTAAGATTAACAACTACCTATCATATCACCAAATTTCGTATCATTCATATTAGTCGTTATTACGTGATGCTTAAAGAAACAAACATATTTTGAGAGAATTTTCACTAAATCTCAAAATCTAATAAAAATTTTTTAAAAATTGGACACCTATAGTTTATGTTGAGCAACCATCTATCATGTGACCAAATTTCATATCATTCGCTTTAGTCATTATTACGTAAAGCGTGAACAAAGATTCACTCAGTTTTTAAACAATTTTCGCAAAATCTCGAAATCTGATAGATTTTTCTTAATTAGTTGCTTATAGTTTAAGGTGAGTGACCACCTATCATTTCACCAAATATCATTTTTCACCTTTGCAGTTATTACGTGATGTGCGAACTATGTTTTAAGTTTAGTGACCACCAATCATGATAAATTTTATTTCAATCGCTTCAGTCATTTTTATGTGATGCTCGAACACGAATTTATGCAGTTTAAAACAATTTTCGCAAAATCTCAAAATCTAATAAAGATTTTTTTTTTAAATCGGCACCTATGTTTTAAGTTGAGTGACCCTCTATTATGATACCAAATTTCATTTCAATTGCTCCAGTCATTTATATGTGATGCTCGAACACAAATTTACGCAGTTTGAAAGGATTTTCGCAAAATCTCAAAATCCGATAAAGTTTTTTTTTTTAATTCAACGCCTATGTTTTAAGTTGAGTGACCAACTATAATAACACCAAATTTCATATCATTCGCTTCAGTCGTTTTTACGTGATGCTTGAACAAAAATAGCATCACTGACAGAATGGCAGAACGACAGACAGGCAAACTTTTTTTTGTGGGTTCCGAATTCCCAGGAGCTTTAAACAGATAGAAATTGCAAAATTTTTGAATTTCAAGAAATGTACAGACAAAAGTCTAATTTTATTTATATAGATTTTTTTGAGTTCAACTCCACAGTTGGCTATTTTCCAGCTATGTTTTGCGGAGTGTTCGGAGTAGTAACAGATTTAGAGAGTAGCTCTGGAAGAACCGGAGCAGTTGGCTGATATGTAAATGTATATTTAGAACTTTTTCTAATTAAAGTTGCTTTTATCAAATTTATTTAATTGAGTTGTTAAAATCGCAAGAATTATTTCAATAAAACAACAATACAGCATTTGTTGTTTGAATGAATCAAATATAAAATATAAATATGAATCATTATTATTATTTCAATATCTTGCTTGAAAACATGGTCATGCCTTATTATTACACTTCCACTAAGTTCCCTCTAGTGGTGGATCCAGTGGTCTTCAGCTCCCCCAAAAGACAGTGCTGAAGGTTAAAATTTTGCTTCATTGTACATTCTGTTCAGATGAAATGGAATTTTAAAAATATATATAAGTCAAATCCTGTTTTAGTGAAGTCCGTTACAGCAAAAATCTTGCTATAGCGAAGACTTTGGCAATCCCCAAATCAAATTACAATATGGAGCTACAACATCGGTATAACAAAACTTATGCTTGAGCAAAATGATTTCACTGGTCCCTTGAACTTTGTTAAAACAGGATTAGACTATATATATATTATTTTTCTTTTTCAATAAATAACTTTCCCAAAATTGTTCGCATTGTTTTAGAGAAACATTTTGCTTAATTGAACATTTCGTTTAGGTCAAATAAGCTTTTAACAAAAATTAGCCCCCCTCCAAAAATATTTATGTATCTACCATTGGTAGCCAATAAAATAAAAAACTTATCAATCTCAAAATAAAGTTATCTTGTAAAGTATCACTGTAAATATTAAAATAGGCAGAAATAGAAGTTTCATGGTTGAAAGAAAAAATCATTCACTCACAGCTTCTCCTCGCTCTTTACTAATCATTCTTTTATCTTCCATGTCACATTTATTTCCTAGAATCATTTTTTCTACATCTTCATTAGCATGCTGAAATAAAATATAGAAGTTAAAAAATGCAAAAGAAAATTTTGTGCAAGGAATATACAATATCTATCAGATATTTACTCAGGGGTCTTATGCTTTTTGGGAAAAGTGAATTATAGTGAACACTACTAATACCTGTTTACTAAAAATTCATTGTCTTTTTTAAAAAGCTATTTAAGAGTTTGCAAGAAAGGGGAAATTATTATAGCAAGCTAATACTTGAAGTGGTTATATTACTTATATTAATTTTTCACTGAGATCTTTACTTGAGGATTTAAGGATGTTTACCCTATTCCAATGGTTCATACCTTTTTTTCCCTGCAAACCCCTCCTAAAATTCACAATAATGTGACAAACCCCTTATGTAGTTCTTGTACACTAGTATATTGTTTTTGTAAACTTTCTTATACACTTTGCAAACTCTTGATGGCTTGCAAACTACTGGTTGGGAACTCATGCCCTATTCCATTATGATTTAAAAGGAACAGAGTTAGAACTTTATTATGTTAGAATTTCAGGAGATATGCTGAGTGCTTTTTTGCACAGGTAGTCTTCCCCCCCCTTTTACCTTTTTTAATTTACAAGAAGAACAACACAAACTTTTACGAAACTTTCAGAAGAAACAAAAAAGTTTCTGAACACCAGCGATCAAAAACGTGATACCTGACAATGTGTACAGCAACACACTTTAATGATTTACTAGCTGGATACCCGTTCTCCGCACGGTGGGAAACGAATATTTTCCTTACGTTTAAGGTAAATATTTAAATATAAAAATTACGTAAACGAATATTTCCTTATATAATTCGAATTAAACCCAGTAATGCGGAATCTCAAAACGTGAAAAAAATACTTGAATCGTGACTAAAAGTTCACGTCATGAGTGCAAATCTCAGATGATTGCAACCTGATGACACAAAAACTGTTGGATGTTTCATGTATTTTAAATGTGTCTTTTAAAATAAACTTAACTCTGCTTAAACTAAATATTAAA
Organism: Cheiracanthium punctorium; assembly: GCA_038373885.1. Taxonomy (NCBI): domain Eukaryota; kingdom Metazoa; phylum Arthropoda; class Arachnida; order Araneae; family Cheiracanthiidae; genus Cheiracanthium; species Cheiracanthium punctorium. The sequence continues at coordinate 66,859 of JAWZYV010001411.1, read as the reverse complement.
TCGTAATTATTAAATTTCATAAGTATTTTAAAAATAGTTCTGTTTTTGTAAAAATTAAACCTTTCCCTTCTCCTAAAACTACTTAAACTAAGTATAATAGCTTTAGTTTTAAAATATAACTCAAAATACTCTGCTTAATTTTAATTGTATAACCTGGAAACATCCCGGTTTCTTCCTCTCTCCCTAAATGCGTACTTGCATGGTATTGTTTACAAAATGACTGGATGTGTTGCGAAAAACTCAAAGTTGAGGTGTTCCTCGTTTGCCTGTAATTTGGCATTCAGATTTTTTTTTTTTTTTGCTTATTCGCGCTTGCGAACGATTACGATATTTTGCGTATGCAAATTTTGCTTGAGCTAGAATTAAATGTCCGTCAACATATGCAAATCTTTTGACGCATTTTGCGTGTCGTGTTTTGATTGGCTGCTAGGTATGAAGTTTCGTATCTCCTCACTTCTTGTTTTTCAGTTCAGATCGGGATGGTCTGTGACTAGCAGCTCTCCTGCAAGGGTTTGTAGGTGTTATGGCAAGTTGCCATGGTTAATTGTTAAGTATCAATTTTTTTTTCCCTAAAGGCAAGGGTCTAAAAAATTAAAATGAATTAATTTAATTCAAAGTTTAAAGAAATTTTGATCATGTATCCCTAAATCTAAATATCGCAAAATTTTTGATAGCTACCTTTTGGCATCCAGCTCATTTAGTTACAAGTACAACACATATTCTGTAAGTGTAATTTGGAAATGTTGTATTTTCAGGCAAATGTTTAGAAAAATAAAGTAAATGTTTTTATCAAATCTTGTCTTTAATTCAGTTGAACAGACAGCAACCCTTCAAAAACTTCGTCAGTGTCACTGGAGATCAAAAAAGATCTTTACGGCAATGCAGATGAAACTTCTCTTTTCGAAAAATGCCTGATTTCTGCATCATATAATTGTGTTTTTTAAGCTTAATTATAGCATTTAATATATACCAGATGAATAAGTTACATGATGTTGACAACTATTTTATTTTATCTTGCATTTCCTAAAGCGTGGACAATGCATTAGCGCAGTTATTTCGCAGATGACTTTATTGAATTTCACCTAAATTAACAAAACCTACATGAAAGAATAGATGCACACGTACGTTATAAGCCAAAATTGCACACAGTTTTCGTGAAAATCGTCACATTTCAAATGAAAACATTTGTGACGTAACTTCTGCGATAAAGTTTATCACCCTTACTAAACTCTTAATGCAGTATCACACTTGTTACATAAAACTGACGTTGATCTCACTGTCAACTCGCCCTAAATAAATAACTAATTTCATGTTTTATTTTTAACAATTTACAGTAGACCCCTTCATAACACGGGTCTACAACACGAATTCGTAGAACACGGAGAAAAAATTGTGATCGTTTTCGTGTAACACGTTAAAAGAGACTCGTACAGCACGGTAAAATGAGACATATGTTCTGATATTATGACGCTTTAGCTCCTGTAATTAACATAACTTTTGAATGGCAATACCAAGCATCATTGTATTTCTACGGAGTGCAAATAAGTTTTGCCGCGATTATTCCGCGCAATCCGCACTCCAGGTGGAGTATAGCGCAGGACCAGTACAACACGGATTCCTATAACACGGAACGTATCTACCGTGTTATAGGGAATCTACTGTAGTTGCATAGTGTCAAATTCAAAAGAAAATTCTAGGTTGCCGTACTTAGTAATATTTCATCTCACCTTGGTGGCAAATATCCGAACTGTATCAAAAGTAAACTTTACAAAATTTTTAATTCTGTATAATCCTCGAAAAAACTTCGGTGTTTACCATCTACGACGGTTTTTCATGACGTGACAACTTATGCTTGCGTGCAGTGGCGTAGCCAAGGAGGGGATAGGGGGTCACAACCCCCCATGAGGAGTTTTTTTGCCATACAAAATGTATATTCTTCACTCCCTTATCACACACGCGTATACATACATATATGTGAGCTGCAGTAGTCGTAACACCCCCATGAAAAATTTCTGGCTACGTCACTGCTAGCGCATAATTGATTATTTTTATTTTCATGTAATCAGTGATCAATATACTTCAGGACGAGAATCTCCATTGAAAAAAAAATGTTCTAAAAAATCTGACCCCAGAAAACTCTGATTAACACAGTGGGGTTACCATGGGCCCTACCCAGAAAAAAATTTCGGGGGGGGGGGGGTGTACAGAAATTAAATTTATAAATTCATAAAAGATGAAAAAGCCAAAGATGAAAAAGCCCAATTTTTCACAAAAACGCTTCATTATTATTGTTTTGTTAACAAAATTTTAGATTTCGGGGGGGGGACCCCATGGTCCCCCGGGTACGGCCTGGGGGTTACACAAATACGCGCCGGACATACGCTCTTGTTTATGTCCGGAGGAGCATGTACATTAGTGCTTGTGTACTGCTCCGGATAATCTGCCAGCAAGGCAGCAAAAATTGACATAAAAATGGCATCCACACGCGAAGGAAATAAAATTAAAAGATATATATAGAGTTACATGAAAACTTCGATTATTTTCAAAGTGCAAGTCTCTTACAGTTCTATTTGTTTCACATTTGATGAGTTTTCACTTTTACGAGTCTTAAAAGCTGTAGAAATGAGTGGTTTCACTTAATTGTTAAATTTAATAACTTAAGTGGCAACAATGGATTCCGTTGCTACAGAAACTATAAAAATGGAACATGAAATGAGTTATTTATGTTTACTTTGCTAGAACTGCCATATTGGTGTCATTAACGCCACCAGTCGATGCCAAATAGCTCAAATCACAAATTAAACTTGACACTAAAGGCAATTCGCAATACCCTGTTTGGCAGAATTTAAAAAAAAATATCTATGCATATGCTAGTGAGATCGGCTCATCTCATTTGTGGAATGGAATTAATAATACGAACAGAGTTGAACTACATTTGAATATTTTCCCCCTTCTTTTTCTAAGAAATGTACTGAAGTAGGAATCAACATAGATTTCAATTCGTAAAACAAAAAATACATTAGACAGTATTAATTACGCCGTTCTAACAGTTTGCAATAAAAGAAATGTAGCGCTGCTTTAACATATAAGAATCAATTATTTATTACATGTAAGTACTTCAATCGCCAAAATGCCAACATACACCATTTTGCGAGATTTTTTGTTTTCAGGGAATCATTCGAAGGTTTGATTTAACAGCAATCAAAATGGGAAATAGTTATCTATCATTTATATAGTTCGCTCGCCAAAATTTAATCCAGACATCTAATTGATTAGTAGCAGTTATTCAAATTATTAACTATAACGTGTTTTAATCCCCGTAACTACAATGTACAAGATGCGAGAATTTTAATTTTCTGAAATTTGGCGGAATTCCTCTAACTTAAATCAGTTTACTTAATTTGGTGAAAATTCTGAAATAGATCGTTTAAAATCGCCTTAATAACTGCATTATTTCTGTATGAAGATCAGTAGCGCCGTATTCTAATAAAACTTATACTTGTTATTAAAAATACTATTTCCGTTACGCTCTCAGTAATTTGCGCCAAGCCCAAAACTGTGCAAATCGGTATAGAACCTACTACTTTCTCAAAATCGCCAAATCAGCCATTTTTTTTTTCGACAAACTAAAAAATATACATATAGTCTCGGAAATCTCCCAATCCCTTATTCTTTTAAACATAAAAAACATTGAATTCCTGCTCTGATTTCACACGCACGCAATACTTTAATTAAAAAATATCTTTGTAAATAATCTAAACAGAAAAAAATCATTATTCTTTTATTTTTACTGCAGGAGTCTAAATAATTTAATAAAATAGCCAAACATGGCAACCTCGATGCTTATTTCTCAATTTTTGACTACAGGGGGTTACAATTAGGGAATTAAGGAGATCAAAAATTAGCGTTTTTGACGGGTTTTTTATTAATATCTCCTAAACTAATTCGAATTTCGAAATTTAAATCAGCGGAGGTTCTTCTCGGAATTTTCCGAATCCGCGGATACCTCGATCGAAACTCGGGTCCCAGCCGTTTCGGAGGAGATGATGTTACAGACAGACAGACGCGCACAGATTTTAATAGTATAGATTATGTTCTTAGAAGGTTTCCAACTTGAATGAATGCTTGTCTTTCAAAAATGTTGAATAAATTTCTAAAATAGTAGGAAACAAACCACACACTTCACTCACACCTTACAACACCTTCGATTGATTCAAACCAACTTAGTTTAATAAACCAAATTTTCAACCTTTGCCCATTGTTTTTGAAACAGTAATTGATTTTGAATTTGCTTCAGAAATTTCACATGGTTCTGACAACAACGAATCAAGATATGCATAAGTTTGATGGTCAGATAATATTGAACATATAAAATTTTATTAATTAAAACATGGATGCATATGCATAAGCCTAGCATGAACAAGAATTCAGGGTGAGGGGGGGGGGATACTGAATTCAAGAGTAAAAAAGCAAAATTTCTCTTAGTTGAAGAGAAGTCTCAAGTTTGAAGCAAATGTTTAAAAAGATTTTAAGACAAATTTGGGGACAGGGAAAATAGAATAAAGGGCACAGATTTACTAAAAACAGTAGCTACACAGCATCCTACATATAAAAAGTTTTATCTTAATGGGCTTTTCCCAGCAAGTACGTTATCACTAGATAAACTGGATTAAGGCCAAAGTGGGTCCGCTAGACCAATTAAAGGAAGAAAAGATGTTCTCACAAGCTGTAAGTCTCCTTTTTATCAGTCTCAACCAGTAAAAACGAGCAAATTAGCTACCCCTGAAACCTAAAACAAGTTAGGCATAAAGTGAAAAGGTTACAGAAACTGCACACAATATTTTTGGCAAGAATCAAATGCTGCGACTGGAGGGATCTAAATTTTTCAGAAACATAAATGCGGGATCACTTTTCCACCCTCTTAGGAAAAAGCAGCAATAATAGAAATGCTTCAGATTATTATTATATTTTAAATAACACAAAGGTGCTATGCATTAAAATCATATCAAAGCCAGATAAAATAATAACCTATCTGTGCACATAATCCAAAACTATCTGCAAAATCATAATAGCATGAAATAGCAGAATATATAGTGTGTATATGGGCTATGGAAGCTTAAAACACATTTTTTTCTAGGTAACAATCACAACAGAACTATCAGCAAGATATTTGAATGTGTTCACACAGGACAAGCATGTGTACGTATGTCTATATTATCTGTCTACCATCATAATACATGCATTGGCAATTTTGTCTTTTCTTGCTTCCTAGGCTGGAAAGTATCACATTAAGTGTTGGCACTATTTGTCATCCTTCAAATATATTAGAAAGTGTATCATAATGCATGAGTGTGCCGTATGTTTTCCCAGTTTCATAATTGTTCTTTGAAGTTGAAATTTGTATTAAAATTGCCTACTAAACCTGTTTTACAATCTTTGTCAGGCATAGTCTACTTCACCTCTTCACCAGTATAGACACTTATTAATATTCCTATTAACACTAACATTAAACAGTTAGATTCGGCAGTTTCTCACTATATAGGGTCAGGTGGGGGGGGGGAATGAGGATTTATTAAAAAATACCCTTTTTCATCATAAAAATTTAGATGTATCATTATATTCTCTGTGGAGATGTATTTTAAGAACATAATAAAATTTTCTAACGAAGTGTTTGGATATATCCACAATAGTAATGTATGCAAAACTTCTTGTGTTTGTTCTAAACATACTGCAAGTTAACAAGTGATATTGAAAACTTCCTTGAAATTACCTAAAACACTTATATCTTGACACATATTAGTAGAAAGACTTCAGAAGAACTGGTTTCTGTCTTCAATTTCATCAAAATTTCTTAATCTTTTACATGAGTTTCTATTTTTCAACAAAGATTACCTTGCAGACTATTTTGGTATTTTTAAATCTGCATTGCAGACTGATGTAGAAAATTCTGCGACTGGGATTTTATGTATATTCTTATTTGTACTAAAAATTTAACTATTATCAACTGAATTAAATCTGCCTTCTACAAGTAGTTTCATGCAAAACTGAAACAGAAAAGTAGAAGAGAACAAGAAAACAGAAAATCTACTAGCAATGCACTGTCTGTTTTGCTAAAGCAGAGCGACTGCAAACAAGATGATTTTACACAGAAAAGGGGTGAAAGGTTGAAATGGGTATTTTTGGAAGCTCTGTTTTGGCTCGGTGTATTTTTATGGTGTTTTCCATTTTGCTTTATTTCAGTTCGGAATTTCAGAAACTATTCTACTTATTGCTAGTTCAAGTGACGATAGAGCTTTAAACATAAAAAAGCATTGCTAAACTTCTGTTTGCCCCTATTTTGATGAAATTGAATCAGACCTGATACATGCATAAATGGGAGGAAGGCTCGGAGAAACAAAAACAGGCTGTACATGTAATAACAATTATATGGTTGAAGTTAAATCAGAAAATATTGATAAGTTGGTTACAGCAACAAAACGACTGAAGATATACCAAACCGAAATAAATCGATATTTTTTTCCAGTTCAGTTCTGGTTTTCATTCTGACCAAAATAACAGTTTTTTCCAGTTTTTGGTTCAGTTCCAGTTCATGTCTCTGATTTTAAATGATATAAAATATAGGTACATTGCTTTGAAAACTAGAATTAAATTAACAGATTTTATGTCACAGACTAGCTGCGTACCCGTTCTCCGCACGGTAGGGAACGAAACTTTTTCTTACATGTATAGTTCGAATTGATTCCAGTGATATGGGATCTAAAAATAATCAAAATGATTTGGCTCTTGGCATAAAGTTACTCATTAGTTATTTGTAAAGTTAGTATAAGTAATGACCTGAGACCATTGTTAATATTATGACGCAAAAAACTATGTCCGTGTCATTCACGATCAGCAAAGAAAAGCGTGACGGTTCGCAGTGAAAATTCCTAATATTCAAAATGTCTCATTTCTGCATCATACTCTTTTTTAGATTTAAGTTATGCCATTACTACCTTAGATACTACATGAAGGGGGAGAACCGTTTTATTTTATAATTAAATAGTTGTGTACCCGCTCTTTGCAAGGCAAGAAGAGAACATTTTCCTGAAAAATGTGATCATAACTCTTGTGACAAAACAGAATCGCCAAGAAAATAGTTGTGTTACAGTCTTTTCTGTTGAAACTACCGCAGGATATATTAACGCGACGTAGAATTACTATTTTGTTAGCTGTGATGTAAGACGGTTGTTGAAGACTGAATAGAAGGCTTAGTTTCACGAAATATTTATTAATGCGGTATATTGTGCTTTGATCAATATTGCCTTAGCATATCTACTTACTATTACTTATACTATCTTTTACTGATACCAATACAATATACTGTCGTTTTGCAACCATTAATGGTTAATTTAAAAAAACGGTTTAGATATTTGCCACGAATGTAGGCTTATACTCTTTGGTGATGCTTTGCAATTTACGCATTAGCATAAACGATAATCATTTCATTTTATGGTTGCCACTAAATCAGCTCTCCATAAATTTTTACGCATAGTTCTTGTCAGATTGGTGTATTTAGCACCAGGGCCCTATTATCGCACGGGACTTTTCCTAGTGGTCTCCGGCTTGAAATGGCCCCCAATTTCAAATGTTGTTCTTTTTTTACAAAAAAAAATTATGAAAAATAAAACAAATTTCATACATGGGGGGCCCCAAAATTCATCAATGCCCGGGGCCCCCTGTTCGTCATAATCAGGCCCTGTTTAATACTGCAATATATTTCCTGCTATTGGAAAACGTCACCCGTTTAAAATCTCAATCAAAAATAATGCTGGATAATTCACTGGTGAAAAAACAGCATTCAATTATTTATCTGGCAACGTAAAGTAAAATATAGAATTATTTCATGCGTGGCGTATGTTTTGCTTGTGAGTCCGTTATTCTGATTGAGTTTCGAAAGAGGTTTTAAACTTATGACATCAAAATCACGCACTTTTCACATGCGAAAACTCAGTTATTTTAAAGTAATTTTATTATTTTTTTTTTCAACTGGCAATTTTAATAATTGTTACAGTCTCCAAGACAACCCAAACGAAAGATATGCCGAAAATTTTAAGCTGCTAATATTGAAATGAAAATAATTCTTTACTTAAAAATTCGTAAAAAATCTCCTAATTTATATTTTCCTCTGGGTTTTCTTTTAAAAGAGGGCGAAATGTATGCTCCGTCATTTGACAAATATAAAAATGTTATGACAGATAGAATTCAAGATGCAGCAATTTTAAAAATATTTTACAAAAGTCATCGTCAAATTTAATTTTATTTGAAAAATTCCCAGAAATCTGAAAATTATATTACACAGTCCAAACAAACAATTTTTAAAAGAAAATTTTCTCCTCTATCCGATGATGTAAATTTCGTTTTCTTGCAAATGTAATGACCGGCGTTATTACGTATGAAGCGAGAAAAATCGCTAAAAATCGGACAAAACATAAAATAAAACATTTTCTAATTCGAATTTCAAAAAAATCGCTCCGAGGCGTGTTAGGATCTGTCCTAGTGAAGCCGTATGCAAAATTCGGTGGGACTGCGACCAAGTGTCTCGGCGCAATGCGATCGAGAGACGCGCGCAAGAAGATTGGAGGTCATAAACTTGCCTACCTACCTACATACATAGCTACATACAATGTTTACTCTCGGATTTTATTATATACTAGCTGCGTACCCGTTCTCCGCACGGTGGGAAACGCATATTTTCCTTAAACATATATAATTCGAATTAAACCCAGTAATTCGGAATCTCAAAACGTGAAAAAATACTTGAATCGTGACTAAAAGTTGACGTCATGAGTGCAAATTTTAGACGATTGCAACATGACACAAAAATTACGTCAATGTGACCTGCGATCAAAAAAGAAAGAACTTTATGGTATGCAGACAAAACTTTTCTCTTTCGAAAAATGCCCGATTTCTACATCATATAATTCTCTTTGTGAGGTTTAATTTATAGCATTAATATATAGTATATACCACATAAATAACATTACATGATGTTGACAATAATTTTATTTTGCATTTTTCAAAGCGTGGACAATGCATTAGGGCAGATATGTTACACACGACTTTATTAAATTTTACCTAAATTAAAAAAACTTGAAAAAATGGATGCATCATTTACATTTAAAAGCCAAAAATGTACCCTGCTCCGGTGAAAATCATGTCACTTTTGTAAATGAAAACGTTCGTGATGTAACTTCTGAGAAAAAACTTATTACCCTTATTGAACTCTTAATGCAGTATCACACTTGTTACATAAAACTGACGTTTATCTCACTGTCAATTCGCCCTAAATAAATAACTAATTTCATTTTCCATTTTTTACAGATTACAGTTGACCCCTTTATAGCATGGGTCTACAACACGAATTCTTAGAACATGACGAAAACATTACGATCGTTTTCGTGTAACACGTTAAAAGAGAATCGTACAGCACGGCGAAATGAGGCATATGTTCTGATATTATGACTCCTTAGCTTCTGTAATTAACATTCCTTTTGAATTGCAACACCAAACATCATTGCATTTTTACGGAGCGCGAGTAAGTTTTGCCGCGATTATACCGCGCAGTTCGCACTCCAGGTGGAGTATAGCCCAGGACCCGTACAACACGGATTCCTATAACACGGAACGTATCTACCGTGTTATAGGGAATCTACTGTACTTGCATATTGTCAAATTCAATAGTTAAGAAAATTCTGGGTTGCCGTATTTAGTAATATTTCATCTTACCTTGGTGGCCGAAATGTATTAAAACCAAATATTCGAACTGTATCAAAAGTAAAATTTACTAAAAGTAAAATTTTTATTTTTGTATAACCCTCGGAACAACTTCAGAGTTTGCCATCTACGACGGTTTTTCACGACGTGACAACTGATGCTTGCGTACAGTGGCATAGCCAAAGAGGGGATAGGGGGTCACAACCCCCCCATGCGGAGTTTTTTGCCATACAAAATGTATATTTTTCGCTCCCGTAACATTCCCATGAAAAATTTTTGGCTACTCCTGCTTGCATATAATTGATCTTTTTTTTTGTGTATCAGTGATCAATATATGCAGGATCGGAATCTCCGCGGTATAAAAATGGTCTAAAAAATTTGACAGAAAATTCTGATTAACACAGTGGGGTTACACAAATACACGCCGGACATACGCTCCTGCTTATGTCCGGAAGAGCAAATACATTAGAGGTTATGTGCTGCTCCGGATAATCAGCCAGCAAAACAGCAAAAATGGCATCCACACGCGAAGGAAATAAAAATAAAGATATGTAGAATTGCATGAAAACTTCGATTATTTTTAAAGTGCAAGTCTGTTACAGTTAGTTCTATTTATTTCACGTTTGATGCATTTTCAGTTTTTCGAGAGTTTTAAAAGCTGTAGAAATGAGTGGTTTCACTTAATTGTTAAATTTAACAACTTAAGTGGCAACAATGGATTCCGTTGCTGCGGAAATTATAGCAATGTCAAAAATAGAACATGAAATGAGTTATTCATGCTCAGTTTACTTTGCTAGAACTGCCATATTGGCGAAATTAACGCCGCCAGTCGATGGCCAGTAGCTCAAACCACAAATTAAACTTGACACTAAAGGCAATACGCAATACTTTGTTTGGCGGAATTTAAAAAACAAATATCTATGCATACGCTAGTAACATCGGCTTATCTCAATTGTGGAATGGAATTAATAATACGTACAGAGCTGCACTACATTTGAATATTTTTCGCCAACTTTGCTCAGAAATGTACTAAAGTAGGAATCAACATACATTTCAATTCGTAAAACAAAAAATATATTAGACAGTATTAATTACGCCTTTCTAACAGCTTTTAGTAAAAGAAACTTCCGTAGCGCTGCTTTAACAAATAAGAATCAATTATTTATTACACAGTACTTCGATCGCCAAATGCCAACATACACCATTTTGCGAGATTTTTTTGTTTTCAGAGAATCATTCGAAGCATTGATTTAACAGCAATCAAAATGGGAAATAGTTATCTATCATTTATATGGTTCCATCGCCAAAATTTAATGCAGGCATATTATTGATAAGTAACAGTTATTTAAATTATCATTAACTATAACGGGGTTTAATCACCGTTAACTACCATGTACAAAATGCGAGAATTTCAATTTTCTGAAATTTGGCGGAATTCCTCTAACTTAAATAAGTTTACTTTGGTGAAAATTCTATACATCGTTTAAAATCGCCTTAATAACTGCATTATTTCTATATGAAAAATCAAAGTATAGCGCCATAAAACTTATACTTGTTATTAAAAATACTATTTCGTTACGCTCTCAGTAATTTGCGCCAAGCCCAAAACTGTACAAATCGATAGAACTTAATACTTTCTCAAAATCGCCAAATGAGCCATTTTTTTTTTTTTTTTTTGGCCAAACTAAAAAATATACATATTAGTCTCGGAAATCTCTCAATCCCTTATTCTTTTACACATAAAAAACATTGAATTCCAGGTCTGATTTAACATGAACGCAATATTTTAATCAAAAAATAACTTTGTAAATAATCTAAACAGAAAAAAATCATTATTCTTTTATTTTTACTGCAGGAGTCTAAATAATTTAATAAAATAGCCAAACATGCCAACCTCGATGCTTATTTCTCACTTTTTTGACTACAGGGGTTACAATCACGGAATTGCAGGGAGCAAAAATTAGCGTTTTTGATGGGGTTTTTTATCAATATCTCCTAAACTAATTTGAATTTCGAAATTTAAATTAACGGAGGTTCTTTCTCGAAATTTTCTGAATTCGTGGATACCTCGTTCGAAACTCAACTCCCAGCCGTTTAGGAGGAGATGATGCTACACACACACACACACACACAGACAGACGCGTACAGATTTTAATAGTATAGAAGATGCTTGAAGAGTTAATATATTGTCAGCTTTAAAAATTAGGGCTAATCGAACGATATACCCTCAATAGGCTAATACACAAGTTTTATAACTAAAAAATAATAGTAATTCAAATAATTAGATTTTGAGTCTGTTCTGATTATAATTAGTATTTTCTTAGAAAACAGATATTTAAAATCTGCATTTAAAAATATTATTTTATTATGTTTAAGTTTGTGATTATTTTGGCTAAAAGGTACTTTTCCCCACAACAGTCACAGAAACTGAGAAGAAAATGATAAAAATTGGCAAAAATGTCTAGATTTAGTAACCATAATATAATTTTGTGTATACTGAGATCTAACCCAGAATATTAATTACAGACGTTTCCAAGTTTTCAACTCAAAAAGCTCAATTTTTTTATGCATACATTTTCAGATTAAAACGCACATATAATCAATGCAGATATAATAATCTGTTTCTTTTCTTAAATGCTATTGATGACAATACAAACTTAGCACTATTCCATTTCTTGAGTAGTATAATCTAAATACACTTCAAAATTTGTTAAAAGAAATTTCAGAAAATACAAAAGATGAAAAATACATTTATAAAAGCAATAAAAGGAGATATAATTATGTTAAAAACTTAGATGTACACTAAAATCCTTTAAAAGCACTTTCGGTGGCCTTCACACCATCATCTTCAGTTCTTCAGTTGTGCACTGATCTATCTTCTTCCAAAATCTCCTTCCATCCTGGATATATTAGGGCATATGTTCAGGGGCGTAGCCAAGGGGGGGGGGGGGGTTATGGGGGTCATAACCCCCCCCCATGAGGAATTTTTGCCATACAAAATGTATATTCTTCAGTACATTATCACACACACGTATACATATATACGAGTTCTAGTAGTCTTAACCCCCCCCCCCCATGAAAAATTTCTGGCTACGCCCCTGCATATGTTGTATAATTTATGGTGCAATATGTTATTACTATTTGCAGAGCTTCCATTTTTAATGCATAATCTTGATTATGGGAATCGGATAATTTTTCTACTTCTTTGAAATTGATGTCTATGGGTCTATCTTGGGATATTCTTAAGAGGGCTGTACTTAATTTATTAAATTTTATGTCTGCAATGTGTTCTTTTTCCCTGCCTTTTATTTTCCTTTTCGTTACTGCTATGTAGCAGCCTGATTCATCAGAGTCTAGGTAGGTTAGATTTATTTTATGTATCCCTGCACTTTCTTCTTGTATTTCACCTTTGTCGCTGCATATACCACTGAAAATATTTTTATTTGGTTTTATTGGTATTTTTATATCTTTTTTTTGGCTGCTCCATTAGATATTTTAATAGCCACTCCCTTGCAGTAAAGTATGGCTTTGGTATATTTCTGTTTTTATTTTTGCCTATTTTCAATGTGTTTTCAATGTATGTGAGACTTAAAAAGCTTGGCATATTTTTGTCTTTCTTTTTGCCCATTTTCAATGTTCATGTGTTTTCAATGTGTGTGAGACTTAAAAAGCTTGAACACATTGAAAATAGGCAAAAGGAAAACAGAAATACAGCAAAGGCATACCTTACTGCAAGGGTCTGACTATTAAAACATCTAATGAGACAGCCACAAAAGATATAAAAATACCAATAAAACCAAATAAAAATATTTTCAGAGTTATACGCAATGACAAAGATGAAATAGATAAAGAAGAAACTACAGGGATGTATAAAATAAATCTAATTAATCTACCAAGACTAACACAGCGATTCGTACAGCAGGCTTCAAAGAACCTAAGGGTTCCGTGAAATTGTTTATTTCTGGCTGTTAAATGATTTCATAGTTAGGTACAAATCAAGACACCTTTTGGCATTTCACAGACCTGTTCATCTCAAGAAATAGCCTGTCCACATCTAGTTTCCATTAATCGTTGGCTGAGGGAGCTTGAAGATTGTGATCATTATGAAGCTGTAAAAATTGTCAATCATGTGAAAAGCCAACCCCTACTGTCAAGATTTTAAAAATGTGTGTGAAAAGATGGGTAGTCAATACGAATCACTCCTCTTACCCACCACAAAATCCGATGGCTTTCGAGAGGCAAAATTTTAGCTAGGTCATATGAACTTCATGACGAGCTGAAAGTTTTACAAGTGGAACAAAACAAGTCTGAGGTTGTAACCATTTTTGATGTATTGCATGATGAGCAATGGCTTATAAAATAAGGTTATCTTGCCGAAATTTTTGGAAATGTGAAGGAAATTACTACACTTTTGCATAGAAAATTAACAAGCATATTTATGGCGTTAGACAAATTATCAGATTTTAAGAGAAAATTAAAGTTCTGGATTACCAGCATAGAAACTGACAACATTAAATGTTTCACACTTTTATACAACTTTCTACAAGAAAACGCATTGGAATAACCAAATGAAATGAGAAATATCATAACTGGACACTTGGTAAATCTCCTAACCCTTTGTCAGATTACTTTGCAGATAGTGATATTAATAACGAATGGGTACAAAATCCATTTATCATCAGAAATAAACATGTAATGCTAACCGTCCTGGATTACCAACCATTCATAGATCTTTAGAGTTCATTAACATTCAAACACATGCTTGAGTCTGTGTCTCTGAATGAGTTTTCGGTTGGTGTTAAAAGTGAATACCCTGAAATAGCCAAAAAAGGCTATCTTTGCTCCTTTTTGTCTCTACATATCGTTGTGAAATAGGTTTTTCATTTTACACCTAGACAAAATTCAGTCAAGATTGGATGAAATCTCAGACATGTGTATACAACCAGGGTTTAATTTGCATTGGAGCTCACCGAAACTCCGTGTACATATTTTTTCAGAGTGAATTTCTACTTATCGACAAAACCCAACGGAGTTCAAGAATGTTGCACTCTGGAGCCCACCAGTACATTAACTGGAAGTTTCCCCCTTTTCACACAAACATTTTAGCAGACAGACATATCAGGACTCCTTTAGATTCATATCAATTTGAGAATCCTCAGACAAACAGATTTTGAGCCTTCTACTGTGTATTGTTTAGATTTCTACATGTTAATTTCAGACAATTTCATTTCATTTCACTATTCTGTGAAATAATGGAAATATATCCAATACTATTACACGGAACAGGCTTTGAATTATCATTTTAATAAAATGTACTCCCAACTCTCGTACTGCAGGGATCATCGGGACTTACAGTATGCCACTGAGCATGAACATGAGCTTTAGGAAATATTACGGCTCTGGCACCTTTTTTGCTAGAAATTAAGCCCTGTATACAACTGTCAGACATAATACCGAACTATAAAACAATTATTAATAAAACAGTTTAGCAATTTTGTTCTTCACATTAAAAGTTAAAGAATGAAAGTGTGTCACTTTTGAAATATTTGTAATAAACGTTTGTTATTATTTAAATTGCAGTTGTTGATATAGTCATGTCCAGGGATAGACGATTGCACTATTTCTACAAATAGGTGCCACTGATTCCGAGGTGGTTAGATTTCTGCCTGTTGGTCCCTAATTTTGAACCAATTCCAGATGAGGGACAAAGCTCCATCTGAAATCGGCACCCCCAGAGGTATCATTTAAATATGGCAGATATTGGAGCCACAGCGGATTTTACGTGCAACAACTCACATTAGCATGCATTGTCCCACAAAAGTCCAGCCGAGAGGAGTTCACCCTCTCAAGCACTGGCCAAGCCGAATGCTGCTGCAATTTCCATGTCCTTATGGAAATGGGGCTGTTACATAGGAGTAACAAAAAGGAAAATAAAAGGCAGGAAAAAAGAATACATTGGAGACAAAATTTAATAAATCAAGTACTGCCCTCTCAAGAACAGCCCTAGATAGACCCATAGACATCAACTTCAAAGAAATAGAAAAATTATCTTATTTCCGCAGTCAAGATTATGCATTAAAAATGCTAACAAAAACAAAAGATGGGTGCTGTAAATGATACGACACTTGCCCAAATAAATCTGGGATGGAAAGTGATTTTGGAAGAAGTAGATTAGTGCGCAAATGAAGAACTGAAGGTGGTGGTGAGAAGGCCACTGAAAGTGCTTTTAAAGGATTTTAATGTAGTTTTAACTTTTTAATATCAAAAATACATATGAGAAACTATTCATATCTAAAAATTATAAAGATGTCTAATAACACTTGAAATAATATGCAAGTTCAAAACAAAAAATACTTTTATTAATCTCATACAGCTTTAAAATTTCAATCACATTTCTAGATAAATAATGAGTGTAACATGACGAACACTGACAATTAGAAAATTAAGGAAAGATGCAATTTCTGAATAAACTTTTTAAAAGCCTGAGAAAATGGAGAAAAGTCCACAGGCCCAAAATAGGATAAAAAAGCCAGAGACTCAGGCCCAAAATAGGATAAAAAAAACCTGATTCAGGCCCAAAATTCTGAGGCTTGGCACATCTGTAATTAGATAGCTGGGATGTTTAATTATTATTTTGACTAATAAATACAACAACTTTCCACTGATAATATGAATTGAAAACAAGTAAATATAATAAATTTTGCATAATTATTTATGAGATGAAGACAAGAGATAGACATGATATAAAAACAGGAAAATTTAAGTTGATGAATTTTATGTATAATTGCTTTCATAGTTTAATATGATCTGCAGTTAAAAAAAAAAAAAAAAAAAAAAAGAAAAATGCATTACATCTTCATTATGCTTATGATATTGATTAAAAAAGTATTCGACTAAAAATAGAAAATTCCTTAGATTACTGCTTCAATGATGCATTGAATATTTAAAGGTAAGAAACTATATGAAGTTATGCATTAGAATTGAAATTATTAAAAATTAAAATGCATTGATTACATTGTTGCAAATAAAACTACTTTCTGCCACATTGGAAAAAGAACAGCAAAAATGTATTTTTGCCAAGAATTTAAACATTATAATGACATGTTATATTAAGTACACAACTGCACATTTATTAAAAATATTTTCAGTCTCAACCCACCCACCCACACATGCACACAGTATTATGCCAATTTTTGGTGTAAAAATGCTTTTATGACAGTTTTCTTAGGTAATCTAGCTGTAAGAACGTCCAAAATATTTTAGCGATTTTTTTTTAAATGTAAGTTTGTTACCATTCAAGCAAAACAAGGAAAGAAAAAAAATACTATAAAATAAGATAAAAATCAAATTTGAGGTTAAACATGAGAACTTTGAAAAGGAATTTCAAATATTAGAACCAATATGATTTTAACTTTTAAGGGACTTTCACTTTGAATAAGACTGTATTTTTCATTAATATTTATCCTTGAGCAACAAAAAGTACTTTGTGAAGCCTGATAATTTATTTTTTTAATTTATTATTTGGCTGACTGAAATATCTTAAAAGGGCTATTAAATTACAATTAAAAGCACATACAGTACAATCTCGCTACAACGATATCCTCTATAACGATAATTCTCTCTATTATGATATTTTTTCATAGTCCTGGCTGAATTCCCGTTAGATTAATGTGAAACAGTTCTCTGTATTACGATATCTTTTAAAACGATAATTCTCTCTACAACGATGGTAATTATCACAATAATTCTCTCTACTACAATATTTTTTTTTTTTTGCGATGCATCAGAAGCCCAACTCATGCACACACATTGAAAGCTACACAAAGAAAGTCGAGGTAAAATGTGGTTGGACCACGCCTCTGCCAAAGAACGTCTTCTAAGTTTCGTTTTGCTGATGTAACACTATGGTAATGAGAAAGTGCATTTCTCGTAAGGTGGAAAGACAGTTGGAATTTCCTGGATGACACATCTTTGATTCCTATCCCCCCTCTTTAAAAAATGGGCAAGGATTCCTTTCACCGGAACTGATATAGAAAACGATACGTTCTTTTGTCTGAACTTGAGTAAGAATTTTAACCTCCGATAAATCCTATCGAGCTCGATTATTAAACAAGGATATTTTAAATTATTTATGAGTTTTGTTTACTTAAGTTTGTTTAGTGAAAATCGAAAGCAAATGGGTAAAAGAAAACAAATATCTATCGAAGTGAAATTCAACATCATAAAAGATTTTGAAAAAGGCATGAAGCAAGCTGAGGTTTGCAGAAAATATGGACTTTCACAGTCGACTGTTGCCAATTTCTGATTTTTTTACACAGAATTCAAAATAAATAAGGATAAATTAGTGGGTATGTATTTTCAGTTAATATCTAATACATTTAAAATAACGATTTTGCGGCATTCAGGTATTATTTATTTAGACATTATATATTTGGTATTCAAATATGCTAAATATTTATAAGCTATATCGCAGCTAGAATCCCTGGCGAGGTGGCAAGTGTATTGAACTAAAATTTGTGAGTGTTGTGAAAATTACTGAAAACTATAAACATGTTTTTCTCCTTTCATTTATTATATATTACTTGCGAGGGTGTGCTGAATGAAAACAGAACACTTTCTTTTGACACCGCGGGGTATGGGATATATGAAGAACAAAATACTTTTCGTTCCAATATCGATTCTCTCTATAACGACAATTCTCTTTACAACGATATATTATTTTGACCCCCAAAATATCGTTATAGAGGGATTTCACTGTATTTGAATCTAATTTAGATAATACAAAAATAAATGCATTTTAATCCAAAGTAAAAAAGGATAACTTTTAAAATACGGTTACCTCATCAATATTCCTTAGCCATTTGGCAATGTTGTCAAAACTTTTTGGATTTGTAATATCATAGACCAACATTATGCCCATGGCCCCTCTGTAATAGGATGTGGTGATTGTGTAAAATCGCTCTTGACCGGCAGTATCCCTAGAAAACAAATAAATAAACTATAACAGAAAATTTAAAAAATTAATTTTGCATTAATATACTATATCTTACTAACAAAATCATACTTTATATCTTTTTTATAAAGAAAAGGGGGGGGGGAGAAGTGAGAAAGACATTGAAATTGTTTAGAAAGACTATGCAATATTTTGCAATTTTTACTGCCATTAAATAAAATCAGCAAGCACACAGTTTTATCATTTGGAAATAACAGAATTTATGAGTGGGCATTCTAAATATTCTTAAATCCAAGTCAATATTTTTATTCTGGCAAATTACTTCATAACATACATCCGGATACACAAAAGCAAGAAATTACCGTATCTAGTTAGTTATTGACAGAATTTTGCCACGCATTTCGAGACAAGTTCCATTAATGCAAAAAATATTTCTATAACATTATTTATGCATGCACGCACAACTAGTTATGCATAAACTTAATAACCAAATAACTTTTTTTAAGCATCTTTGATATGCATTTCATGAACATATTGAACATAATTAGTAAAATATTTTACCAAAAAAGAGTTAATTCTCTAAAAACATAATGAAATACTTAAAACAAATATTTTAGAGATCTAGCAGAAAGACTAATTGATTTAACTAATTTCAAAAGTATGTTATAGATTTCCGTCATTGATACACTCTGAAAATTCTTCAACTAACAACTTGTGATTGATAGTTACAAATCTCTTGGGCTAGAAACAGATTGGTGTAAGGATATTGTCCTTTACAATGACAAGTATGATGCAACCCACATGATATGCAATACGGTGTGCCCGATTAAATGTTTAAAGTAAGCTAATTAAATGTGAGTGTGCCTATAAAACACAGTTAAATAACACACCCTTGAGTGGGATGGCGAGTATGATTCATTAGAACTAATGTAGAGTACAACATTTAAACTTGATTCAAACAACACAAGAAAAGCATGAACAATGATTTGTATTATTAGAACCACAGTAGGAGAATTTTCTGTATTAATCTGCAGCAGCAGGATTACAAACCAAAATTTATCTTCAATGCAATGCAACTTTAGTATAAACTTTGCAAGATTATACTGCGAGCTATAAAAATTATCTGCAGTGTCTGCTGCTGAGCTGCACAGTTTCTGAAACTGGGAATATAAAAATTATTAATGAACAAAAATGCCAGCTTACCAAATTTGAAGTTTTATTTTCTTTCCTTTAATATCTAATGTCTTTATTTTAAAATCAATACCTAAGAAAAACAATGACAGTAATTAGAACACGATAATTTAACAAATTAAATATAAATTAGCTAATTTGTCTGTCCAAAATTTTGTGATTTGTACTTGTTTTAAGTCCTAAATTGATCAAAACAGCCAACAAAAGCTTCAATCATTATGAAAATGACTTGTTAAGCTGAAAAAGCTACCCCAAATAGGACATTTGGTAGTATTGTAGGATGTTACTCAACTAAAATGTTTAATTTTTTCAAAATCCTGAATATATTTTGAGGTTTATTTTAAAAATTTAATTTAAAAGCAAAAATTAATAAATTTAGTTCACATATTACATAAAAATAGCAACAGAATGAAAATCATAAATTGGTCATAGTTGATTTTTCTGTATAAATATGAATAACCAAAATGTTTCTTGATTATAATAACTTTCTTAATATAAGAAAATTATTTAACATTTGTCAGGATTGGCCATGGTGAACCTTCATGCAAAATTCATATGTAGGCCCTCATACAAAATTCCTATGTGTGCACTTAGGACCACTTGTTTCGGTGATAAGCAGCAAAATCACACACATGCATTTTACATCTTCTTCATTTATAACTGTTTACTTAAAATTACGTTAATTACATGCACATTTTTGACACATACATAAGGAAATCCAGGAACATAGCCAGAGGAGGCAGCAGCCCCCCACCCTAAATGGGACCCTTTACTTACTTTACAGTTTGATATTTAGCTTACAATTTGATAACACCCCCCCCCCTCTCCCCGAAATAAAATCCTTGCTATACTACAGGGAAAAATCACACAAAATATGCATACATATATATATATATATATGCATTAGCCAAGAAAAAATGTCATTGGTGTGCTCAAGTTTTACATTTCAATGTGTTTTTTCGATTCACTTCTACAAACAGTAATTTATGCACTTGCAAGTTTATAGGCAGGGATAGAGCCTTTAAACCCTTTACACGCAAAACAAGAACAAAAGCAAAAAATTGCATTTTTAAAACATGAAAGTGGAGCATAAAAAAAAGGCCTTAACAATCCTACATAAGTACAACACCGTGACTTTTTTTTTTATTTATTTTTTTATGCGGAATTAGAAAGAAAACAGAAGCACTTATTTAAAAAAAAGTATACTGTATCAGGAGGTTCCCCGTAGACAAGAGTCTTAAACTCCTCCTTTATCATCCAATTTTGCATGAGTCATCCGGCCGGTGTTAAGTGGAACATCATTTTCCAGTCTTTTTTAACTTCCGATACAGCCAATTAAAAAGGCGATCGCCTCTGTTTATTTTAAAAGCAGTGACACATAGTTTCGTTTTTCCGGAAGTCTTAATCTAACTCTGCGTCCGATTTAAAATGAATTCTTTTTCGTTTGTTGAAGCTGGTGCTAATTTTGTGTCCTGTGCATGTTTATATCTCTCCGGATCTGATTGGTAAATTTGACTCCCAGAAACCAGTGTTGCCAGACTCTGAGTCTTCCACACCCTCCCCCCTAATCGTGAAAAAATTTCTCCCTAAAATTTAAAACTCCTCCAATGTTAAAAAATTAAATGTAATATTTTAAAATAAAAATGCGCATTTTGTGAAGCCTAATAACTTATATTTTATATATATATATTTACTATCTGAAATATCTTAAAAGGGCAATTAAATTACCGTTAAAAGCACATATTCCAATTAAGCTATTAATCCCCGATTTCAATTTTCCCCTAAACTATTTACCCCCTTAAAAAACCCGAGGCGTAAAAAATTCCTGAATCTAAGAGTGGTAACTCCAATATCGCATCACGGCAGCAACTATGCCGAAGTCATTACTATTGTACTCACTAACTCATGACCGAAGTACCGTTCAGGACCGCAACTGTGCCTGCCTGTCACGTAATGACGTGACCTACGGCCCACACTGAGTAGTTAGTTAAGAAAAAAGTTTTAGTTTCTCTGTTCTTTCGGTACATCGCGCGTAAGTTTTCCTGGTAGAATCGAAAAGATGCCATTCAATATATGTCCAAGTGTCTACCAAGATCTCAGAAAGTAA
Organism: Cheiracanthium punctorium; assembly: GCA_038373885.1. NCBI lineage: Eukaryota > Metazoa > Arthropoda > Arachnida > Araneae > Cheiracanthiidae > Cheiracanthium > Cheiracanthium punctorium. The sequence continues at coordinate 44,855 of JAWZYV010001411.1, read as the reverse complement.
GCCATTCTTAAAAGTCAAGCGACAGGAGCATCATTTAGTAACTAAATTCATGCAGCATACAACAAATCGTCAGTTAAAGATATACAATCGAGCCCGCTTAATATACTAGCCAATTTGCCCCGCAAAATTAATCTAATAAACGGGATATTCCATTACCCGGACCAAAATGACAATTTACCGTTCTTCCAAGCAATTCACCACTATTGTTTGGTACATCGAAGCAGTGGCGCACACACCGGGGAGGATCCCCCGGGGGGGATCGCAGCAGGGAGGGATCCGGGGGGTCTGGACCCTACCCAAAAGTTTTCAACTTTGCTTCGCCCCCCCATCGGCTTTGATTTTTTTTTTTTTTCGATTGATTACTACCCTATATCTATAATAAATAAAATGATTCCAAAAAAAGGTAGCAATAGTTTCAGTTCTAATAAATAAAAAAAGAAATTTTTTTCTGGTTTTCCTCAACTTTTCAAAAACTAACTGAAAGCGAACATAAAACACCATCTTGTTCTCAAAACTGTACAACTATTATTTTGCTTCCTATTGTATTGTGTAGTGTATTCTTAGGGAACTGGATGGGGCGAGTTTTGATGAATTCCATCTAATGAAAACGAGTTCTTTCATCACTGTTTTTGTCAATCTGGAACATCCCTAAAAGTTGGACCCCGCCCCCAAACTGTAAAAGTTGGACACCCCCCCCCCCAGCCAAAAATCCTGTGTGCGCGCCTGCAGACATGCAAGTATATTGAAGTGCGAGAAGACTTTACAAAAGATAGTCAAGGGAAAAAAAAAATGTTCCTTATTTTCTCAGGTGGTTGGTGTCACAGCTGCATGCAGGGCCCGATTACAGCAGCCCCGGGCATTGATGAATTTGGGGTTCCCCCATCTATAAAATTTGTTTTCTTTTTCATAAAATTTTGACATATAAAAGAATATTTCGGAACAACATTTGAAACTGGGGGCCCAGGGCAAAGTCCCGATTTGCCCATGCGATAATAATAAGGTCTGGCTGTATGGACTAGACCCCCCCCCTCCAAGAGGAAATCCTGTGTGCGCCACTGCATCGAAGAGTAACTAACTACTTTAAGCGCTCTATTCTTTAAACCGATATTCCATTAAGCGGGCTCGTCTGGACTAGGTCAAACTGTCAAGAAGTAGTAATCAAATTAAACCTTAACGGGTAGTAAAAGGATAGGAACGAATTAATGATTTTTTATCTTCTGAAACACGTGAAGCAGGAATTCATTTTTCTATTCTTTCTTCTGCAGACGATAAGGGAAATAAATAAAAGAGCCAATGAGTCACCTCCCTTGTATTAGAGTCTCATATATTCATAAAAATATATGAGAAACTGTTAGCACACAGTCACTGTTTAAGTGCCAGAGGAAACTGGGCATGAAGGAAATCTTTGTCCAAGGACAATAAAGCTCAAGAACGGATTAAAACAGCGAGGATCGTTAATGACTGCTGCGCCTAACTGACTTTTCACCAAAATGTTTAATTACGTTGTTCCCCTCGAAAAACAAGAGGCTCGCAGGCACAAGCTAGTACAATGGATTCTCACGTTCGCAAAGAAATGCAACCTACCCAATTAAGTTGCGCAAAGTTAATTCTGCTTGTGCTTCGTAATTATGAACCGCATTAGAAAGTGTCAAGCCAAAACGGGCCCGTCCAAAAACTAGACATGTTCTGCTGACAATTGAACTACGGCAGACCAAAAACAAGAAAGATAAATCCTGCCAAACGCATCGATTATAGAACACTCTCCAACAGAATATTTTTGAGCTACATTTGGCGATGCATTTTCCTTAAATCTGGAGAGATTTCGGAGATAAGATAATGTTGTATTATCACTATGGATGCAATTTTATGAGACTCTGTAAAAGATCTTTAATTTTTTTCCCATCGTTTAACTGAAGAATATAATAATTTTACTCATTATAAAAATTTTACTCATTGTTCACTTGCTAGAAATGTATTAGTGTCTCTCAAATGCCATAGATTGTAATTTATTGGAATTCTTTTCAGTGTTCCTGTAGAAGAACTATTTATAATACAAACATTATTTTCAATGGAGAGTATTATTTTGAGAGCCTTAATAATATGTATGCCAATTTTGTTTTCTTTCAAAAAACCGAATATCTCTGACATACGTTTTCAATACGACTCACAACATAACGGTGTCGGACGGACACGGAGAGCGAGAAATTTATTCTTTTAAGGGTTAGAAATCTAAAATTAATTTTTCCACGCACTAAAAAATAAAAGTTTGCAATTTGGTTCCATCTAAATCCGTTAACCCGTTTTGGATTCTAACCAATTGACGGATTGTCGTCGGTCGGCGAAATTCCTCCGACCGACGCAACCCTTCTCCCACTCCTAGGCACATACCCTTAACCATTCCTTAACAAAACACAATACACTAAATCGGTTAAATTACAGCGTGAGTAACGAATTTTCAAAATTCCCAATGAAATCGTCATAACTTAATATTATCAAATAAGATATTTTTCGATTTATCGCCAAATAATGAAAGCTCTGTTCATTTTTCAAAGCATTTTTTTTTTTTTTTCCCCACCATATTTGACAATTTACCGCAAAAGTTGCCAACATTGGCGACTTTTGAGGGAGGCATTTGATCGTCGTCAGATTATTAGCTAATTGTACTGTAGGATAGTATAATATGGTTTAAATAGATGCCTGTCTAAACTGGCATTGACCGTATTGTATTGGAATTATTTTGAGTGCTTCTGTAGAAGAACTATTAACGAAACAGACATTACTTTCAATGGAAAGCTTCATTTTGTAATCCTCAGTAACCTCCAATTTTGTTTCATTTCTAATAGCAGAATATCTCAAACTAGAAGTGCGTTGTGGAGGCAATTACAACGGGCGCTAGAAAAAGAATTTGACGAAAGCATGTCTACCAAGTATTTAATCTTCGTCCACCTAAAATACATAGCTTCATGTTCAGTTATATACCCAAATGGAATTTAATGCTCTTCTGGGAACGTGCGGAAAGTTTTCGCATTCGACCGATTTCATTTCGCTGGGAACATCCCGAGCACGAAGTTAAGTCGTCAGGAGGGGGGACACTTCCCTCTCAGTATGTGGGATAACGCCATTTTTGCATGTAGATGGCACAACACCTCACTAAGTGACTGCTGGTGTAGCCATTAAAGAGAAGACAATATTTAAAAAGCGTTAATTTACAATGACGATTACACTCAAACAAGCAGTATTCACATTTATTTCACGCGTCGATAAATTTTAACACTGTTTCAAATTGCCGCTAAATTCAAACTCATTAAAAATTTAAATTTCTGTTACATAAAAAACTTAGTAATGAATTCAAATTTATTTTCTAATGTAAATATACAGAGTTGCAGACGAAAACTTTTTTTCGTTAACAAATATAAACTCAATATTTTAATAATCTCAAGATAGAACCTTTTTTCATTCATCTATAAATAAAACAAAGTCGGGTTAGTTACACTTATAACTCAAGAACCTCTGGACCGATTTAATGATCTCTGATTTGTTGGATTCGTCTCGGCTCCGAATAGCAGAATTACTATTAGAATATCGGATGCCGCTAGTTGGAGCTGCAGAACGTCGAATTCCATTCAACCGTTTGCTGTGAAAATACCGTTAACCTATTTCGACGAAAATAGGTACGTTACGTATGGATACTTGATCATGGAGAACATTTTTACAGTGTCCATTTTACTATAACTTTCCGCTAGATGTCGTTGCAGACCGTCGAATTCCATTTTGTTCGACCGCTTGCTATGAAAATACCGTGCTACTGATTTTGATGAAAATTTGTTATTTGTGGATATGTGAACACGGAGAATATTTTCACACTATCCATTTTGCTATAACTTGCCGCTAGATGGTGCTGCAGAACGCCGAATTCTATTCCGTTCAAGCACTTGGTGTGAAAATACTATTCAAACTAATTTTGATGAAATTTGGTACACATGGATATTCAAGTATGTAGAATATTTTTACACTATCCGTTTTGCTAAAACTTGCCACAAGATGTCGCTGCAGAGCATCAAGCTCTATACTGTTCGTCCAATCGCCATAAAAAAATTATATATTTACACATTTGAACACGGACAATATATTCTAACTATCCATTTAGCTGAAAAAAACACTCAAAATACTGGTGTTAAACGATAAAGTAATTAAAAAACTTTGTAAAAAACACACATAAGAAGTAAAAGGAAAGAGGACCCTGTGTTCTTTACGACGAAGGGCTTGGACTGAAGAAGTTCAAAACAATTTTTGAACGAAACGTGCGTATCCTCTTTCCTTTTACTTCTTATGTGTGTTTTTTACAAAGTTTTTTAATTACTTTATCCATTTAGCTGTTACTCGCTGCTACATAGCTGCCAACTCTTCGGATTTTCCACCACTAATTTTGTCTGAACAGTTTAAGCTTAAAATAAGTCCAAATTTTTAATCTGAAATAAAACTGCTTTCAGATAGTGGTGGAGAATCTTCCTTAAAATCCGGAAGAGTTGGCAGCTATGCTGCTAGGTGACATGGCAGCGCATTATTACATTAACTTGCAAATTAGATGGCAATTCAGGGCACCAACTTATTGACCGGAGAATTGATCTCTATGAAAATTGATATACATAGATTCTTGAACACGGAGAATATTTTCGTGTTATCCATTTTACTATAACTCGCCACTAGAAGGCACTGCAATGTCAACTTCTTTCTTTAATCTTCTGATCGCAATGAGAACTGGTAGATAGATATTTGAACACTGAGAATATTTTGGCGTTATCTATTTTGCTATAACTTGTCACTAGATGTCCCTTCAAACCAAAAACTTCAGGACCGTTCAACTGATCGCCATGGAAATTCGTATACATAGATGTTTGAACGCGAAGAATATTTTCGCCGTATCCGTTTTGCTTAACTTGCCTTCTGTACCGTTCAATCACTTGCTATGAAAATATGTTTAACTGATTTCGATAAAAATTGGTACACACAGATATTTGAGCACGGAGAATACTTTAACCCTCTGAGGCGCAACCCTTTCCCAATGCTGAAAAAAGGGCAGCCGTTGCCATCGCTCGACTTAACTACCAGCAAGATGGCGGACGATCGAAACGTTCATCGCGTGCCACAGATCTAGAGACCCTTTTCTGACTCAGCTGGCTGTGCGGCACAGCCAGCAAAAAAGGGTCTCTAGATCTGTGCTAAAAAGTAAAGGATTCTCGTGGAGCTATGTCACCCGCAACTATTTTTATAGAAATCAAATCTATTCTAAGCGACTGGCAACAGTCAAAACGTCAGAGTTTAGTGTTCCCAGAGCGGGATCATACGTGCTTTAACGCTTTCCGTTTTGTTATGACTTGCCGCTATATGCCGATGCAGCCTACCAACTTCAAAACCGTTCGACGGATTAACTTTAAGAATGGGTATACTTACACCTTTGAGCAGAGAGAATATATTTTTAGTATTCATTTGGCTGTAGCTCATCATTAAATGGCACTGCAGCAATCAACTTCTTGATCGCACAACTGACCGCTCTGAAAATTGGTATACATACATATTTGAACACAGAAAATATTTTCGCATTATCCATTTTGCTATAACTCGCCCTTTGATGTCGCTGTAGTGTATTATTACTTTCATTCGCCACTAGATGGCGCTCCAGCATACCTTTACCGTTAAACAGTTTGCTAGTACGCATATTTGAACATGAGCATATTTTGATGCTATCCATTTTGCAGTAACTTTGACAGTAGATTGCGCTGCGCCGAATCATCTTCACCGTTCAAACGATCGCCATGAAATTCTATATGCATGATTACTGAACACAGATAATATTTTTGCGATATCCATTTTGATATATCTATTTATTACTAGCAGTCCCGCGCGGCGTTGCCCGTGAACCCCTTAAATTATGCGATTTACAAAATCTGACATGTAAACTGCAACTCCAGATTAGTACTCTAGGCCGCAATTGTATAACAGAATGTGCAGATAATGGTTCCAGAATTTCAGGTACGTACTTACAAACGCACCACTAAAGACAACTCACTGCCGTGGCCATCACATATTTCCCCCAGAAATATCGTGTAATTTGCATTAAAATTGCTGGAGTTATTAAATATTACATCCAATTAAGCAAATTATCTTGTAAAATCCACAATTTTCGATTTAAATTTCTTAAAATTAGGAAATGTTGGTCATTAAACGTATTAAATACCATAAAAAGTACCATAAAAAATTTCATGAAAGGTCCCATTAGGAAAAACGCGCCAAATGACAGAAAAATCGTCAAACTTGGCGAGTTTTGGAGAAATATCGCCAAAAATAAGTCCCCAAAAATTAGGTTTTCGAAGACCTACGACCCATAGAACCCGAAATTTCCAGAACATTCCATATTGATGCAGCAAAAAGCAAAATTTAACTATTTAACGCGTAGAATACGAATTTTAAACTGTTTTAAACCCCAGAGCAGCGGGTTGCTCTCAAAATTCGTAACACAGGGTAAGAAAATTTCCGTTTTAGAACGGTTTTTAATTAATAATTAAAAAAAAGTAATTAAAATTTTAAAATTCTGATTCTCAGGTGCACATTATCGGCATTCATGGGCTTATATATTCAAATTTTCAGAGTTCTGTGTGTAGTAGATTTGTCTGGAGACCGCACACAGACAGATTTACAAACATTCATTTTTATTATTATAGAGATAGATAGATTTGGCGTAAACCTGATGAAATTTTCGTGCCATTTCATGCTTCTCAAATGCAAACGATTTGTTTTATAGTAGCATTCGGGCGAAACTCGCCAAGCATGGCAACGTAGAAAACGGTTTTTTACTTTTGCGGTTACCACTCACTTCAAGCATAAATCTTTTCATGAGACCAAAGTTCGCCAAACATGACGATCTAAAATCGGTTTTTAATTAATAATTTAAAAAGTAATTAAAATTTCAAAATTCTGGGCCTCAGGTGTACATTACCGAAGGAATGGGCTCATATTTTCGAATTTTCAGAGTTCTGCGTCCAGTAGTTTTTTCTGCACATCGCACGCATGCAGATTTTCAGACATTCATTTTTATTGATATAGATTGGCGCAAAACTGACTAAATTTCCGTGCCATTTCATGTTTTCCAATGCATGCGATTTTGTTTCACAGTATCATGCTGGCGAAACTCGCCGAGCATGGCATCCTGAAAACGGTTTTTAATTAATAATTAAAAGAGTAATTAAAATTTTAAAATTCTGATTCTCAGGTGCACATTATCGGACTCATGGGCTTATATATTCAAATTTTCAGAGTTCTGCGTGCAGTAGGTTTGTCTGGAGACCGCACACATACAGACAGACAGATTTACAAACATTCATTTTTATTATTATAGATGATAAGCGTAATTACAACAAACCGTAATATGAAAAAAAAAAATCCATTCATTCCCGTGCGAAGAACAGGGCCTTCAGCTAGTTTGTTACTAAACAACCACGTAAGCAAAGGTGAAAAAAATAATTAATTTCGTGATGGCGTTCATAATCTCGTTCACAAGATTAAAAACATAAAACTCGTTAGCAGTCAGCGCAGTAAATGTTTTATTTCTTTACCGCTAGGATCGCTGCACATGACCAAAAATCCAATGTTTACATTATTGAAACTTTGTTTGGGCATAAAGATCTAAGCAAGCAGCCATGGAGAGTGTCCACTCCTATAATATGCCTTTGTAATCCCGAGGAAATCATTTTATCTGTCAAAAAAAATTAAACTCATAAATCTGGATAAATCCTGATAACTGCGACATCAATATGACGTCATTCTCACCTGCAATAGCTAATTTTGTCAAGCAAATGATTAACTTTTTTTTTTACTCGCGGAAATAAAATGGAACTGAAAATAGCGAAAAATCGCTCAAGGGAACGGGTGGATTTTCTGATTTTTAAAGTAGCGCAGACTGTTTTCAATATTTTTATACACATTCATGAAAAATTTCAAGCGGATCTATAAACGGTGTAGAAGTTATTAGGCTTTTCCGTGCTTCACTTTGTAATGTTTTTGCAGTAATGGCAAAAATGAGTTTCATCTTGGAATCAGGGAGCGAGGGCCTCTGCTTATGGGGGGAGGGGCTTGGTCGGAGGACTCCTTAAGGGATTTTACTAACGCATATTTATGTTACATGTGGAGAAAACCGACCAAGTCACGGAAAAGAAAAATGTTGGCACTCAAAGGGCCCTCTTTCTATTTTGGTGTTTAAAAGTTGGAAAATCATAAGTATGGGTAACTGACCTCAAAATTATTTTATTTATTTCTTTATTAGCACTAGGGGGGGGGGGGTATTTCGCTAATTTCAATACGAAAATTTTGTCTACGCATTTTCGTTAAAGAAATCTTGACAAGTTTTGTAAATATGAACTGTCACTGTGAAGATCTTTTCAAATGTGTTTGCCAGATAACGTGTGAGTGTGTGTGTAGGGGGGAAGGGGTTAATAAAATGTTGAAAGTCGCACATGGTTTGCAATTTTTGATAATGGATCGCTAAATTTGGTACCAAAACGCGACAATTTATTATATTTTGAGTATAGATAAAAAAGGCCTGACGAATATTGTAAAATAGTTTTAGTAGGCGATTTTAATAAAGATTTTATTTCCGAAGAAGTGTTTTATAAAACAGAGAAGACAAATACGGTACACTCATAGATTATGATACCTTTCTAAATGGTATTTAAAAAGGTGAAGTATAGTTTGACTATGCCTGGCGAAAGTTGTTAAACAGTTTTGGTATGCGATTTTAATATAGATTTCTATTCTATTTATTATATAGTTTTCTATTCTATTTTAATATAGATTTCTATTAAGAAGAGTATTATGGAGCAAGGAAGGAAAACACGGTACATTCATGGATTATGATGGCTATTCCAAACAGTATTTAAAATGTCTACGCGATATACAGGGTGGTTATTAATTAACGTGAGGTGTTCAGAGCCCTCTAGCGAGTAAGGTATTGGACGAAACCTAACCAAATTTGATGAGCATGCATAGTAGACCATGGGATTTCGATTTAAAAAAAGTTCCAAAATTTGCCACTGGGCAATTTTGGCGCTGTAAAAGTGTATTAGCGTAAATATTTAATGGTTAATTGACAAACAATACAGCAAAAATCAATTTTACTTACAAATTTGGTTCAATATGCGCACCAATGGTAAATTCCAAGAACTGCATACGACGCACGACATTTCCTACTGCCGCTCGCAGCATATCAGAGTTGATTTGCCTCACGTGTAACGTTATTCGATCCTTTAACGTTGCGATATCTGAGACATGTCCTTGATAAAAAACACCTTTAAGAAATCCCCACAACCCAAAATCGCAAGGATTGAGATCGGGGGACCTCTGGGACACTTTTACAGCGCCAAAATTGCCCCAGTGGCAAATTTTGGAACTTTTTTTTTTTTTAATCCAAATCCCGTGGTCTACTATGCATACTCATCAAATATGGTTAGGTTTCGTCCAATACTTTACTCGCTAGAGGGCTCTGAACACCTCACGTTAATTAATAACCACCCTGCCCAGACAGCACATAAGCTTAAATCAAGCTTGACTTTTCCTTGAATTTGACTTATTAATACAAGCTTGACTTTAGCTTTCGAAAGTGCGCTGATGGCGCCATCTGTGAAAGAGAATGGACATTAATTGCCTATTGTCAGATACAACAGAAATGAAATCCGAAAGTGATCCAACAGATGGGAGCACCATTCAGACCCTTGATCTAATCTTAAGAACTTGACCCACTAACGAGGGATGGGAGGCCCTGATGGGTTACTTCTGGTTCATCTTTTAGTTTCGCTTCACGTTTGTTGTAGTTTTGATTCATTGTTAAGTTCTAATTCTAGCCTTTTGAGGCGACATTCAGATGCTACATTGTAACAAAGATGTCAACTGACTGGCAGTAATAGTCTGTTCCTAATATGTTAGAATTAAATTCAATATTCACTTATCCATATGCGTATTTCATGCAACTTTAACTCAGTGTCTCACTTATTCATCCTGTTGGATTTCAGAAGTGTCCAGAATCAAGGAAAGGTAAGCAATTACCTTATTCTATTTTCACAAAGATCGAAGCTAAATCATGAAGATAATCATATTCTATAATTATGCACGATATCCTACTTATATTCGATATTATACTAGATATTCTACATATTATGAATCCAATTCTAAATTCATTCCATACATATTTCTGGTCCGTTCCAGCCTGAGTGACTATCGAAGGATATGAATGACATTTATTAAGTGTATGAAAATAACTCAGTTCATTATTCATGGTATTATTATTACATTTCCATTAAGATATATTATTCTATATTTAGTCAGTTTGAAGTTTCTCAAATATTAAGAGTAATAATGCCTCCTAAGCAAGCTAAGAGTTCTTTCAAATTCGAATTATTATTAAAGGAAATAAGTGCATTTGAGAAAAATGTAGAAAAGGCTGATGAAAGTAATTATCGCGCAATAGGAATTTTAAAAGGCAAAGTAGAAAAGTTTGAAAAGGAATTGGTAGAGAATTTTACAGAATTATCCCAAGATGAAAGCGCTGATTATTTTGATAGTTATATCAAAAGTAAAGATTTACTATTAAAATGGGTCATTGACCTCGAAAATAAAATTCCGATTGAAATAACCAAAAGCGAGAATTCATCAGGAAAAGAATCTTCATTGGCAGTGAAGTTGCCCAAATTAGAAGTTCCACATTTTTTCGGAAATAGTGAAATGTGGTTATCGTTTAAAGAAATATTTAAATCATCTATTCTTGATAACAAATCTTTAAATGATGTTGAAAAGCTGACATATCTTCAGTCGTGTATCCGCGGTGATGCAGCAAAATTAATTCGAGGTTTCGCAATTACGCCAGAAAACCTTACGCATTGCTGGGAGATTTTATGTCAGAGGTATGAGAACAAACGACAGCTGGCAATAAGCCAAATAAATAAAATCTTTAGAATGAAGATAACGAAAGCAAATAATTCAAAGTTACTCTTAGAGGTCATTGACATTTGTAACGAAGCCGTGAGGAATCTGAAAACATTGGGGTTGGAAACTAACTCTCTTACGGATTTAATCATAATAAATTTCCTTACGTCCAAAATCGATGATGCGGTGATACAACGATGGGAATTGGCTTTGGATAATGAGAGCTGTCCGTCTCTGGATACGTTTAAATCATTTATTGAGAAAGAGGCTAGAAGTCTACAAGAAAATAAATTTTCTAAACCGGAATTCAAAAAGGTTCAAGCGAAATCAGTTGTAAATAACGCAGTAAAAAAATCTAATGTACATAATACTGTAGTGAAAAGAGAAAATGTAAGTAGTGAAGTAAAATTTAATAATTGTATGCTATGTAAACAAAATCACGCGTTATTTAAGTGTCCCACATTCCATGCGATGAATATAAATGATAGATGGAAGTGCGTTAATGATAATCATTTGTGTACAAATTGTTTAAGAAGTAATCATTTAATTGATAATTGTAGAATAGGATTCAGTTGCAAAAATTGTGCAGCTAGGCACCATACATTACTGCATAGTTATGTAAATAATGATCAAGTGCCTCAATCTCAGTCAGTAAGCACCGTAGCAAATAGCTACACAAAATCGCAAGAACAGAATCATGTTTTGCTATCAACAGCAATAATTAAAGTTAAGTCTCAGACTGGTAAAACAATAACTTGCCGGGCATTAATCGACAACGGCTCACAAAACACGCTAATTTCAAAATACTGTGCAGAACGACTACAATTGTCGATGAAACCAACTACGCACCGTTTGGTGGGAATAAATGAAATCTATGCTGAAACATGTTTATATTCTACCAATTTCGAATTTTCTCCATATTTCTCAGGAGATACATTTCAAGTGAATGCGTTAGTAGTAAACAAAGTCACAACATCTCTTCCAAATTTCAATATGAAAAAACAGGATTGGCCTCATCTAAATAATTTATGTCTTGCTGATCCATCATATTTTGTGGAAAGTGAGATCGATATTCTGTTAGGTGCGGACATTTTCTTATTCTTAGTCACTGGTTCTCCCATATTGGGACCTAAAGGTACACCCTCCGCATTACCTACCAAGTTAGGACATTTGTTGTCTGGTAGTGTAAATACACCAGCCACTCAAAATTCATCTGTGGTATGTCACACTCTCACAAACATTGAAAATAATCTAAAGGAATTTTGGGAAAGCGAAACAATCCATAAACCTGTTAAACCTAATGATGAAGACGAATTGGCTGACGCGATTTTTGACAAATTTCATACTCGAAACTCCAAGGGTAGATACATCGTAAAGTTACCCTTTAAAGAAGATTCAAACCTTGGGGACAGTAAAGAAGGAGCTTTAATGAGATTTTTTTCTCTTGAAAGGAAATTACAATCAAATGAACAATTAAGACAAACATATATTCAATTCATGGAAGAGTACCAAAGTCTTGGTCATATGACTCCTCTCATATCTGATGTAGCTTCCCAAAGTTATATGTTACCCCATCACGGTATAATAAATGAAAATAGTTTAACAACGAAATTACGAGTTGTCTTTGATGGATCGTTTAAAACGAGTAACGGCAAATCACTAAATGATGTATTATTGAAAGGGAAAAAACTCCAAACAGACATTTTCGCGGTCTTGTTAAAATTCAGAACTTTCCCTGTGGCATTTTCTGCTGATATTACAAAAATGTACCGCCAAATTCTGATAGCTAGTGAAGACAAGTCATTCCAACAAATTTTCTGGAGAGAATCTCCAAATGAACCTCTCAAAATTTATACATTAAATACGGTCACTTATGGCACAGCATGTGCGCCGTATCTCGCAATCCGTACCATACAACAATTATGCAGCGATGAGAAGGGACGATTTCCACAAGCAGCTAAGCTAGCTCAAGATCATTTTTATGTAGATGACTTGTTAGCTGGTGCTGATTCGGTCGATTCAGCAAAATCCATAATCCAAGAACTCTTAGATCTTATGTCTGCTGGTGGTTTTGAGCTCAGAAAATGGTCATGTAGCCATCCCGAAGTCATCGCACAATTTCCAGATGCCCTAAAGGCTACTACCTTTACACACTCATTTCAAGAAGATTCATCTCAAAAAATTCTAGGTCTCGTTTGGGATTTAACGATGGATTCATTTCAAGTTAGAGCAGTCCCTTCAGATAATGTTTCAACGAAAAGACAGTTATTATCCATCATTGCGCGCACCTTTGACCCTTTAGGGTTTGTCGCACCTTCTACGATAATTTTGAAAATTATTCTGCAAGATTTGTGGAAGGCCAACATCGGTTGGGATGATCACTTACCATCAGCCATTCTCGATCGATGGAATAACTTCCAAGCCGAAGTTCATTATTTTAAAGAGATAAAGATTCCTCGTTACATCCATGTTGTCAATTCAGTAAAGATAGAAGTTCACGGATTTAGTGATGCATCTTTAAAGGCTTATTCTGCTGTCATTTATCTTAGAGTCATTTGCAATTCATCTCGTATATTCTTAATGGCAGCCAAAACTCGTGTTGCACCTTTGAATGCTATAACTTTGCCCAGATTAGAATTGAGTGGTGCAGTCCTGCTCGCAGAATTAGTGGACACATTCAAAAGGGCTGTAAATTTCCCCATTCATAACACTTATTTATGGTGCGATTCAACAATTGCACTGTGCTGGATTAACAATCCACCAACTAAAGGAAATCAATTCGTCCAGCATCGTGTATGTAAAATTCATTCTCTAACCTCAAAGGATTCATGGCATCACATTCCTGGAAAGTCGAATCCTGTTGATTGCGCAAGCCGAGGCCTTTATCCAAAACAACTTATGGAGCATTCAGAATGGTTAAATGGCCCACAATGGCTCATTGATTTTGATCCTACCTCTGTAGGAGTAAATACCCCAAATCAAGACATGTATGATATATCCTCTGATATTCATTTTAATTCATCGTTCGAAAGCACATCTCTTGTCACTCAACTCAATCCTTTCCTAGATTTATTTGACAGATTTTCATCATACATGAGGCTACTGCGAACTGTAGCATGGGTATTTAGGTTCTACAATAACTCAAAATCAGATCCTAAAACTCAAGGACCTTTGAAAGCCCATGAATTAGATACAGCTACCAAGACAATAGTTAAATTATTACAAAATGATACATTCCATTCCGATATCACCCAACTTAACTCTAATCAACCCCTTCCAAAATCCAGCAAACTCATAGCATTAAATCCTTTTCTTGATAAGGAAGGAATTCTGCGTGTTGGAGGGCGTCTACGTCACCAACAAGAATTCACTTTTGATCAGAAATATCCCATGTTGCTTCCCAAACATCATCACTTCACAACTCTTGTTATTCGGCACTATCATCATGCAAATCTTCATGCAGGCCAAGAATTGGTCTTATCTCTAATAAGACAGAAATTTTGGATCCCAGACGGAAAATCAACCGTTCGAAAAGAACTCCGGAAATGCATCGAATGCTTTAAATCATCTGCAAAACCAATTACCCAGATGATGGGTGATCTACCGAGTGCACGAGTCAATCCTTGCCGTGCATTTGAAAAGGTGGGCATGGATTTTGCAGGGCCAATTTCCACGAAGTGCCAACACACTCGAAAATCAAGTACCTTCAAATCATATATCTGTTTATTCATCTGTATGAGCACTAAAGCAGTACATCTTGAATTGGTCTCTGCATTATCTTCAGCGGCATTTCTGGCAGCATTTCGAAGATTTGTAGCTCGTCGTGGCTACCCATCGCATGTTTTTAGTGACAATGGAAGCAACTTTGTTGGAGCCTCAGCGTACCTAAAATCATTATTTAGAATTCCTCATGATCCCTTAATACAAGATTATTCATCCCAACGTAATATAAGCTGGCAATTCATTCCTCCATATGCACCAAATTTCGGAGGTATTTGGGAGGCCTCTATTAAATTAACTAAACAGCATTTAATCAAAACATGTAAAACAGCACTGCTCAGTTTTGAAGAACTTACCACCCTTCTTTGCCAAATTGAAGCCATCATCAACTCTCGGCCTTTATATCCATTATCAGCTGATCCCAAAGACTTCAGTGTATTAACACCCGGACATTTTCTTATTGGTGGTCCTTTGCTCGAACTCCCTGAACATAAATCTAATCTTATCTCTTTAAGTTTTAATTCTAGGTGGTCCCTCCTACTACAACTCAAAGACCAATTCTGGAAGAAATGGAGCACCTCATACCTAAACACATTGCAGCCACGGACAAAATGGATGAGAAACAACCATCTCCTGGCTGTAGGAAGGTTAGTCCTCATCAAGGATCCAATCGCCCCTGCCACCGTGTGGAAATTAGGCCGAATCTCCGCTCTCCATCCAGGCGCTGATGGCATCAGCAGAGTGGTCACCGTCCGGACTGCCAGAGGAACTGTCACACGCCCAGCCTCTCAGATAGCATTCTTGCCACTTCCAGATGTTGATACTGAGTCTGCGCCCCCCCGGAATCTGTCAGATACAACAGAAATGAAATCCGAAAGTGATCCAACAGATGGGAGCACCATTCAGACCCTTGATCTAATCTTAAGAACTTGACCCACTAACGAGGGATGGGAGGCCCTGATGGGTTACTTCTGGTTCATCTTTTAGTTTCGCTTCACGTTTGTTGTAGTTTTGATTCATTGTTAAGTTCTAATTCTAGCCTTTTGAGGCGACATTCAGATGCTACATTGTAACAAAGATGTCAACTGACTGGCAGTAATAGTCTGTTCCTAATATGTTAGAATTAAATTCAATATTCACTTATCCATATGCGTATTTCATGCAAATTTAACTCAGTGTCTCACTTATTCATCCTGTTGGATTTCAGAAGTGTCCAGAATCAAGGAAAGGTAAGCAATTACCTTATTCTATTTTCACAAAGATCGAAGCTAAATCATGAAGATAATCATATTCTATAATTATGCACGATATCCTACTTATATTCGATATTATACTAGATATTCTACATATTATGAATCCAATTCTAAATTCATTCCATACACCTATCGTTCCTCAAATTTGCTGAAAGTTCGTAAAAGATGTGTTTTATTTTATTACCAGTGCCAAATTACCGGCAGGGCAAACGGGGCAACTGCCCAGGGCCTACAGATTTTAGGGCCGAAAAATCTTACATTTTACACTTTTGTAGTTTTAAAATAAAATTACAAAGGATAAAAAAAAATAATTCAGAAGTTAAATAATTTTTTTAATTATAAAGTATGAACAATATGAAAATAATTCAAATTTACATTTGTATAAATTAATTTAAACTTATTTTTAATTCTTCGAAATGCTCTATATCGATATAGCATACCAATATGTAGGAAAATAACTAACCACATTTGTAAAGAGAATTTTTAGCGTTAAAAAATAGCAAAATTTTTCAATTATTTGTTATTTTAAGAAATATTTACAAAAATGACTAAAGTGTTTGTATTCCATGCATGTTAGCAACTGTGATATAGCATTTCGAAGTAACGTTTAACTATCTGTTTCTTTGATTTCAGATTACTTAACACAAAATTTGTGTTAAGTAAGTAAACGTATTCTTAACACAAAATTTGTGTTAAGAATGGGTAAGATATTTAAAAAACTTTCAGTATGAACCGATCATAATTTTTTTTTTTGAGGGGGGGGGGGGGGGTTATTGCAAGAGGAACAATTTTTTCTTCTGCCCAGGGCCCACAGTTGTCTTGGTCGGGCTCTGTTTATTACGCACAAAACCTGGCATTAGAACACGCAAGGGGAAGGAATGAATGGGATAAGCCACTGTGAAGTGTAACACGAGGGGAGTTTTAGTTTTATTTACATCTAACATACATTAGTAATTCCATTAACTAATTAATTAGCCCTAAAAATAAATTTTAATATAATTAACACAATTTAGTTAGTTAATATACTTCACTTTATGGGTGGTTCACCATAGAATTAAAAAAAAAAAAAAGCAAAGTAAATTATGTGGGGCGAGTTCGCCGACCGGCGCCCCGTGTATTTAGGAACTTTTTTTAAGCTTGAAATTAAGCTTGCTATGTCAAGCTTGATATGTCAAGCTTAATGCAAGCTGGGCAAGTGTAAACTAGAACACTTGATTCAAGCTTGCATTAAGCTTACACGTTTGAAATTTTCAAGCTTAATTCAAGCTTATTGACTTGATAAATCAAGCTTGCTGCAAGTTTGCTGTGCTGTCTGGGTGTAGTTGGAATATGCTTGGCGAAGATTTTAAAACAGTATCAGTAGGCGATTTTAAGATAGATTTGGATTCCAAAGATGTGCTTTATGGTTCAAGAAAGAATTGATTCCTATTTTAACGCGAGGCCTCACCATGGCACAGTGGTTATGCCACTGAAAATGGTAGACGGCCGAATAGTGAAGGTCCCGGGTTCGGGTCCCATCGCGCGGCTGTCGATCTAACGGTCTGGAGTTTTGGTAGGTTTCCTCCAGATGTAACGTGAATACGCGTTAGAACCTCTTAGAAAGTGCTCCTACCAATGCACCCCCCATTGGCAGATCGCCCTTGTATTGCGTTGCCATAATCACACACAACAACAACAACCTATTTTAACGCCCCAACTTTTGCCAACCTAAAAATTCCCCGCACTTTGGCGAGCTTTGAAGAAATGGGTCTCTAGGAGTTATGCACAAATTTCAACGCTCCCAAAAGAACTAGATGAAAACTAAAGTGAAAAAATTAGCTATAAACGCACAAGTTAAGGAATTTAAAGACAATTAATTATTAAAATAAAACTACATTAATTGGCGACCCAAAATAAATAAAAATGTAACGGAATGCTGTACTTACATGTTGTTCCGAATCGCCATTTTAATCCTATATCACGGTTGCCACATAAATACAATACATCGTCATGGTAACTGCATATGTTTAATGATTAACATCCCGATTCTCGCCTAGGTGGCAAAGTAGGAATCAATTGAAGAAAGACAGCCCACTCATGGAAAATGATGCATTTTCGAAAGAATATTTAAAACGGTGAAGTGTAGTTGGAATATACTTGGCGGAGATTGTAAAATAGTTTTAGTAGGCGATTTTAAGATAGATTTCGATTCCAGAGATGGGTTTTATGAAACAGAGAAGAATAATGATAGCACTTTCCAACTTAATGAAATAAGGAAGAAAAATAGGGACGATACATAAATTATAATACGCTTTTAATATATAGCACTTTAGTGCTTATTTAAAATCTGAAAGTATTTCAGATGTTCTTTTTTAAATTTTTTTATTAAGAAACCTTTCCTAAAATCGCTCCAACGAAAATTGCTAACGTTCAAACGTTGTTCAATCGCATGACAAGATCAGATTATTTTTGCTTCGGGTGAGGGGCATGAAGTTAGATAACCTTCTGGTGTAAATATTTAATCCAACTATATAGTTACGCTGATCCCTGACTCACTCTGTAACGATTCCGGGCAACTAATCCAAGATATAAAACTTTTAACACCATTACACCAAACCGATTACAAAGTTAAGCACGAAAAAAGCAATAACATTTGCACCGTTTGTACGATCCGCTTGAAATTTTTCATAATTATGTATAGAAATATAGAAAACAATTTGGCGCTACTTTAAAAATCTGAAAACCTACCCGTTCCCTCATTTTTAAGGGATTTTCTGCTATTTTCAGCTCCATTTTATTTCCGACAGTAAAAAAAAAGTTAATCATTTACATCACAAAATTAGCTTTCTCAAGTGAGAATAACGTCATATTTAAAGTCACAGTCATCAGGCTTTGAAGGAAGTCAGTTCGTTTCAAATAGCTTTTCAAGATAATATAGTTTAATTTTTTTTTTCATAAAAATAATAGTCTTCTTGAAGCTTCATATAAAACAGGCTACACAAAACAAAATCGTTCGAATGCGAAAAGTTTACACGCGTTTCCAGAAGAGCATCAAATTCGATTTGGGTATATAATAAAAACTAAATATGAAGTTATTTATTTTAGGTGGACGAAGAATAAATACTATATTGCGTGCAGACATGCTTTCGTCAAACTTTTTTTTTTTCTAGCGCCCGTTGTAATCGCCTTCGCAATGACTTTTATATATATATATATATATATATATATATATATTTTCAAATTGTGGTTTCTATTTCTTGCTTCTAGCTCGTACCTTTTTAATGCGAGGTATGTCTTATTTGCAGTATATATTGTGTTTTACTTTTATTAGCTATATATATATATTATATACATTAAATATTTACACCAGAGGGTTATCTAACTTCACGCCCCTCCCCCGAAGCAAAATATACAGGGTGTCCAGTGCTAACGGGGCACAATGGCTATTTCCTAAACCGTTAGTCAGAGATACATAGTTCAAATTGCAAAAAGGCTTTAAATTATATAATCTATTATGTCAGAAACAATCGAAGTCAATAAATCAATCCCTATAAAAATTACGGAATTTAAATTTTTACACGGTCCCTGGTCCTATTAGTTATATTTAGAAAATGTTCCTTTATACAATTTGAAGCACAATTTAAAAAAAAAAAAAAAAAAAAAAAAAAAAAAAAAATCGTCCTTCTACGATCAACATTTACCGAGTTATAAAGCAACAAATATTTCGACTTAAGTCACTTTTCCACGTTTAAAATGTACCGTTACGGTAAACCGTTAAGGGACCATATAAATATTTAAATTTTAGGTTTTAATTTCATTTTTTCTTTGCATAATGCGGAGAAAGAAGCAAAATTAATTTTAAAATACTACTATTTAAGCAGAAGGTTATGTATAGTCAGGCTCTATAAAAATCTATTCGGGGTCAGACTTACTAAATCGTACATGTGTGGCGCCGAGTATGATTCGCAAAGCAGGGGTGCAGAATAAGTCCGAACGCACGAACGAGGTTCGGGGGAAATTCTGTAGCTCTGAGGGAAATAGGGATGAGATTTACGAAAAAGGAAAAAATCTGAAAGAACGTGCGAACATTTGAGCAATAACTACTAATGAGTTTCATGAGATATGAAATGCTGCTGATGAGATGATAATACTGATATTAAATCTATCCTATATATATACAGTAGAGCCTCGATCCATCGTTTTTCATGGGGAGGGTAGAAAAAAACGATGAATGCGGGAAAACGACAAATGCGGGTTAAAGTCAAAATACGAAGAAAACAGTGCTTATACATACACACAACGGTTTACACCAACAAGTATATATTTCTTACAAAATTGTAAAACAAATAAATCGAAGATTGAAATTATAAATGATATTTATTTTTAAAAATCAGTAATTTTATGTTAAGTTTTTCAGCATTTTTAAAGTTAAACAGCAAATCTTTAAGATTTACAATACTTTTCTGGTCCTTTTCTGCGATTACAGGTTTGTATAAAAAAGTCTGTAGTAAGTTTGTATAAAAAAGTCAAGTTTCAAATACCGTTATTTCTTTAGAGATGCTTCGTACTAGTGTGGCTCAGCCTCATCGGCATGAACAATATCCTCTGCGTCGCCATTATTTTCATTTTTTTGCATGATCACGCATTTCTTCCATGTTTAGGATACAGCATGCCGCAACGTCTTGATTAATTGAAATATAATCATTAAATTTCACAGTATCCATACACTCTACTACATGCCACCACTTTTCATCTGATTATCATCAAACCAAGAAATCATACCAAGAAGCAATTAAAGTTTGTATGCGACATGGATACACTTAATCTTCTAATTCATTTTGGTCAGATGAAAAATTTTACAACGATGGACGCGGGAAAGTCACTTTTTGACGAACGATAAATGCGGGTTTCTTTAACATTATGTAAATACAATTTGTGCAGGGACCATAAAAATAAAACGATCAATACGGGAAATCGATGAATGCGGGAACGATAGATCGGGGTTCCACTGTATACAATTTTCCCTTAATAAAAAATTAAGAACATTTTTGGAGAGTTGAAAAACTGGATTTTTCTGAAACATCAAAAAAGCAGGAAAATCAGACCAAAGTCTGAAGAATCTCATCTCTGTTATTAGCGATAGATGGTCGCTTAAACTAGAATGAAAATATGCTTCGGTTTGGGGGGAATTTGGGCCAAAACAAATTGTGTTCTGGGGAAATATTAGACCCTCAACATTTTCTGCACCCCAGATGCAAAGTACAGGAAGAGTTTTCTACACAAGTGAATATTTATATAGAAGCCGATGGAAACTACTTTTGAGCAAATGCTCCGCTAACAGCGTTTGTAATATTTTAAGTTTCTAAAATGCATGTATTTGTATTTTAAAATGTTTCATTTTCTAATTTAATGTTTAATGAAGTGTTTTATTTTCTTGTTTTCTTTATTTTAAGTTATTTAACAGAAGTTCATTTTAAAAACTCTTAAAAAATTCTATTTTCAGTATAAGCTATATTTTTATGTTAATTTATTGGATACGCATAGTTAAACGTTAATCTTCTTTATTGCAATCTACATTCATAAAATAGTTAATGAAATAAATAGTTAATGAAATTGCTAATAAATATAACAAGGCTCAAAACCATGTACATTAATTTTTCACAAATTCATTTTGTATATGACCCCTATTTCGCTGCAGGAAACGTGATCAAACTTTAAGCAGCTGTAACTCTGTGAATTTTGGTCGAAAGACTATTTCTTTTTTTTTTTGTGCATGACATTTTATAAAGAAATTTTTACTAAATGTAACTGGTACGCCAGCGGGACCGTATAAAAATTTAAATTTAGAAATTTTTATAGTAATTGATTTACATGCTTCGACTGTTTCTGACATAATAGATTTAAAGCATTTTTGCAATTCGAACTATGTGTCTCAGACTAACGGTTAAGGAATTAGCCATTGGGCACCATTAGCACTGGACACCCTGTGTATATATTTCTAAGCCACTCAAACAAAAATTTTCAAAGCTCTACCGCGCTCAAACGAATAACGTTTTTAGTTTTTCAACTTTTAAAAATTCAGGAGCGCTAACTTCACAGATCTTATACCTTTAGTCATCTCCTTCTGTAATATTTCTAGCTGATGAATCGTTTCACTTTTAACTCCTTCAAAAGGATCATATAAGCCCTCCCTTGGCCACTGAAAATGTTTGGTTGATATAGGGCTACACAAAATGTTAGGATGTTATGTTTTGGCTTTTAACCTTAACCAGAGTTCCTTCGCTCAGTTTGACCCACATATTACCAGTGATAACGAGGTAGGCTTTTAAAACATCGGCGGATTGTTATCCGTTCCGCCGCTCCACTTCACTTCCGTTACGAGAGCACGTGATTAGGAGGGTAGACTTCTACGTAAACTCATGTAAAATGCTGCTATTATAATTCCCCCTTCCCAACCAAGAAATGAAATATACGTTCTGGTTTCAAAGAAAAAGAGGCAGCTGAACTGAAGCGTTTTCTGTCACAACTCAGTGGACAGTAGTTCCAGAAAACGCTTCAGAGACACATATCTCAACGGATCGGCGCGTTCGATCGGGATTCAGATATTTTTTTTATTTTTCAGAATCTCCTGCTCACTCAAATTATGATATGTCCAAGAGGATCATGCTGAGCGCGTATAATTTAAACACTTTCTACAGGTCTTATTTAAACTCTACGAATTCTTAATCTGTCCATCGGTTGGCAGCTAAACAAACTCTGGATAAAAGAACTCAGGCTCGCATCATAGCTAACAGCCATGTAAGAGGCATACATGCATGTTAAACCTGTGGGGCCGTATGTCTTCTCATGCACCGCAAATGAGTCCCCCCCCCCTTTCCAGTGATGTTCTATTATAGGAAAAGTGTGCAGTCGTATAAACTCTAAGTCGGCTCTCGCCTGCGGGTAACAACAGCACTGCACGGAGAGCCTGACTAAGCCTAGGGCAGATGCAGAGAGGCCAGCTCCTCCCCACACACACAGGATGGAGGCCCCAAATATAATAAGCAACACTATTGTCTATAGTAGAAATGCAAGACCCACAGTGGTCTGGGAGCTAAACTCCATTCCCATAAGAACAAGGCAAGTGAAGCAGTATCCAGCTTGGCCAGTGCTTGGGAGGGTCAACTCCCTCTCGGCTCGAGTGCTGTGGGACCATGTACACTAATGGGAGCGGGTGCACATAAAATCTGTAGTGGCTCTAATGTCCTACAGGTTTAACGATACCTATGGGGGTAGTGATTTCAGGGGGTTGGTCCCTCCTCTGGAATTGGTTCAAAATTAGGGGATCCCAGGCTAAAGTCAGAATTCCTCCGATTGGGGCCCAATAAAAATGGAAGGCACCCACCACCTCCCTATCTGGGGAGAAATGGTACTGCATGCAGTTGTCAGGAGTCTTAAACAACAGCAACAGAAACGTATGTGCATGACACATGCATTATTACATATGATCAATATATACACACAAAAAACTATGTTTTACATCTGACAAGGAGAGGGTGCGACCTTTGAATCACCAATTTGAATGAAATTTTGTATAAATGTAGCTTATAAAACGTACAATCAGTGATGCAAATTTTAGGATGCAACTTACAGGCATTCAAGAAATCACGCTCCAAACATTCGAAAATCAGTGTATGCAGCTTAAATATATTTTTGATGCGAAATAAAGCAAGTCTCTGTGGTGTCCAGTTGGATTTCTTCCGAGGACTACATCTGAAGGAATTGAAACTAAAGGAGTAGGCATAGTTACTACAAAATGTGACTTAGTTCTGCCCCTTCATGCTACTTAATACTTTTGTGGACACAGATTCATAGCTGCAAACCTATCTTGACTTAAAACAGGAAAATTAGGGTAAAAAACAGAAAGATTTTCCCAGTCAAGTTTAAACCGTACAAAAAAAAAAAAAAAAAGCTAAACTTGATCATTTTTGTGAATAGCATTTTAGTTGCCAAAATAGTAGCATTTTTTGCATGATTCTGTAATTAAGAAATAAACATACGTCATTTAGCTTCATTTTAGAAGGAATGAATATAATGAAGTTAAAACACTTCATGCATTATACAGGGTGTCCAATGCTGATGCTGTCCAATGGCTATTTCCTAAACTGTTAGTCAGAGACACAGTTCCAATTGCAAAAATGCTTTAAATTCTATAATCTATGAGAAACAATCAAAATCAATAAATCAAATCCTTTAAAAATTACGAAATTTAAATTTTTACATGGTCCCCTGGTCCTATCAGTTATATTTAGAAAAATTTTCTTTATCCAATTTCATGTACAATAAAAAAAAAAAAAAATCATCTTTCTACGACCAAAATTTGACTAGTTACAGCTGCTTAAAGTTAGAGCACTTTACGAGCTGCAAAATAGGGGTTGCATAGAAAAGGAATTTGAGAAAAATTAATGCACATGGTTTTGAGCCTTGTAATATTTATTAGCAATTTCATTAACCCTTTTATGATTGTAGACTGCAATAAAGATAATTAACGTTTAACTATGTATAGCCAATAAATTAACAAAAATATAGCCTATACTGAAAATAGAACTTTAGAGTTTTTTAAATGAACTTGTGTTAAATAACATAAAATAATAAAACAAGGGAATTAAACTTCAATAAACATTAAATCAGAATATCAAACATTTTAAAATATGAATATATGCCATTTGTCTCCAGGCAATAAATCTTGTACCAAAATGGGGCAATATGGATATGCACGATACGTACTTAAAATATTCCATACTTGCGATTTAGAATAACCACATGTTTCGCTAATGCTTCTTGCACTAAACTGTGGATAAGCGAGAGCATATCCTAGGAGATATTCCACATGCACGTGCTTTGTTAAATCCATGATGCTTCTTGATCTTTTATGATTTAGAACGCTACTGGTTTCTCTTAAACACATCACTACATTTGATATTGTACTAGCAGATGGGTGATTGTCATTCGGAAATTTTATAGCATACTGCTTCACAGCCTCTCGCTTATTACAGTGAAATTCTCCATAAAGTAACACCATTTCAGTGTATTCATTAGTACTAAACATCATCTTTTGTTTTTTATACTCAATAAGCTATGAATTAAAATATCATGAACTTTTGACAAACACGAACAAAGTAACTTAAATAACAGTTTTTCAACTCCAGTAAAATATTAAAATTCAATGTTTATCATCTGTTGCCATATCAGCAGGAAAACAATCTCACGCAATTATCGTCTGCCAAACATTTTACCTAAAACACGATATTTCATTTCAATTTATTCAAATACACTCAAAAATTTGTTAAAAGTTTAGATGTTCTATTTTTTTAATAAATTCCTCATTATTTCAACAATTTTTTTTTTTAATTCACACAACTTGTTAAAATTGTGTTGCTTCATTTAGAGAAACATTTTCGAAAGACCCCGGAGATAAATTTTTCAAGAGCCTCACTATAACCTTCAGCTTATAGATTGGTATTATAAAATTAGTTTTTTTTTTTTTTCTTTCTCTGCATTATGCCAGAAAATTAAATTAAAACCTATAATTTAAAATTTCAATATTTATACAGTCCCCTAACGGTTCACCCTAAAGGGACATTTTTGAACGTGGAACAGTGACTTAAGTCAAAATGTTTGTTGCTTCATAACTCTGAATTCTGGTCGTATAAGGCAGATTTCTTTTTTTTTTCTTTTTGTTCATGAAATTGTATAAAGAAAAACTTTTCAAATATAACTGATAGGACTGGGGGACCGTATAAAAATTTCAATTTCACAAATTTTATAGGAATTTATTTATTGACTTCAATTGTTTCTGATATAATATATTATACAATTTAAAGCGTTTTTGCAATTAGAACTATGCGTCTCTGACTAACGGTTTAGTTAATAGCCATTGGACAGCGTTAGCACTAGACACCCTGTATAACAGAGCATATAGTAGATTTATTTTTATAGCATGATTGTAGATAGGAATGTTTGATGAACGACTGATAGCAACTTTGAAAATAAAAGGGAGGTGACAAAAAACAAAATTTGATTTTCAAATTAGTTGCCTGGAGAAAGGTGCAAGTAGCCAAAAACTTGAAAACAGTATGAAAATGACATTTTTTAAATCAGAAAAGTTGTCTTGAAATAAGTAGCAAAAGTAGCATTTTAGTAACCAGTGGACACCCTGTGAGTGCAGAAAAATAAGTAAAACCAGGATAATATGAAAATACGGAAGAAAGAATATTTTTATTGCTTTGACAAGCCTCCTCTGTGTGTATTAGCTGAATAAAAAATATCAGTAGCTCTTCAAATACTAGGCTGTGACAGAGATTTCAGGTCCCTGAACTGAAATAATAATTATTTTTTTAAACTTTTCTTCAGACATTCTATTTCTTGGATTAGTTTTCATTCCTTTCATTGTTGAAAATCCTCTTTTGGCATCAGCAGAAGAAATTGGCAGAACTGTTAGAATTGCTAACTTAACAAATTCTGGAAGTTCATATTGAGGGATAAGTTTTGGCATAAAATCACTCATATTTAAAGCTTTAAAATTTAAGGCTAGATGTTTAAAATACTGAAAAATCTTTCTTAAAAAAACTTCAGAAATCATGTATCCATAATGAGATAGTAAATGTTCAAGTTCTTTTTCTCCATAGCTTTGAAAACCCTCAGAACTTGTAGGATAGTTGAGAGGATTAAAGATTGCACCCAATGATTGTAATACATCTAACACTTCCTCTTGGAAACGAGATCTTAAATTTATGAAAAAAAAATATTTTTGTTTCTCTCCGACTTTTTTTTTTTTTTTTCCAAAATTTGGCACGATGGAAATTCTGGGTCCCGCGAGATGCAATGCAAATTTGTTTTGCATCCCATCATTGATTTTTTGCATATTTGACATGCTATAATGCATAAGCAGCATCACTATATATGTCCAGTACATAACAAACAGCCTTGTCCCGTATGTAACAAAAGTAATTAGCTTTCATGAATTAATGATGCAGTTAAAAAAAAAATTTAAAGTTAATAAATAAATACATATTTTTTCTTTTACTCATAAAATTTATTTGTGAAAATATTTAATAAATTCAGAGCAAAATCCAAATTACTAGAGATACTTTAACAAAAATATTGCGATTTCCGTACATAACAGAAATTTATTAATTAAAAAAAAAAAAAAAAAAAAAAAAAAACTTGGCTCAAACAGAAAGAAACTCCATAGGAATCTAGTTGAAGTGGTAAATAAAACATTTAAAATAGTTGCAAACTTTCTTATTTCCATTCGACAGGGATGAGATTAACAAAAAAGGAAAAAGTCTGAAAGACTGTACGAACAGCATTTGAACAATAATATTTATGAATTTAAACTTTAATAAATATTGCAATTGCTACTGATATTAAGTCTATCCTACTTATATACAATTTTGTAAGAAAAATTTTAAAAAATTGAAAAATTAATTCTTTTTGAAAAATTGAAAATGTCTTAAAATCGAAGAAAAGTCTTAAGAATCTCATCCCTGATTTGAAAAATGTACAAATATATCAAAATTTTGCAGTGAAATGTCCCATACATTACACGTGAATACTGTGGAATGACCCATCCAACCCTACTTTATGTATGAATTTTTATTATATTTAAGTTCATTTTACTCATTTAATTTACATTCCCCAAATTTCAAAGACTGGCTAAGACAAAATTTAAACTATTTGTACAAATTTTACTTCAATGTCTTCACGGTAAAATCATACAAGACGGTGCGCACCCCATGTAAACATGGCGACAGTCGCTGAAGCTTGGCGGTTGCCAAGACCCAGCAACTTTTTTTTCTGTTGCCAAACTGTTCCACATACATGCAGTTTTTTTTTTTTTTTTTTTTTAAATGTGTATAAACTATGAACAGGTAGTAACCTGTTCATGGTTTATACACAAGAAATCCATGAACAGGTCAGTATCTGTTCATAGTTTATACACATATATATGCATATTCGTAAAAATGCATTATAATCAATTACATTTACAGGGTTTCTATAGATTTTAAAACTTCTGTTTCTATTTGTGGACTTCATATTTTACTTATTTTCACTGTTACTTTGCTTCTTTTAAAATATACATTTGGCCATTTTATTCAAACACATCCAATGATAAATACATTTATATATATGTAATATTACAAATCAAAAACCCATGAAAATCCCATATTTCTGGAACTACGCAGCTTAATTCAGGGAACAGCTTTAGTATGGTCCCTTTTTGGCGATTTTTTGATTTGGCGACAAAATCTTGTCGCCAACCCAAGTTTGCCTTGCTGAAGCCAATTGTAAACAATATGGCAGATCGGATGGCGCTGGTTCCGAGATAGTTGATCGTCGCCGTTAATTTTGCTATGATTTATTTTAATGGCTTTTAAATATTTTTATGAAAAATTAAAATACATTTTAGCATTCTGACAAAAGACTACGTAAGCAAAATAAAGAACTAATTCAAATCATAACGAACAATGCTTATCTCATACCTTAATTAAAATCGCTAAATTGTTTCAATATTGAAATAATAAAATCAAAATATCAAATATTATATTAATAACGGAATTATTTGTTGCTCCTACCATTAACAAATAAACAAAGGTAATAATAAATAAAAACAAACAATGCTTATCACATACCTTGATTAAAATCCCTAAGTTATTACAATATGGAAATAATAAAATCAAAATAGCTAAAATTATTTCACTGTATCAAATATTAATAACGTAATTATTTGTTGCTTCTACCCTTAACAAATAAACAATCGGGAACGAACATATTAACCTGAAACGTACTATCAAAAGAATGTTTATTCATACAAAACTGCATATAAACAGTCAGTATGAACCTGAATATCCATTTTAAATTTCAGTAATAATTAAATAATAAAATTTAATCTAAAATAAAGCCATTAAAATAAAACCATAAAGCGTAAGCGTAATGGCGGTTCCACAACTCGAAGCTCCCGCGCGAAATACTGGCAAAGGGGCCTCCAAAAGTTTAATAAAGGAACAAACGCTCCCTATTCGCTGGAGCGAAACCGCGACGTCACGGATGAATGACGTCACGCACCTAGGGTTGCCATGTCCAGCTCCTCCGCTCTGGAGCATCCGCCGGAGGGGTTACCATATTGGCGCCGTTATCGCGCCAAAAACGTCGCCAAAAATAAATCGCACCGAAGGGACCATACTAAAGCTGTACCTAATTCAGTTGGAACAAAGAAATCCGCGTTCAAAAACTGCAATTACTGCACGGTCCCTTGCTTTTCCTCTGTAAATTTGTAGACGGTCCCGGCAGCCAGCCACAAAGGCGTCTTAAAAGTCATAACAAACCCTGGAAAAACCACTACCCAGTTTCAGCTCTTGGCCAATAATTGCAATGATTTTTGATCATGTGATACGATGTCAAAAGGTTTTAAAAAGACCTGCAGCAGGTCAGGAGCGGACTTTCCACGGGACGCAGCTGCTTAAGAAATATGTGTCCAGTCGTACAATAAAATGATGTAATCACAGTTAGTTTCGACTTTTCTTCCACCCTTGGCCTGACTACGACTACTAGCAGTAGACGGTTCGAAGACAGAGTCCCGAGCCGCCTTATACCAATGCTAGCCAGGAGACCACAACAGCCTCGCCTCCTGCTCAAACACCAATGGTGATCATACGCAGCTAAACCTTATGACGTTCCTCTACTAATATGACATATCATATGACATATAATATTTGACATTATAAAAAGTACACTACATAATAATTTAAAGACTAAGCATATTTCAATTACACAAGATATGTTCCCATATGACACATAATTAAAAAAATTTTTACTAAGTTCAGAAAATAAAATAATTTCTGCAACTTATCAAAGTATTTTGAGAAATTTCTGTTTCACAACTTCTGAACACCAAATAATTCTAGATTTCGTTACTTCATCTATTATAATCCGTGAATTTAATTAAAGGGTTATTCTGCCGTACTTGGCCTCACAAGCTCGTGATTTTATTTTTAAAATATTTAAGTGCAATACATCAGTTTAGAGCTTAAAACCTCTCCTATTAGAGTTTACCAACAAAAAATCTATATTTTTAGCAAAACGAAAATTGGAGTATTTTGCTTGCAGTCATACTGAAAAATCTGTTGTGTGCTGGGTTTTAAAAAACCTGTTTTTTTTTTTAATCCAATGGGTTTTATTGGGTTTTTAATGGGTATTTTTGGGTTTTATTAAGATTTTTTTTATAGTATAACACTTTTTGGATTTAAATTTTATGGTTTTATTTCAAAACAGAATAATTTTAGTGTAAAAGAAAACTTTCATTACAAAATAATAATTAATTAATTAAAATATAAAAATAACTTCAACTTTAATGCAGTACTATCTTTTTCTGCTGATGTTTATAAAGGACTCCTAATTTGTTTTATGACCATAGATAAAAGTATATTATTGTTCAGATAAAAAAAGTATGTTGTTTTTGACTGTCTGTTTTCTATTACTTTTAAATTTATGAACTTTTTTCTTTCTTTTTACTTTTGTTTTTTAAGTTAGTTATATTTTCTAGTTAGAATATAAGTCAGTAAAGCCTTTGCAGGCCAACTTACTGCAGAACTACTATTTATTTAATAATTTTCTTTATAGTTATTCATTTTTGCTTTGAATATATATTACTTTTAACTTTAAAAAATCTATAATTAATATGTCTGATATTAAATCCCACATAAACAATGTGTAATGAATCAGATTTATATTTCGCAGTACTAAAGTAATGCAGCAACTAATAGAATACAGGATGGTTTCCTGAACCTGAATTCATTCTTGAGATGTATGCTTGTAAGCTATAAGAGAGAGACATGTCCCATTTTTCTCTTATCTGGGAAAGGATTTTTTTTTTTTTTTTGTCACTATACTGATAATCACATATTTTATTCGTATTTAAAAACTTATTCATGAAAGAGATAAATTACTAAGTTATCCCAGCCTGCATTCTACACCTGTTCATTTCAAAACAAATATTGCAGATAGAATTGTCTCAAGGTATTATTTTTAAAAAGGTTATTCTTTATATTGAAGTTGGAAAAATAATTATAAAAAAATTAAACTGGCATATTTATATTTATCTAATATAATGCACTAAGTTATGTAGGTAATATTATATGTATTTAATGTCAAATAACAAATGATTTAAATGAAAGAAAGAAAAAAATTTGATAATTTTTAATAAAACCCAAAAAAACCCACTTCTGTGTGGGTTTTATTGGTTTTTTTGGGTTTGTGGGCAGGTCCGAAACCCTGGTTGTGTGGGACATTATATTTTTAACTATTACTCAAAAAATATTTTATTTTATTTCTAAGTTCCTATGTTTGACGGAAAAGCTAGAAAGCGTGTTCTAAATGTTTTAACAAATTTTAGTGTCTTCCTAGGAAAATTAATATAAATTTTTTTAATGTAGTAAATGTAGAAAAGTAAGCTCAGATGAGAAGATTAGGTGCATTTTCAGAAAATCCAACTTATTACTGATGCGAATCTAAGAGCAATATTCTATGTATTATGTAGTAAACAATTATTGTTGGGAAGTTACACAACAGCTTTTTGCAGGCATAAAAAATAACACATATTCAGAACAGGAGATATATTATGTATGCAGGGACAGGGACCAAGGCAGGTTTGTCGGCAAAGCTTAGGAAAAGTAAACACGTGTCAGAATTGTCAATCGAAATGAAAGCAACCCTTTTGCAGAGTTGTGTTGTTTCATGATGCCATTAGAAATTATGTGATTGGTTAAAGAAATTAACTGTGGACCTAGCAAGTTTGAAGGAATTATGTGATTGGTTGAAAGAATTTAACTGCCAACCGAACCTGACATGACCCGCTTATGCGTTCAACATGCTTGTTTGTTGTGATTATTTGCTGAAGTTTCAAGTGTGGAGTTTTTTAACAATGGTGTTTAAGTGAAATTTCTGATTATTTTCTCTCTATTCTAAAAAAAGTTAAGACGCTGTCGCCATCAAAGCTTGTTGGCCTGTCTCCACCAAAACCGTGGGGATTTGAGTTTCGATTAAGGTACCCACAGATTCGAAAAATTCCGAGGAACCTGCTAAGCTCACTTAAATTTCAAAAATCGAATTATTTTTTTGAGGTATTGTCTTTAGAATATTATTTGTTTACATTATTTAATTTATTCTACTAAAGAAAGGGGGGGTGAGGGGGCCCTCACATAAAAAGAAAAGTAATTAAATTTTATTAAACCGAATCTATATGTACATGCAAGCTTGTAATCTGTTTATAATTTATTTTTTCATAAAAATATTTAAAAACCATTAAAATAAATCATAGCCAAATTTACGGCAATGATCAATTATCTTGGAAACCTGCGCCATCCGATCTGCCATATTGTTTACAATTGGCATCGGCAAGGCAACTTGGGTTGGCAACAAGATTTTGTCGCCAAAACAAAAGCGCGCCAAAAAGGGACCATACTAAAGCTGTTCCGAAATTAAATAGAAAATTTTACGTACGTGCTCTTGTTTATTTTAATATTTATTGAATGATTTACTGTATCTGTTTATGGTTGAGATTTAATATTGTCTTCTATTGTGGCATATTTATATAAAGGTTATCCTTTGTTGTGTTATTTTACTTTTATGCGAGTTACTGCAATAATGAATTGTGGTAAAAAATAGATATTTATGTTTTAAGGAAGATGGATAATTTTATTCGATATATGGATTTACTTAATCTATGCAGAAATCGCGTAGACTATTTAGGTTGAATATAAATAAAATTAATAAAAATAAAATTTATAAGGATTTTTGAGTAGTTTGTGGTGAGTTTTGGTTTTATTCTGTTTTCAGTATTGAAAAATTTGTGTGTTTTGATGATATTAAAACAATGAATCTTGTGGGGAAGGAAGGAAGTAATCTGTTTATCTGTTAATTTTAAACTGTGACTTTAATAGGAACTGACTTTTAAGGGAAATTTTGCTGTATATTTTTCTGCAGTAAACATATTTTAGCACTTTGCATCTTTTGAAGGTTTTATTTTGTTTATTTTTTAATGTATGCATAGCCCAGAGCTAGAGCTTTGTTTATGTTCATTTTGTTTGTGATTGCACTTGAAATATGTGTGAAAATGTTTGGCTGATTCCTAGTTTATGGTGCTTCTTCGCCAAGGAGGCGATAACAGGTATATTCTGGCAACCTTGGCGACTTTAGTTTGCGTTCTGGCAACCATGTGGAAATCCGCCATTTTGTTTCTGTAGTGCGCGTTTTTGCCTGTGACGGGACTCTTATTTGTTTACATTATTAAATTTATTCTACTAAAAAGAGAAGGGGGTGGGTTGAGGGGGGCAAACCCACCCCCTCACATAAAAAGTAATTAAATTTTACTTAACCGAATCTATAAGTACATGTAAGCACTTGTGAGATGTTTTAGTCAATGTTGTAAGTATTGCTTTACATGAGTTACGTCGTTTCGTTTCTTCGATTTAACGCATGCGCAGCTGTGTTTGTATGGGAGCAGAATCATATACGGTATATTTTAGTTTTGGTTCGAGAACGTTTTGATACGTTGTGTTAACGGAGCGCATGCGCGGCGGTTGGTTTGAATTCCAAAAGCCATTTCTTATGGAAACTCCGAGGGGTTAACGACAAACGTTTTCAGTTCCTCGTATTTTTCGGATCCGTTTTTTTGGATAAACTAATTCTTTTCCGCTAATTGTGTTTGTGGATTATATGCTTTTTGAGAGAAGGTAAGCGTGCTTTGCTAAATTGCGTGGTGTATGGTTGTGGCTAAACGAAAAATTTTAGCATTAGATTTTAGAAAATTCATTTTAGATTTCAAAAAATCTCTTTTCTTGAATGGATTACGAAAGAACGACTGATTGCAGCTAAAAGAAAATTTTAGAGTTCAGAAAATCGGTTTTAGATTTCAGAAAATTGCTTTACTTGAATGGTTTATGATTAGTGTTTTGATTTTAGGTTTATGGTTTAGTGTTTAGATTTTAAAATTCGTTTTAGATTACAGAAAATCTCTTCTAAAATAGTATCCACAAACATAAAAATTTAAAAAAAAAGCCACTATGACTTATGAGACGACGAATATGATTATTTAAATAAAATAAAAAATCAGTTGTTCAACAAGTTATGTAAGTACAATAATTTTTGTTGTTTAAAACTTCAATATTTATGCTTTTTAATTTGCTTATTTTGTGTATTTATCGCTAGTTTGGGTGCGTTCTCCCGTAGTGTCTTTGGGAGCATCTTGGCTCCCAGAGACAAGATGGGAAAACGCGCCAAATTGGCGATTTTTGGAAAATCGCCAAGAAGCACCCTAAACTAGGAATTAACCAAATGTTTTAATAATGCATTTAGATAAGTGTATTGTAGTTTTGGATTTATTTTTTCTTACATAACTATGTATGTTTGTTATGTTTGGCGAAAGAAAAAAGTTGCCAAGGTTAGACGTTGGCAACATAAAACATGTCACCAACTAAACCTGGCCTCGCTTATGGAATTATTCCCAAGACCAGTATAAATTATGAATATATTATATACTAAATTTAAAAAATAGTATATCTAAATAAAATATTAAAATTTAATGATTTCAGTGTCTACGTAAGTAGCACAATTGTTTATTTCCTTAGTTTTAATTACTTTCAGAAGAAATATTAATTGTTCTTTGAACCTTATATAAATAATTTTGTTTATATGTATACATGTAAAATGATTTTAAAGAAAATCGGGTTTAAACA
Source organism: Cheiracanthium punctorium (assembly GCA_038373885.1). NCBI lineage: Eukaryota > Metazoa > Arthropoda > Arachnida > Araneae > Cheiracanthiidae > Cheiracanthium > Cheiracanthium punctorium. The sequence goes on along the minus strand of JAWZYV010001411.1, from coordinate 10,162 downwards.
AAAAACAATGGGTTTTTTTTCGTTCTTTTACAAATAAAGCAGGTTTATTTTCAACCTGGCCTTAATCCAATGGTTAAAAACAGCTCGGGCACGGAATATCCCAATTAAGTGGAGCTTTGATGAAGCAAAAATTGCTGGAGACAGCACATGCTCTCAGAATAAAAGATTTTACTGCTAGCAACGGGTGGCTTGACATGTTTCAATCTAGGAATAATATGTATCATGCATTATGCAGAGAAGCTGCCAATGTATGCAAATGAACAGCAAGACTAGTATTACTTTTAGCCGGCTACTCTGACAAGGACATCTTTAATGAGACGGGACATTTTGTTCGTGCCCTGCCATACAAAAGTATGATAGTGAAATCAGCAGATTGTAATGGAGGATACAAGCTTAAAAAGTTCCCTTTGACACCAAAATTTTGTTGCTAAAATAACCAATACTCAAGCTGTTCTTTTTTTGCATAATTCTCGCATCAAACAGACTTCCTGGCTATTATATACCACCCACAATACCATTTTTTAATTTATGCAGTATTAAATTACAAACTTAGCTAAATATGTAACTAAAATATATAAATTGGCTGAAATTTTACTTCACATAAAGCTACTTATTATAAAAAGTTAATTTAAATTGCTGCAAATGTGACTATGATAGTCCTGCAAACAAAAAAACCTATAATTCAATAACCTAATAAAACCTCCGAGTACCAAAAAATAAATTAAGCATCGTAAACAAGAAGGAAAAGACTTATAGAAAATGATACGGTGCAAGTAGCATTCAACACTAATAAACAGAAAATAGGAGTAATATAACGGTCTAAACCAGATAACGCTGTAAATAATGTACTTGTATGAGACCTTTAGCCCAGTAAATATATATATATATCTGTGCACATCTGAAGTTTGGTTAATAGTACAGGGTGTGAAACTCCTCACTGACTAGGTGCCTCAAAGAAAATAAACAATATCAAAACTTTTAGATGAAGCACAACAGTGTTTTGGTATGAAAAATTAAACTTAATTATTTAATTCATAAATAAGAAAACATAAAGTGTTCACCACAATGAAAAGTAAACCACATTTAATTGGCAAAGTAAAACTACATGAAGAAATTATGAGTGCGCAAAGCAATAAACGCTAATTAATACTTAAAATGTTTTGCTACATAGAATAAAAACAATCGATATTTCAAAAAATGCATTTCGCAAATCAGTTATAAGCTTCTCTATTCAGTAAATCCGATTAAAATTGCATCACTACTTATATCAGAAAAAGATGCTGAACACACTTTGTTATTTTGGGTGGAAAACATGAGTATTTAAAAAGCGGCAGTCCATAAATTTTCCAAAAACACTCACAGCTAACGAATTACGTAGAAACAAACTTCTCTGAGCTTTACAATTTATGAAACTGTACTCTTTAGTGAGGATCTATGAACAAATGAATACATATAAACAATTAGATATTGCCCCACAGCTGAATTACTCATGACCGCAACTTACCTATGGTAGATATAAAAGTTGTATTAAACGCATCATCGGAAAATCGAAACAGTATGCATGTTTTACCAACACCAGAATCACCAATAAGTAGTAATTTAAACAACAAATCATAAGCTTTTTTAGCCATGCCACACTCTTTTTAAACAACGTAGTGTCTTAAAATGGCTGTTTAACTCTCGAACTCAACGACCACACGACATTAAGGAAAGGAAACAGCAACTGTACGTTGCCATCTTTAAAACGAGAAATCATACAGATGAAAAGACAAAACATTGAGCAGGAGAGCATCTGCCCATATTTTCTAGGAACTTTTTGCACATGAAGTCACTGGGGATATTTGAACCGCCACGTGCTACTACTGTACATGGTGTTGATTACTTTTGGTTTCAGCTTATTTATCATTAGGGCAGGCGGTCGAGCCGCTTTGGTCGAGCCTGTATCGACTCCGGCAAGTGCGCATGCGCCTACGATCTTTTCGTCTGCTTCTGCCTCGCATATTTTCCTTTACTTAATTTTTGAAGTGCTCGTCTGCTGGTCATATCGCTAGTAAAGGGCTGTTTTTTACAATTACGCTTCTTTTTTTTTTTTTTTTTTTTACGCATAACTTGCCCAACACCTTTCTACAAATAAGAACTAAAAAATAAAACGAGCGTGTGTACAGAGTAGAGATCAGTTCGGGCTCATTTTTTGAAACCCGAGCCCGAGAACTTTTAATCCGAGACCGCGCAAAATTATATAAGTCGGAGCCCGAGCCCGAAATTTCAACTAAATATAAAAAAATTCAATTACTTCATTGATAGAATACAATAAATTTTGCTGTTTATTAACGACATATGTTTATTAACGGCTGCAAATTAACGACAAATATAGTTGCAAACTCTCAATGCACTTTCTAATTCTTTATATCAATGTTTATCAAGTCCGATCTCATGACTAACTAAGCCGCCTTTCTGGAATACCCAAAGAGATTCATGCACCTTCTAGGCGCCTGTGCCGCTATTTTTTTTTTTTTTTTTACAAGTACTTTAATTTTCCTCATGAATCGCTTTTTAAAATATGTTTCAAGGAGTATTTTCAATAAATGATAAATTTTTTCGCGATCCCGAGCCCGAACGCAATTGCCCATTACAGAGCCCGTCCCATCTCTAGTACAGAGTACATGTGTCAGGAGTGAAACTTCTTTGGCGAGATTGATTAAAATCTGTTCGAATTTCAAATAAGTAGTCAGAGATAAAAATTAAAGACTAAAATTAAAGATAACATTTGAAAACAGATCAAAAGTGAGATGTTGTAGGTAGTCAAAGGATTTAGGCATAGTATTAAAAAGATTTTTAAAAAATTAATGAAAAAATATTTTACAAGTTCGTTTGGTTAATTTTTCAGTATTAAAATAAAATCTGAAAATAGTAAATAAAATAATAAATATACTAAGCACACTAAGTCATTAGACAAACGTAAAAATCATTTAATATACACCCTCTAAAAAAAGTATTCGAGCAAGAGAGAAATTTCCTATTTTAGATTTGCGAATAATAATTGAGTTTTTGAAAAACGCACAACTTGATAGAAATATGGAAAGTCATATTTATACATAGCCTAATTCATATTCTATGATAAATAATTTTTAATATACGAAACCAACGTAGGAAATTTCTCTCTTGCTCGAATACTTTTTTTGGAGGGTGTACATGGATTTTAAATTACAATGAGGATGTATACAAAAAGAATATAAAAAATATTACTCACTTGGATATCGGTTTTTGTAATAGTTTATTAATAACAATAAATATAAATCAGTTTCAAAATACTGATCAAAATATAACATTGATAATTGATTTTACCAACTGTAAGTCAGCGCTCCAGCATTTTCGTATCCGAGTGCACAATGTGTATTTACATTCAACGCATGCGTACATTTTCTTAAGAACTAATGTAGCACAAAGAGGAGAAAGAAAACTCTCTGCAGCAATAGAGTATAGCATGCTTACTATTTTTGTCTCTTTCTCTGAGGCGATCTATCAGGTAGCTCTCTCTGTCTGTTAAAATGCAAAATCGTCCTAGCCTCATCATGACGCTATTGCCGTGACGCGACCTTGAAATTTCACTCTCAACGCGCCTAAAGAAGTTTCACTTCAAAAATATATATAGCTTTCAAAAGATTTTTTCAATTCCTACTATTAGTTCACACTCTCTTGATATATATCTGGTTATAATTTTCAATCGTTAATAAAATATTTCCTTATTTATCCACTCTTCAAGTACATTTTTTAAAACTTGTAGTAGATAACACTTGATGTTAACACAGTTTTGGTCCCAATCGACCGGATAACTTATATTTATCTTTCTAAATAAGTTACGCTCTATTGGCCGAAATTCATTAAACTCGAATATCTCAAAAACTATTAGACGTAGAATGTTGAAACTTTATCAGAGTGGCTATTCGGACCGGCCGGTGCGGATAGCTTACAGGCTATTCGGCCCGTTCTGTAGTGCTGCCATCTATATTTAAATGTTCGTACTAATAATTCAACAATAATTTATTTAAAATTGTATGTTTACTTAGACCAAAAAAAAAACGAATTTCGTCCGCAATTTCTATTTTTAAAATTTATATTTAAGCTTTGGTCTGAAATGAGTAAGCTTTTAATATGAGGTATAAAACTACAAAAATTTAAATTCCCGGTAATGAAATTCAGTGTAAGCTTTACAATAAAGGCAATCGTAAGTTTCCGAAAGGTTTGACGACTGGAAATAGAATTGCATGAAAATTCTTTTATACATATTTAATGTATTCATGACGTTATTTTATACCTATGTAAAATTATCAAATGAAACAAACAATTTTGCAAATTTTTATACAATTCCAATTTTAACGATCATTAAATTCATCGGAAATAATCCTCGCTTGTTAACTTTGCTTATTATTTTTTTAATGAATTTTACATCTATTTTTATGTAAACTATTATTTTTTTAAACATACTTCAAGTTTGCAATATATATAAAGCTTTGGTTTAATAAAATTTAATTAACTTTTACATAAGGGATGAGGGCTCCTCACGTCGTGTTCGTTTTCTTAAAATAAATTTAATGAGGCAAACAAATACAATTCTAAAGATGTAGTATCTCACGAAAGCAGGGCCCGATTATGAGCATCAGGTGCCTGGGGCATTGATGGATTTGGGAGCCCCATCTATGAAATTTGTTTTACTTTACATAAAATTTTGATATAAAAAAGAATATTTCAGAACAACATTTGAAATTGGGGCCCTGGACAAAGTCCCTATTTGCCTATTCGATAATAAAGCCCTGCACGAAAGTAACATAAATATAATAAAGTCAATAAAAAACACAGAAATATTATATTCTGCTCCATATATTCAACTTTTTAAACCAATCATGCAATTAAACAGGTTTAGCTTTTCGAAGAATAATTCTTTTATTTTATTTATTATTCCCCCCCCCCCTTCTTTACGCGAAACATTGGAAAGAGAAATTCTAAAATGAAGGCAATATAAATTAGTTTATTTATTAATAGGTATTTCATTTAATTTTTTGTAACCATGTCCATGTATAAATGTTTTTGGAGTGCTGTAACATAGCTCAAATATAATTTTCACAGTGACCTTTTGTGTGCTAAGCAGATAATATTTTTGCACTTATTTAATTGAACAAACTAGTGTCAGGTTTAACAATATAAAAAAATCTGGAGTGATTCCACTCGACTTTCCAAACACTTACGATTAAGATCATTACCAAGCATTTTTATAAATTTTAATCGATGAATAATTCAAACATATATACCAAATTGAAGCTCAATGGAATGCGCCGTTTAAACGCTAGCGCACTTTCAAGAATTTCCCTCCATAGGCCATAATGTAAAAGAAATCTTCGTCGTAGCCCTGTAGAAAAATTGTAAGTCCTATGCGTACCAAACTCAATACCGGTCTTGAGACGGTGGTTTGCAACATATATACCCAATTAGAGCTCAATCCAATGCCCCGTTTAGGAGCTATCGTGTTCACTCACATACACACACACATACATACATTCACCTCGTAAAAATAGCATAAATGAATTCAGAAGACCTCAAAACGTGTCACCAAAATCTCGAAGTCGAATTTTTACTTTCCGAACATGTACCCCTGCAAAAAAAGTATTCGAGCAAGAGAGAAATTTCCTACGTTGGTTTCGTATATTAAAAATTATTTATCATAGAATATGAATTAGGCTATGTATAAATGCGACATTTCGTATTTCCGTAAAGTTGTGCATTTTTCAAAAACTCAATTATTATTCGTAAATTTAATATAGGAAATTTCTCTCTTGCTCGAATACCTTTTTTGGAGGGTATACCATGTAAGGAAAGTATTGTAATCATGAAAAAAAATCGAATTCGAGATTTTGGTGTATTTACACGTTTTGAGGTCTTCTGAATTAATTTATGCTATTTTTAAGAGATGTGTGTGTGTGTGTGTGGAACCTTTACAGGAACACTCAAAATAATTTTAATACATTACGCTCTCTGGGTATCTCTGTAACTACAGAACCGATTCTAAAAATTTTTCACTAATAGAAAGCTACTCTATTCCTGATTAACATAGACTAAGATTCATGCATATAGCAAAAATATTTCTTTTACAAAACAGCTCGCAAATACTGTCATAACTGTCTCTAATCGCCAAATGCCTGAAAAAAATCTAAATTTAGTAACTCTGCATATTCTCTTATTTTAAATGAAGTATACTACCATGCATTATAGTTCATTTGAAACAAGTAAAAAGCAAATAATATTTAATTGCAGTTTCTTTTGTCGCAACAATATTTGTTATTCACACATGCTACATTTCTCTCAGGACCTAATTCTAAAGCCGACGTGGACGAAGTCGCGGGTAGCAGCTAGTAGTTTGCATATTTTTAACTTCATGTATTTAATGGATTAATTCATAAGAAATCAAACTGCGGATAGGCAGACCTAGCGCAATTATACTTTCGCCTTTCAAGTAGCAGGGGGACTGCTACTTCAACATACAGCTACGAGCACTTCTAACAGTGGCGGCTCGTGGGATACAGCAAGTACAGCCGGGCTGCGCTTGAAATTATCAGCATATACTTTAAAATAATTTATTCTACTAATTTTCCTAAATTCAGATTAGAATTATGGAATTCCTACGGTAAATAAAAAAAATCTCCCCCCCCCCCCCAAAAAAAAACCCAAACAAAAAAAACGTATTGTGGCCGGATCGGTCATTTAGAAAAGAAGCACTTTAATCTTTCCGCAATTAAATTGGGAAATTCTTTGCTTCGGCCCAGAGTGCTGATAAGAAAATTGGCAGCACCGTTGCCACGACAACGACTACGTAAGCAGCCCCTCCAACATAGGCTATAATGGGGGTACGCAGCTAAGCTGATGAAAGATTTTGAAACGACGGCTGTACTTGTGAATTTGACAAACTGATTGGCTCGAGAAGTGAGGGAGGGGGTAAGGAGAATATATGTTCGGAAAACTCTCGACTTTATACTGCTGAATTTATCAAGAAGGTAAGCCTGAATAGACGCTTATGAATGGACAATTACCCATCAAAGCAGTATTGTTTTTAAGTAAGCAAGAACTGGCATTTAGAGGACATGGCGAGCGAGAAAATTCTTTAAACATGGGAAATTTTAAAGAGCTTTTAAAATTATTGATATCTGAATTAAAACAACGCCTTTTTCTGAGGGCATCATTGACCGATTCGCATGTTTAAAAGAAAGGAGGATTGATTTGACTTACAAAAAATAAGTAAATTTTCTTTTTTTTTTCTTTTCTTCTCACGTTATCGTTACAAAAGAAAATTCTAAGGAAGCTTAGAATCAGAAACGAATTAATGCAATTTTGAGGATAAGAGCGGCTGGTTGAAATTTATGTCCATTTTATGGAAGTAAAATAGGATCTCTTACATTTTTTATGCAATTTCTTTTTTTTTTCCTCGGTGAGGGCTTAATCCGCCCGCTTTCGAATTCAGTAACAAAGATTTTCCATTCCTGTCCGGAGGAAGGGGGGGGCTCATATGCTTCCGGCTGCACTAACAGTTTTGACCACGGGCCGCCACTGACTTGTAAAGGCCATTTCGTTCGAGTTCTACAAGCATGCGTGCATTACTTTTCAACCTACCTTCGTAAAAATGGTATAAAATATTTCGTTTTAAAAAATTTCAATATGAGGATTTTATCTTTTCTATGGAATAATCGATCTCATAAATAGTAAAAAATTCGGATAAAACATTCATTATTGTATTATTTTCCAATGTTTTTGCAGGATATAATAATCTTAAATGTGATCAAGTATTTTGTGAGTTTCTTTGTGGAGTAAGAGTATCAGAAAACATCCTTTGTTTTTAGTTTGCCTGGAGCAATGGCATAGCCAAGGGGAGGGGGGATAGGGGGATCATAACCCCCCCCCCCCCATGGGGAATTTTTTGCCATACAAAATGTATATTCTTCACTACCTTATCACAAACACGTATACATATATGTGAGTTGCAGCAGTAGTCGTAATTTTTATGGGTCGTAAAGTAGTTTTTATGGATCGCGTTTTTTCCTACATTCCTATGGACCTCAGCTCGTGGAAATGCAGAAGCTCAACTCGCTTTGAAGAGAAAATATTCAGAAATAGTTCCTGTATATTGAGTCATTTTGAAAAGTTTGATTACAAGTTCATTTAAAAAATTCATTCGATTTGTTACTGCAAAGCTCCTGAAATGATCGTGGCCGATAGGCTATACAGTCTACTCAGCCTAATGAATAGTCCGGCCTACTGACGCATTTAATGCAATTTTGTGGCTGACGGCGATCAGGTGGAAGATTCAAATACACACGCATTTTATGGAAGTAAAATCGAATTGCTTACATTAATTTCATTTTTCTCGGGAGGGGCGTTCGACCCTCCGATTCGAATAATTATACACTTTAAGAGAGGCATAAGTATGTATTTTAAATATTAATTATACTTCCTTAGTATCGCAGGGTTCATTTATTGTTTTTCATACATATTTTCCAGTGGCGGACCGAGCAGAACTGGCACCCGGGGCAACATACCTTTTTCGCGCCCTCCATCCTATTTTTTGTCAAGTTTTCTTTGTCTCAAGAGACGATTTGACGCCCGCAGCAGCGCCCGGGGCAGGGGCCCCGGCTTGCCCACCCCTAGATCCGGCACTGGTATTTTCTGCCGCGAGAAACCTAAAATAAACTAACATTATTGCATTGTCGTCATTTGGAAGACAGCGACAGCTCTGTATCTAAGGTAATTAGGAATATTAAGGATGGTCGTATTGCAAGATTTCTCCTTTGTTCTTTCTTCCAATTTAGATATATATAGGTTTTTTAGGGCCAAATTAATTTTTGGGGAGACTGATTTATAGCAGACATCCCCTGAGAGGGTCTGTAAGATGGTACACCCTTTTTGGGCCAACTTGTCTGCAGCTTCGTTTCTGGGGATACCGCAGTGCGACGGTATCCACTGTAAAACCACTATTTTGCCTCTTTCATGGAGACTCCAGAAAAGGGATCTGCACTGCTGAATAGAGCCATAGTCAGGAGCTTGATAGCATTTAGCATAGCAAGGATCGCGGTCTGCGAGTCAGAGAAGATGACAGCCCGTTCAAAAAGAGATTGTTGGGCACTTAAATGCTGTAGGGTGGTTTCAATTGCTGTAACTTCTCCATCAAATGCTGCTTTTGCGGTTCCCAAGGACGGATAGTGAGAGAAATAATCTGAATGGATGCCGGCTCCCACGTCATCGTAGTTATCTAGTCTTGAGCCATCTGTGTATACATGTATCCAATTATCTGGAGGAAAACGGACGTGGATTGTCTCCATTCCTGCACCCAACAAAACACCTGTGCAGTCCGATGTCTTTGAAACAGGTTGTAATAGGTCTAGGCAGGGGCGTAGCCAAGGGGGGGGGTTAGGGGGTCATAACCCCCCGCATGAGGAATTTTTTGCCATACAAAATGTATATACTTCACTACACTATCGCACACACGTATACATACATATGAGTTGTAGTAGTCGTAACCCCCCCCCATGAAAAATTTCTGGCTACGCCCCTGGGTCTAGGTCAGTGGTTCCCAACCGGGGGGGTCGCGAGCCCCAAGTGGGTCGTCATGCCTTTTCACGGGGGTCGCCGCTGACCGATTTTGCAGGAAAAAAATGGCAAAATATTTCCACGTTTCTCTGCCATGAGACACGCTTTCTCCCTTTTCTCTTTGTAAAGTTAAATTTCGTTTTCTCATTAGGGCGCTTGTATCAAATCTTCAAAAACTGGCGTCGTAAAGTGTATATAGGAGTGTTAACCAAATTTGAAAACGTGTGCACTAAAGCAGAATTATGGGAAATAGAAATTGCAGTTAATTTAAGGTGAGAAATTATTATTAACCACTTGAAGCTCTTAAATCTGAAATTCAAAGATATATCCCAAAGCTCACAATGAACAAGAGGCGGCACTAGTGCGAAATCCACTTCACACACCTTTAGATGTCGCCGATGTTCCTGATGAAGCGCAGGACGAATTTTTGAATTTGCAAAATGACTCCTCAGCACATCATTTATACCAAGACAAATCGTTAATTCAAAATTGGTGTGCTATACGTCATTCATATCCGATAATTTCTAAGCTTTCG
>JAWZYV010001410.1:0-18196 GCA_038373885.1 Cheiracanthium punctorium | reverse complement strand
TCCCGTGTTACACGGGGCTTAACCGGAAAATACGTGAGTTCGATTCCCATCATCCGCTAACTTGAACGAGTAGTTACCGAATGTGTGTCCTGTATGGGTCAGTTCTGTCAGATCCCGTGCAACACGAGGTATTACCGACAAATAGTTGTACGGGATCAGAGATAGTCTAACATTCAGTGGACGTTCGTGGGTTCGATTCCCACATCATCCGCTAACTTAAACGCGTAGTTACCGAAAGTTTGCCCTGGGTGGGTCAGTTCGGTCAGATCCCGTGTTATACGAGGAATTTCCTGAAAACAGTTTGAGAGCAGATACTGTGTTGTATGGATCAGAGAAAGTGAAACAGTTAGTGGTCTTGGGTTCGATTCCCTGATAATCCGCTAGTGTACGGTTGTGGGTACCATTCCCACATAATCCGCTAAGTTAAACGCGTATTTAAAAATGCGTGGTTTCCCTGGATGGGTCAGTTCTGTCAGATCCCGTCTTAAATCAGGCATTACCGGAAAATTCGTGGGTTCGATTCCCACATCTTCCGCTAAGTTAAACGCTGAGTTACCGAATGTGTGCCCTGGGTGGGTCAGTTCCCTCAGATCCCGCGTTACACTTGGATTTACCGGAAAATACGTGGGTTCGAGTTCATCCTCATCCGGTAACATAAACACGTAGTTACCAAATGCATGGTTTCCCAGGGTGGGTAAGTTCGGTCAGATCACCGTGTTACACCAGGCATTAACGGAAAATTGTTGGAGAGGAGATACTATGTTGTACGGGATCAGAGATTGTCTAACAATCAGTGGACGATTATGGGTTCGATTCCCACATAATCCGCAAGTGAACGGGTGTGGGTTCCATTCCGACATCATGCGCTAAGTTAAACGCGTAGTTACCAAATGCGTGGTTTACCTGGGTAGGTCAGTTCGGTCAGATCCCGTGTTACCCGAGGCTTTACCGGAAAATTCGTGGGTTCGATTCCCACATCATCCGCTAAGTTAAACGCAGAGTTACCGAATGTGTGCCCTGGGTGTGTCAGTTCGGCCAGATCGCGTGTTACACGAGGCATTACCGGAAAGTTGTTGGAGAGAACATAATGTGTTGTACGCGATCAGAGACAGTGTAACAATCAGTGTACAGTCGTGGGTTCGTTTCGAACAAAAACCGCTAGTGATTAGCCGTGGGTTCGATTCGAACAAAATCCGCTAGTGAAGAGCCGTGGGTTCGATTCCCACATAATGCGCTAAGTTAAACGCGTAGTTAAAAAATGCGTGGTTTCCCTGGAGGTGTCAGTTCGGTCAGATCCCGTGTTACTCGAGGCGTTACCGGAAAATTCGATGGTTCGAATCCCACATCATCCACTAAGTTAAACTCATAGTTATCGACTGCATAGTTAAATGCATACTTACCGAATGTGTGACCTGGGTGGGTCAGTTCGGTCATATCCCGTTTTACACGAGGAATTACCGAAAAATGGCTGGAGAGCACAAACTGTGTTGTACGGGATCAGAGATAGTCTAGCATTCAGTGTACGGTAGTTGGTTCGATACCCACATCATCCGCTATGTTAAACGCGTAGTTATAGAATGCGTGGTTTCCTTGCGTGGGTCAGTTCGGTCAGATCCCGTGTTATCCGAGGCTTTACCGGAAAATACGTGGGTTCGATTCCCACATCATCCTCTAACTTAAACGAGTAGTTACCGAAAGTTTGCCCTGGGTGGGTCAGTTCGGTCAGATCCCGTGTTATACGAGGAATTTCCTGAAAACAGTTTGAGAGCAGATACTGTGTTGTATGGATCAGAGAAATTGCAACAGTTAGTGGTCTTGGGTTCGATTCCCTGATAATCCGCTAGTGTACGGTTGTGGGTATCATTCCCACATAATCCGCTAAGTTAAACGCGTAGTTACCAAATGCGTGGTTTCCTTGCGTGGGTCAGTTCGGTCAGATCCCGTGTTATCCGAGGTTTTACCGGAAAATACGTGGGTTCGATTCCCACATCATCGCCAGGTTAAACGCATAGTTACCGAATGCGTGGTTGCCCTGGGAGGGGGGGGTGAGTTCAGTCAGATCGTTTCTTGCTCGAGGAATTACCGGAAAATTGTTGGAGAGCAGATAATATGTTGTACGGGATCAGAGAAAGTCAAACAATTAGTTCATGGCTTGGGTTCGATTCCCTGATAATTCGCTTGTGTACGTTAGTGTTTTCCATATCCACATAATCCGCTAAGTTAAACACGTAGTTAACAATTGCGTGGTTTCCCTGGATTGGTCAGTTCGGTCAGGTTCCGTGTTACTCGAAGCGTTACCGGAAAATTTGTTGGTTCGATTCCCACTTCATCCACTAAGTTAAACTCGAAGTTACTACTGCATAGTTAAAAGCATACTTACCGAATGTGTGATCTGGGTGGGTCAGTTCGGTCACATCACGTGTTACACGAGGAATTACCGAAAAATGGTTGGAGAGCACAAACTTTCTCGTACGGGATCAGAGATAGTCTAACATTCACTGTACGGTAGTGGGTTCGATACCCACATCATCCGCTAAGTTAAACGCGTATTTAAAAAATGCGTGGTTTCCCTGGATGGGTCAGTTCGGTCAGATCCCGTCTTACACCAGGCATTACCGGAAAATTCGTGGGTTCGATTCCCACATCTTCCGCTAAGTTAAACGCTGAGTTACCGAATGTGTGCCGTGGGTGGGTCAGTTCCCTCAGATCCCGCGTTACACGGGGTTTACCGGAAAATACGTGGGTTCGAGTCCATCCTCATCCGGTAACTTCAACACGTAGTTACCAAATGCATGGTTTCCCTGGGTGGGTAAGTTCGGTCAGATCACCGTGTTACACCAGGCATTAACAGAAAATTGTTGGAGAGGAGATATTATGTTGTACGGGATCAGAGATTGTCTAACAATCAGTGGACGATTATGGGTTCGATTCCCACATAATCCGCAAGTGAACGGGTGTGGGTTCCATTCCGACATCATGCGCTAAGTTAAACGCGTAGTTACCAAATGCGTGGTTTACCTTGGTGTACAGAAGAATTTTATTATTGTGAAAAGAATTTTAATATATTTGTGATAGCCATGCGAAAGCATGTAAATCCACAACAAGAAAACCGTAGAGAATTAAAAAAATGCAGGCGCATGTGATCGATGATAGTGGTTAGTGTTTGATGAATTAGTTGAACACAGGGTTTTTCCCTGATTTACGTATTTTCCTTCTAACATCTTAAGAAACACACACATATCTAGAATACTTGAGCATGCAGTAAACATCTTTATCGAAGGAAAAGAAAACGATCATCAACATGCAAGGTGTGAATAATTCCTTGCACTAAATAAAACATCACTTCCGAACTCTATAGATGAAGACGAATGAAAATGCACTATTTCTTAAATCATCGTAATTGAAGAAAACAGATTATTGACGATAATGACAATTTTTTATTTTTAGGATCACAATATCACAATATAGGCTTCTAGGTTAAATAGCACACGATCAATATTGAAGTAAGGAGAAACAACATATTTTCACATAAAATTAGAATATATTATGGGCACGGACAGAGGCACAAGCCCCGAAGGGCAAGTGCTTGTCCAAACCTCCAACGCAGCTCTACTCTGCTTGCTAACTTACAACTGAATGCCCATATTCAAAGATGCACAGGGGGGTATGTCACGAGGTCAACTTTTGTCGTTAAGCTATTACATATGTACAAGAAAAAGGAACACGAAAGACTTTACTAGAACATTCGATGCATGCAGCTGCTCACAGAGAAGCAAAACAAAAAAACTGCGGTCAGGGAGCAGTGCAATACTGCAAGTTAGGCTTTCATATGAATAATTGCGAAAAGAGGATGGGAAGAAAAAAATATAAATAAAACAGATTGCAGCTGTAAATTTGATTAGCATAGCAGAAGGCAGGAAATCGAAATGATTAAAAGTGCGTTATTGCCTTACAAATAAAATGGCTAAAAGGAAATTTGAAAGCTTTAAAAAAGAGTTACTGTTAAAAACTTATAATTAATTAAATTTAGAATAGACCATTAGTTTAAATTTAGACAATATTAATTAAGATTTGTATTAATATTTTTTTTATAAAAGATATGCACGTTGTGTCAACGTGACATATACTCCCCCAAGTTTAGGAGAAAAAAAATATACGCATTATATATTCAATCAGCAAAACACAAGATAAAAATATTCACTTCTAAAGCAATATTGAAGATTCAGAGTGCTGAAAGAAAAATAAGATGACTAGGTATATACTGAAAATATTACAGTTCAAATATAGTTTTTGCGAATTACAGTCAGAAAAGTTCTTGTAACATATCACCAATAAGCAAGTAGTATCCTAATAAAAGAAATCTTTTTAACACAAGTCCTTTTTTTTGCATAGTCTTATGAGCTCAAATTCAATTACTATATGCAACATTTTCGCAATAAAACCTTGAATTTAAAGGTAATTGGTATAACTGTTCTGATCAAAACACTGAAACAACTGTGTAACAGTCTTTTAAAAAAAAGGCTTGGAAGAACATCTTGTTACCATACATAAAATGTTTTGCATGGAAATAAACTTTGGTAATACACATCAAGTTATGTAACTAAAACTATTCATTCTCAAAAGTTGTAATATATAAAAATATTTGTCACAATACTTAATAAAAACATACGAAACTTCTAATAATATACTATCGTCATATGTAAATTTTTCATATTCATTGTTTGAGAGACAACTTTCACATATAATATTCTCAAATTAATTCTTTAGGATCCAAAAAATAATTTTTTAAATCATAATTCTCAAACATATTATTCATAACCTAGGATTTTATTATCATCATCATCATCAAAAAGGCCATTATTTTCCTTCAAAATGGATCCTTGTAACATTTTTATGGTACCAAAAAAATTATTTTAAAATGACAAGTATTGTTCATATTTAAACACATTAACCTTATAAACATAAAACATACACAATGTATTTTAAGTAAATATCCAAAATAACAAAACAGTCAAAAGTTTAACATTCTAAACAATAAAACAGTTTGTGTGTCTTAAAACAATTGAAAAGAACAAAATATGTGTGCAAAAAATGTAGTTTGGAGAATATTGAAATTGTTTGATTTCACTTAATTTCTTCCAAGAATCAAAAAGACACATATACATAGAACAGTGGAAAATACAAAAAAATGTGTAAAAATGACACGTTTACAAACACTGGGTAAAAATGCAAAATATCTGTGTGTAACAAATTACTGAAAATTTAAGAAAAGAAAAAAACCTAATGTGACTTGTAAACATGAAACTGGAACGATCCAATTCAAATAGGGGATCAGGCTATTCTCATTGCAAGGCTCAAGCACTCATTTAAAAGTACACAATGTGTGCAAGACAACAATATAATTCAAGAGATAAAAAAATCAGTACTTCAACTATAAAATTGTGTAAATAATGACAAGGTAAGAAAGTACATTGTGAGGTAAAAATTGGACAGCAAAAAATTTAAATAAGCTGAATAAATTTCACGTATGTTGTGCCATGGACTTAAGTATGCAAGAATGCAGTGTGTAAAAAAAACAAAAACAAAAAAGTGTGTACCTCAGAAAGGTATTGCCATGGACATGGAAATTACAACAAGTGTGTCGAAAAAAAAAAAAAAATGTGGCGAAAGCAGACTTTGCCATGTTGAGGAAAAAAAAAGAGTGCACGTACCTCAGAGAGGCTGTACCATGAATATCAAAATGTAAATTGCAGTATATAGAGAAAAAGTGTGAAGCATGGAACAAGCTGCATAAAAAAAAAAAAAAAAAACGCAACACAAAGCAAGGTATACTGTTGAAACTATCAAAGACAAAAAAAAGAAAAGAAAGAAAACTGGACCAGCCAGTAACCAAAAATGATGCAATCAAACACTATATCTCGCATTGCAAAAGGGTAAGGAATTCACAATATACAAAAATTGAGTTTAGAATTGTAGCCCTAAAAAAATTTCACCAACATGTGTAAATTTCATAAAAAGTCTTACATGATAAAAATGGGTACATTAAAAAATGAAAATTATGTAAACAAATGAAAACTATTATCATACGGTATTTTAAGCAAATTAAACACATGTATATATCTAAATTAAATCAAATAGAATATAATGGGTATAAGTTTGTGTAACTCTTGAAAAGTTGTAATTGCTGCTCGGTGAAAATTATTATGAAACTCAAGTACAAGCAACAAGAGTTTAAGTTATAAAAATAAGAGACATTGCTTGTTGAGGAAAAGTGAATGTAATCTTATATTATCTCTTACATATATCCGCATAAAAAATTACGTTACATATACTACTACTATAATTACTTAGTACAGCAAATAAAATGTTCATGCAAAAATGACTGAAAAATTATCATAAAAATATGTTCTCAAATATTACTCATCATTTTTTTTTTTTTACACTAAACACACACACAAATAAATTTCTTGGATATTATATTTATACATACATTAATACACTTCGTACTATTACAGTTTCCAAAAAAATCAAGTAAACAAATAAGCAATAGGGTTCTTATAAAACAATTTAGCACTTTGAGAACATTTTAACGTCAAATTATCAAAAAGGTTTTGAAACGAAAAAAGTTAAAATCCAAGTGGAAATGACAGTGCAAAAGAATACAATAAAAAAAACTATATAACACAACATACTTCGCAAGAGGTTCATCCTGGTCACGGCACCAGATGTACGGAAGAAATTATGATTGTGAAATGAATTTTAATATATATTTGGTGGTCATGCGAAAGCATGTAAATCCACAACAAGAAAACCGTAGAGAATTAAAAAAATGCAGGCGCATGTGATCGATGATAGTGGTTAGTGTTTGATGAATTAGTTGAACACAGGGTTTTTCCCTGATTTACGTATTTTCCTTCTAACATCTTAAGAAACACACACATATCTAGAATACTTGAGCATGCAGTAAACATCTTTATCGAAGGAAAAGAAAACGATCATCAACATGCAAGGTGTGAATAATTCCTTGCACTAAATAAAACATCACTTCCGAACTCTATAGATGAAGACGAATGAAAATGCACTATTTCTTAAATCATCGTAATTGAAGAAAACAGATTATTGACGATAATGACAATTTTTTATTTTTAGGATCACAATATCACAATATAGGCTTCTAGGTTAAATAGCACACGATCAATATTGAAGTAAGGAGAAACAACATATTTTCACATAAAATTAGAATATATTATGGGCACGGACAGAGGCACAAGCCCCGAAGGGCAAGTGCTTGTCCAAACCTCCAACGCAGCTCTACTCTGCTTGCTAACTTACAACTGAATGCCCATATTCAAAGATGCACAGGGGGGTATGTCACGAGGTCAACTTTTGTCGTTAAGCTATTACATATGTACAAGAAAAAGGAACACGAAAGACTTTACTAGAACATTCGATGCATGCAGCTGCTCACAGAGAAGCAAAACAAAAAAACTGCGGTCAGGGAGCAGTGCAATACTGCAAGTTAGGCTTTCATATGAATAATTGCGAAAAGAGGATGGGAAGAAAAAAATATAAATAAAACAGATTGCAGCTGTAAATTTGATTAGCATAGCAGAAGGCAGGAAATCGAAATGATTAAAAGTGCGTTATTGCCTTACAAATAAAATGGCTAAAAGGAAATTTGAAAGCTTTAAAAAAGAGTTACTGTTAAAAACTTATAATTAATTAAATTTAGAATAGACTATTAGTTTAAATTTAGACAATATTAATTAAGATTTGTATTAATATTTTTTTTATAAAAGAAATGCA
Source organism: Cheiracanthium punctorium (assembly GCA_038373885.1). Taxonomy (NCBI): domain Eukaryota; kingdom Metazoa; phylum Arthropoda; class Arachnida; order Araneae; family Cheiracanthiidae; genus Cheiracanthium; species Cheiracanthium punctorium. Next base: position 10,390 of record JAWZYV010001410.1, on the reverse strand, counting down.
AGTTGTGTCAACGTGACACTTGGTAGGTCAGTTCGGTCGGATCCCGTGTTACCCGAGGCTTTACCGGAAAATTCGTGGGTTCGATTCCCACATCATCCGCTAAGTTAAACGCATAGTTACCGAATGTGTGCCCTGGGTGTGTCAGTTCGGCCAGATCCCGTGTTACACGAGGCATTACCGGAAAGTTGTTGGAGAGAACATACTGTGTTGTACGCGATCAGAGATAGTGTAACAATCAGTGTACGGTCGTGGGTTCGATTCCCACATAATGCGCTAAGTTAAACGCGTAGTTAAAAAATGCGTGGTTTCCCTGGAGGTGTCAGTTCGGTCAGATCCCGTGTTACTGGAGGCGTTACCGGAAAATTCGTTGGTTCGATTCCCACATCATCCACTAAGTTAAACTCAAAGTTATCGACTGCATAGTTAAATGCATACTTACCGAATGTGTGACCTGGGTGGGTCAGTTCGGTCATATCCCGTTTTACACGAGGAATTACCGAAAAACGGCTGGAGAGCACAAACTGTGTTGTACGGGATCAGAGATAGTGTAGCATTCAGTATACGGTAGTTGGTTCGATACCCACATCATCCGCTATGTTAAACGCGTAGTTAAAGAATGCGTGGTTTCCCTGGATGGGTTAGTTCGGTCAGATCCCGTGTTACAGGAGGAATTACCGGTAAATAATTGGAGAGTACAAACTGTGTTTTACGGGTACACACAGAGTACTAACTGTGTGTCCCTGGGTGGGTCAGTTCGGTCAGATCCCGTATTACCCGAGGATTTACCGGAAAATTCGTGGGTTCAATTCCCACATCATCCGCTAAGTTAAACGAATAGTTACCGAATGTGTGCCCTGGATGGGTCATTTCCATAAGATCCCGTGTACCACGAGATATTACCGACAAATAGTTGTACGGGATCAGAGATAGTCTAACATTCAGTGGACGTTTGTGGGTTCCATTCCCACATCATCCGCTAACTTAAACGCGTAGTTAAAAAATGCGTGGTTTCCCTGGATGGGTCAGTTCGGTCAGATCCCGTGTTACACGAGGAATTACCGGAAAATAGTTTGAGAGAACATACTGTGTTGTACGTGATCAGAGATAGTCTAACAGTCAGTGTATGGTCGTGGGTTCGATTCGCACAAACTCCGCTATTGAAGAGACGTGTGCTCGATTCCAACATAATCCGCTAAGTTAAACGCGTAGTTAAAAAATGCATGGTTTCCCTGGATGGGTCAGTTCGGTCAGATCCCGTGTTAGTCGAGGCGTTACCGGAAAATTCGTTGGTTCGATTCCCACATCATCCACTAAGTTAAACCCATAGTTACTACTGCATTGTTAAATGCATACTTACCGAATGTGTGACCTGGGTGGGTCATTTCGGTCAGATCCCGTGTTACAGGAGGAATTACCGAAAAATGGTTGGAGAGCACAAACTGTGTTGTACGGGATCACAGATAGTCTAAAATTTAGAGTACGGTAGTGGGTTCAATAGCCACATCATCCGCTAAGTTAAACGCCTAGTTAAAAAATGCGTGGTTTCCCTGAATAGGTCAGTTCGGTCCGATCCCGTGTTACACGAGGAATTACCGGAAAATAATTGGAGAGTGCAAACTGTGTTGTACTGGATCACAGATAGTCTAACATTCAGTGTACGGTAGTGGGTTCGATTCCCATATCATCCGCTTTGTTAAACGCGTAGTTAAAAAATGCGTGGTTTCCCGGGATAGGTCAGTTCGGTCAGATCCCGTCTTACACCAGGCATTACCGGAAACCTCGTGGGTTCGATTCGAACAAAATCCGCTAGTGAAGAGCCGTGGGTTCGATTCCCACATAATGCGCTAAGTTAAACGCGTAGTTAAAAAATGCGTGGTTTCCCTGGAGGTGTCAGTTCGGTCAGATCCCGTGTTACTCGAGGCGTTACCGGAAAATTCGATGGTTCGAATCCCACATCATCCACTAAGTTAAACTCATAGTTATCGACTGCATAGTTAAATGCATACTTACCGAATGTGTGACCTGGGTGGGTCAGTTCGGTCATATCCCGTTTTACACGAGGAATTACCGAAAAATGGCTGGAGAGCACAAACTGTGTTGTACGGGATCAGAGATAGTCTAGCATTCAGTGTACGGTAGTTGGTTCGATACCCACATCATCCGCTATGTTAAACGCGTAGTTATAGAATGCGTGGTTTCCTTGCGTGGGTCAGTTCGGTCAGATCCCGTGTTATCCGAGGCTTTACCGGAAAATACGTGGGTTCGATTCCCACATCATCCTCTAACTTAAACGAGTAGTTACCGAAAGTTTGCCCTGGGTGGGTCAGTTCGGTCAGATCCCGTGTTATACGAGGAATTTCCTGAAAACAGTTTGAGAGCAGATACTGTGTTGTATGGATCAGAGAAATTGCAACAGTTAGTGGTCTTGGGTTCGATTCCCTGATAATCCGCTAGTGTACGGTTGTGGGTATCATTCCCACATAATCCGCTAAGTTAAACGCGTAGTTACCAAATGCGTGGTTTCCTTGCGTGGGTCAGTTCGGTCAGATCCCGTGTTATCCGAGGTTTTACCGGAAAATACGTGGGTTCGATTCCCACATCATCGCCAGGTTAAACGCATAGTTACCGAATGCGTGGTTGCCCTGGGAGGGGGGGGTGAGTTCAGTCAGATCGTTTCTTGCTCGAGGAATTACCGGAAAATTGTTGGAGAGCAGATAATATGTTGTACGGGATCAGAGAAAGTCAAACAATTAGTTCATGGCTTGGGTTCGATTCCCTGATAATTCGCTTGTGTACGTTAGTGTTTTCCATATCCACATAATCCGCTAAGTTAAACACGTAGTTAACAATTGCGTGGTTTCCCTGGATTGGTCAGTTCGGTCAGGTTCCGTGTTACTCGAAGCGTTACCGGAAAATTTGTTGGTTCGATTCCCACTTCATCCACTAAGTTAAACTCGAAGTTACTACTGCATAGTTAAAAGCATACTTACCGAATGTGTGATCTGGGTGGGTCAGTTCGGTCACATCACGTGTTACACGAGGAATTACCGAAAAATGGTTGGAGAGCACAAACTTTCTCGTACGGGATCAGAGATAGTCTAACATTCACTGTACGGTAGTGGGTTCGATACCCACATCATCCGCTAAGTTAAACGCGTATTTAAAAAATGCGTGGTTTCCCTGGATGGGTCAGTTCGGTCAGATCCCGTCTTACACCAGGCATTACCGGAAAATTCGTGGGTTCGATTCCCACATCTTCCGCTAAGTTAAACGCTGAGTTACCGAATGTGTGCCGTGGGTGGGTCAGTTCCCTCAGATCCCGCGTTACACGGGGCTTTACCGGAAAATACGTGGGTTCGAGTCCATCCTCATCCGGTAACTTCAACACGTAGTTACCAAATGCATGGTTTCCCTGGGTGGGTAAGTTCGGTCAGATCACCGTGTTACACCAGGCATTAACAGAAAATTGTTGGAGAGGAGATATTATGTTGTACGGGATCAGAGATTGTCTAACAATCAGTGGACGATTATGGGTTCGATTCCCACATAATCCGCAAGTGAACGGGTGTGGGTTCCATTCCGACATCATGCGCTAAGTTAAACGCGTAGTTACCAAATGCGTGGTTTACCTTGGTGTACAGAAGAATTTTATTATTGTGAAAAGAATTTTAATATATTTGTGATAGCCATGCGAAAGCATGTAAATCCACAACAAGAAAACCGTAGAGAATTAAAAAAATGCAGGCGCATGTGATCGATGATAGTGGTTAGTGTTTGATGAATTAGTTGAACACAGGGTTTTTCCCTGATTTACGTATTTTCCTTCTAACATCTTAAGAAACACACACATATCTAGAATACTTGAGCATGCAGTAAACATCTTTATCGAAGGAAAAGAAAACGATCATCAACATGCAAGGTGTGAATAATTCCTTGCACTAAATAAAACATCACTTCCGAACTCTATAGATGAAGACGAATGAAAATGCACTATTTCTTAAATCATCGTAATTGAAGAAAACAGATTATTGACGATAATGACAATTTTTTATTTTTAGGATCACAATATCACAATATAGGCTTCTAGGTTAAATAGCACACGATCAATATTGAAGTAAGGAGAAACAACATATTTTCACATAAAATTAGAATATATTATGGGCACGGACAGAGGCACAAGCCCCGAAGGGCAAGTGCTTGTCCAAACCTCCAACGCAGCTCTACTCTGCTTGCTAACTTACAACTGAATGCCCATATTCAAAGATGCACAGGGGGGTATGTCACGAGGTCAACTTTTGTCGTTAAGCTATTACATATGTACAAGAAAAAGGAACACGAAAGACTTTACTAGAACATTCGATGCATGCAGCTGCTCACAGAGAAGCAAAACAAAAAAACTGCGGTCAGGGAGCAGTGCAATACTGCAAGTTAGGCTTTCATATGAATAATTGCGAAAAGAGGATGGGAAGAAAAAAATATAAATAAAACAGATTGCAGCTGTAAATTTGATTAGCATAGCAGAAGGCAGGAAATCGAAATGATTAAAAGTGCGTTATTGCCTTACAAATAAAATGGCTAAAAGGAAATTTGAAAGCTTTAAAAAAGAGTTACTGTTAAAAACTTATAATTAATTAAATTTAGAATAGACCATTAGTTTAAATTTAGACAATATTAATTAAGATTTGTATTAATATTTTTTTTATAAAAGATATGCACGTTGTGTCAACGTGACATATACTCCCCCAAGTTTAGGAGAAAAAAAATATACGCATTATATATTCAATCAGCAAAACACAAGATAAAAATATTCACTTCTAAAGCAATATTGAAGATTCAGAGTGCTGAAAGAAAAATAAGATGACTAGGTATATACTGAAAATATTACAGTTCAAATATAGTTTTTGCGAATTACAGTCAGAAAAGTTCTTGTAACATATCACCAATAAGCAAGTAGTATCCTAATAAAAGAAATCTTTTTAACACAAGTCCTTTTTTTTGCATAGTCTTATGAGCTCAAATTCAATTACTATATGCAACATTTTCGCAATGAAACCTTGAATTTAAAGGTAATTGGTATAACTGTTCTGATCAAAACACTGAAACAACTGTGTAACAGTCTTTTAAAAAAAAGGCTTGGAAGAACATCTTGTTACCATACATAAAATGTTTTGCATGGAAATAAACTTTGGTAATACACATCAAGTTATGTAACTAAAACTATTCATTCTCAAAAGTTGTAATATATAAAAATATTTGTCACAATACTTAATAAAAACATACGAAACTTCTAATAATATACTATCGTCATATGTAAATTTTTCATATTCATTGTTTGAGAGACAACTTTCACATATAATATTCTCAAATTAATTCTTTAGGATCCAAAAAATAATTTTTTAAATCATAATTCTCAAACATATTATTCATAACCTAGGATTTTATTATCATCATCATCATCAAAAAGGCCATTATTTTCCTTCAAAATGGATCCTTGTAACATTTTTATGGTACCAAAAAAATTATTTTAAAATGACAAGTATTGTTCATATTTAAACACATTAACCTTATAAACATAAAACATACACAATGTATTTTAAGTAAATATCCAAAATAACAAAACAGTCAAAAGTTTAACATTCTAAACAATAAAACAGTTTGTGTGTCTTAAAAACAATTGAAAAGAACAAAATATGTGTGCAAAAAATGTAGTTTGGAGAATATTGAAATTGTTTGATTTCACTTAATTTCTTCCAAGAATCAAAAAGACACATATACATAGAACAGTGGAAAATACAAAAAAATGTGTAAAAATGACACGTTTACAAACACTGGGTAAAAATGCAAAATATCTGTGTGTAACAAATTACTGAAAATTTAAGAAAAGAAAAAAACCTAATGTGACTTGTAAACATGAAACTGGAACGATCCAATTCAAATAGGGGATCAGGCTATTCTCATTGCAAGGCTCAAGCACTCATTTAAAAGTACACAATGTGTGCAAGACAACAATATAATTCAAGAGATAAAAAAATCAGTACTTCAACTATAAAATTGTGTAAATAATGACAAGGTAAGAAAGTACATTGTGAGGTAAAAATTGGACAGCAAAAATTTAAATAAGCTGAATAAATTTCACGTATGTTGTGCCATGGACTTAAGTATGCAAGAATGCAGTGTGTAAAAAAAACAAAAACAAAAAAGTGTGTACCTCAGAAAGGTATTGCCATGGACATGGAAATTACAACAAGTGTGTCGAAAAAAAAAAAAAAAAAAATGTGGCGAAAGCAGACTTTGCCATGTTGAGGAAAAAAAAAGAGTGCACGTACCTCAGAGAGGCTGTACCATGAATATCAAAATGTAAATTGCAGTATATAGAGAAAAAGTGTGAAGCATGGAACAAGCTGCATAAAAAAAAAAAAAAAAACGCAACACAAAGCAAGGTATACTGTTGAAACTATCAAAGACAAAAAAAAGAAAAGAAAGAAAACTGGACCAGCCAGTAACCAAAAATGATGCAATCAAACACTATATCTCGCATTGCAAAAGGGTAAGGAATTCACAATATACAAAAATTGAGTTTAGAATTGTAGCCCTAAAAAAATTTCACCAACATGTGTAAATTTCATAAAAAGTCTTACATGATAAAAATGGGTACATTAAAAAATGAAAATTATGTAAACAAATGAAAACTATTATCATACGGTATTTTAAGCAAATTAAACACATGTATATATCTAAATTAAATCAAATAGAATATAATGGGTATAAGTTTGTGTAACTCTTGAAAAGTTGTAATTGCTGCTCGGTGAAAATTATTATGAAACTCAAGTACAAGCAACAAGAGTTTAAGTTATAAAAATAAGAGACATTGCTTGTTGAGGAAAAGTGAATGTAATCTTATATTATCTCTTACATATATCCGCATAAAAAATTACGTTACATATACTACTACTATAATTACTTAGTACAGCAAATAAAATGTTCATGCAAAAATGACTGAAAAATTATCATAAAAATATGTTCTCAAATATTACTCATCATTTTTTTTTTTTACACTAAACACACACACAAATAAATTTCTTGGATATTATATTTATACATACATTAATACACTTCGTACTATTACAGTTTCCAAAAAAATCAAGTAAACAAATAAGCAATAGGGTTCTTATAAAACAATTTAGCACTTTGAGAACATTTTAACGTCAAATTATCAAAAAGGTTTTGAAACGAAAAAAGTTAAAATCCAAGTGGAAATGACAGTGCAAAAGAATACAATAAAAAAAACTATATAACACAACATACTTCGCAAGAGGTTCATCCTGGTCACGGCACCAGATGTACGGAAGAAATTATGATTGTGAAATGAATTTTAATATATATTTGGTGGTCATGCGAAAGCATGTAAATCCACAACAAGAAAACCGTAGAGAATTAAAAAAATGCAGGCGCATGTGATCGATGATAGTGGTTAGTGTTTGATGAATTAGTTGAACACAGGGTTTTTCCCTGATTTACGTATTTTCCTTCTAACATCTTAAGAAACACACACATATCTAGAATACTTGAGCATGCAGTAAACATCTTTATCGAAGGAAAAGAAAACGATCATCAACATGCAAGGTGTGAATAATTCCTTGCACTAAATAAAACATCACTTCCGAACTCTATAGATGAAGACGAATGAAAATGCACTATTTCTTAAATCATCGTAATTGAAGAAAACAGATTATTGACGATAATGACAATTTTTTATTTTTAGGATCACAATATCACAATATAGGCTTCTAGGTTAAATAGCACACGATCAATATTGAAGTAAGGAGAAACAACATATTTTCACATAAAATTAGAATATATTATGGGCACGGACAGAGGCACAAGCCCCGAAGGGCAAGTGCTTGTCCAAACCTCCAACGCAGCTCTACTCTGCTTGCTAACTTACAACTGAATGCCCATATTCAAAGATGCACAGGGGGGTATGTCACGAGGTCAACTTTTGTCGTTAAGCTATTACATATGTACAAGAAAAAGGAACACGAAAGACTTTACTAGAACATTCGATGCATGCAGCTGCTCACAGAGAAGCAAAACAAAAAAAACTGCGGTCAGGGAGCAGTGCAATACTGCAAGTTAGGCTTTCATATGAATAATTGCGAAAAGAGGATGGGAAGAAAAAAATATAAATAAAACAGATTGCAGCTGTAAATTTGATTAGCATAGCAGAAGGCAGGAAATCGAAATGATTAAAAGTGCGTTATTGCCTTACAAATAAAATGGCTAAAAGGAAATTTGAAAGCTTTAAAAAAGAGTTACTGTTAAAAACTTATAATTAATTAAATTTAGAATAGACTATTAGTTTAAATTTAGACAATATTAATTAAGATTTGTATTAATATTTTTTTTATAAAAGAAATGCAAGTTGTGTCAACGTGACACTTGGTAGGTCAGTTCGGTCGGATCCCGTGTTACCCGAGGCTTTACCGGAAAATTCGTGGGTTCGATTCCCACATCATCCGCTAAGTTAAACGCATAGTTACCGAATGTGTGCCTTGATGGGTCATTTCCATCAGATCCCGTGTACCACGAGATATTACCAACAAATAGTTGTACGGGATCAGAGATAGTCTAACATTCAGTGAACGTTTGTGGGTTCCATTCCCACATCATCCGCTAACTTAAACGCGTAGTTAAAAAATGCGTGGTTTCCCTGGATGGGTCAGTTCGGTCAGATCCCGTGTTACACGAGGAATTACCGGTAAATAATTGGAGAGTACAAACTGTGTTTTACGGGTACACACAGAGTACAAACTGTGAGTACCTGGGTGGGTCAGTTCGGTCAGATCCCGTATTACCCGAGGATTTACCGGAAAATTCGTGGGTTCAATTCCCACATCATCCGCTAAGTTAAACGAATAGTTACCGAATGTGTGCCTTGATGGGTCATTTCCATCAGATCCCGTGTACCACGAGATATTACCAACAAATAGTTGTACGGGATCAGAGATAGTCTAACATTCAGTGAACGTTTGTGGGTTCCATTCCCACATCATCCGCTAACTTAAACGCGTAGTTAAAAAATGCGTGGTTTCCCTGGATGGGTCAGTTCGGTCAGATCCCGTGTTACACGAGGAATTACCGGAAAATAGTTTGAGAGAACTTACTGTGTTGTACGTGATCAGAGATAGTCTAACACTCAGTGTATGGTTGTGGGTTCGATTCGCACAAACTCCGCTATTGAAGAGACGTGTGCTCGATTCCAACATAATCCGCTAAGTTAAACGCGTAGTTAAAAAATGCATGGTTTCCCTGGATGGGTCAGTTCGGTCAGATCCCGTGTTAGTGGAGGCGTTACCGGAAAATTCGTTGGTTCGATTCCCACATCATCCACTAAGTTAAACTCAAAGTTATCGACTGCATAGTTAAATGCATACTTACCGAATGTGTGACCTGGGTGGGTCAGTTCGGTCATATCCCGTTTTACACGAGGAATTACCGAAAAACGGCTGGAGAGCACAAACTGTGTTGTACGGGATCAGAGATAGTGTAGCATTCAGTATACGGTAGTTGGTTCGATACCCACATCATCCGCTATGTTAAACGCGTAGTTAAAGAATGCGTGGTTTCCCTGGATGGGTTAGTTCGGTCAGATCCCGTGTTACACGAGGAATTACCGGTAAATAATTGGAGAGTACAAACTGTGTTTTACGGGTACACACAGAGTACAAACTGTGTGTCCCTGGGTGGGTCAGTTCGGTCAGATCCCGTATTACCCGAGGATTTACCGGAAAATTCGTGGGTTCAATTCCCACATCATCCGCTAAGTTAAACGAATAGTTACCGAATGTGTGCCTTGATGGGTCATTTCCATCAGATCCCGTGTACCACGAGATATTACCGACAAATAGTTGTACGGGATCAGAGATAGTCTAACATTCAGTGGACGTTTGTGGGTTCCATTCCCACATCATCCGCTAACTTAAACGCGTAGTTAAAAAATGCGTGGTTTCCCTGGATGGGTCAGTTCGGTCAGATCCCGTGTTACACGAGGAATTACCGGAAAATAGTTTGAGAGAACATACTGTGTTGTACGTGATCAGAGATAGTCTAACACTCAGTGTATGGTCGTGGGTTCGATTCGCACAAACTCCGCTATTGAAGAGACGTGTGCTCGATTCCAACATAATCCGCTAAGTTAAACGCGTAGTTAAAAAATGCATGGTTTCCCTGGATGGGTCAGTTCGGTCAGATCCCGTGTTAGTCGAGGCGTTACCGGAAAATTCGTTGGTTCGATTCCCACATCATCCACTAAGTTAAACCCATAGTTACTACTGCATAGTTAAACGTATACTTACCGAATGTGTGACCTGGGTGGGTCATTTCGGTCAGA
>JAWZYV010001409.1:0-17738 GCA_038373885.1 Cheiracanthium punctorium | reverse complement strand
GATATAGTTTCAGACGACTAATAGACGTCATCATTTGGAACAGTTATTTATATAAAACAACACTGTTTCAATGATGATATCTTGTCGGTTCAGAATACATTTCGAAGCCCTTGGATTTTATGTTAAAGAGTTGGGAAAATAACAGGTAAATTTTAAGTTCCACTTTTTTTAATATATATACTCTCATAGTATGTTTTCGTGTATAAAAGTGTTTTCTACGTAAAATTTAAGTCATGCAGTATACAGCAGGTAGATATAGGAATTTTTTTTTCAGAATAGCTAACAAAAAATCTTTTGATCTAAAGAAAATTTATAATAAACAAAATGTTACCCTAATGTTATGTGTAACAATAGTGCAACTTTATTTATTATTACTTCCTGTAAGATTTTGATTTATATATGTATATATATAATCTCGGCTAGTCGAGCCTTGTCAGGGGGGACCCCTGAACTCCCTAATTTTTTAATTTCATTATTGCCATATTAAAACGATATTAATCGAGTATGTCATTTTATCTTATCTTTCGTGTATTTTGCCTGGTTACCCTATGTTGACATTTTAAGGATTGTAACCAGCGGCGTACCCAGAAAAAAATTTCGGGGAGGGTCCAAACGGTGAAAAAGGTAGGATTTTCCACGAAAAGACTTCATCATTATTACATTGTTTGCAAAAACTGAAATTTCGTGGAGAGTCCGGACCACCCCCCTGGGTATTGCCTTAAATGTAACCTAATTATAGATAAATACATGGGATGCCTATTCACAGCTTACGGAATATTGTGACAATAGATTAAAGCTTTTGTGAAGTAATAGTATTTAAATATATGTAAAATTATGTCGCTATTTGGGGGGGAGGCAAATTTTGCGGACAATTTTCAATAAAGGAGGGGGTGAGAGATAAAATGACATAGTCATTAATATATATAATATATATATATGTGTGTGTGTGTGTGTGTGTGTGTGTGTGTGTGTGTAGCATTCGGGCGCTACGGGAAAGTTGTGTCGTTGAACCGGTGGTAAGGCGAGGGGCTGGCTCGGGAGTCTGGATTAGAGCCGATATTGCGGGAATCGGGCCGGATGGGTTGAGGCTGTAGAAGAGGCCGATCGTCGCTGGCCGGGAGCGATCGTGAAAATCCTTGGGCCATAGCGGCCGTCGATGGAAGAGAATAAGACGGACTCCAACTGCGGTTACATAATTTTATTTGATGATTCCATACATCTATGTTAGGCAGTTGCAGTCACGCAAAAATCTGCTCCTGATCTGTTGCAGGTCCTTATAAAAGCTTTGGACGTAATGTCACATGACCTCGAACGCGTTGCAACCATTGGCCAAAAGCTAAAACTGGACAGCGGTTTTCCCAGGGTTTGTTATGACTTTTAAGACGCCTATGTGGCTGGCTGCCGGGACCGTCTACAAAGTTACAAAGGAATTGCAAGGGACCGTGTATTAATTGCAGTTTTTGAACGCGAATTTCTTTGTTCCAACTGAATTAAACTGCGTAGTTCCAGAAATATGGGATTTTCATAGGCTTTTGACTTGTAATGTTACATATATATATATATATATATATATATATATATATATATATATATATATATACTAACCGTAAAGTACTATAGCTCATTTATAAAATCTCTTACTCTTGAAATATTGAAATTAAACTGTTTATAGATGATTTTATGTTGGTTCTGAAATGTGTTACCGCCTCTCTTTTAAAAAAAATCTTAAGCGACTGCAAATTTGTAAGAAAATTGCAGTTTATGAAAACTGCACACAATTATGATCACTAATGATAGGCGCACATAATTTGCAAACGATTGACCAACGGATTTTGCTGTTTTTATCTTTCATTTATGTTGTATTTTATCTTTTAAAATAGTACCCTTAAGCAATGTTTTTCTTTTGCGGGGTGGGGGTGGGGGTTGATGAATAAGCCCCCTACCCCAAATCCGCCACTGGCTCGTATTTTAATTATGACAGCATTACTGTAAATAGGCACTAATCCGGTACCGTGCCATTATATTGCTGTTAAGGTACCAGGCCAGTGCCTTTATTTTTAATAATAGGCGGCACCCGGCCGTTTCCTTTTGGGCATTATAAACTTAATGGGCCAGTGCCTTTATTGTGAGTAACGGCCGGCACATGCAGTATGCCAGCACAGTGCCGTTGCCTTCAAGGGCTTCTGGTAAGGTACTGCTCGGGCGACCACTTTTGGTACGATTCAGTTACTTTTTGCAGTGCCGGGCCGGTGCTGGACGTAAAGGCAGAAAGGCACTGGCAAGGTACTCAGCCAGCAGGTGTGTGTTTGCTGGGACGTTTCACCAAACAGTGGGAAGTGGAAGAACAGCGGAACAGTGAAAACAGTGCAACTAAAATTTGCGGTCGAAACGATCATACCTTCGAATAAGTATCGTTTTATGTGTGTTTTTTTACACAAAGTTTTTATTTATTTTATATTTTGACACCAGTCTTTCGGTGTTTTTTCAGCACCCTATTATGTATGTCAAAATATTAGGGATGGATGCGAGACGATTTTTCTCCACACGAGACGAGAGAAACATTTTTAGCATCACAATATAGGAATTTTGCCGGACTAGACAAAACGTTTTGGCTGTTCTGAGAGACGATACAGGCTTATTTTTGTCTCGCATACGTCTCAACAAAATATAAATAAGCAATTAATTTAAAGCAATTTCAATGTATTTAACAAATTTTTAATTTTCAAAGATCTTTTTACAAGAATTACAAGTGTGTTAGTTTTCATTAAAGCATGCATCTCGAAATCATTAAATAACTTACGTACTGGACTGTGTATTTATTCAGTATAAGTCTAAATTGTTAAGAAATAACAATGGTACCCATCCAGAAGAGAATAATCACCATAGAATTTTGGGTCCCGTTGCAACCTGTGTTTAGTGATAGAGGAATCATTCAACAAACTATGTATTTTCACTATACCCAGTAACCACTTTTGTTTTGACAGCGATCCCATACTGCACTGCCACTCGTAAATACAACAATGATATTTTCACAGATTTTTCACGAACATCTGGTAGATTTCTTTGGTGATACCTGATAAGCCCTTGAATCTTGCCAGGCGATATGTCCAACGAGCATACCATATCTTCTTGAAACAAGTGCTTCCCAGTTTATTGTAGGCAGTCCCCATGCGCAGAGACATATGGTTTATGGACGATGGAGATTTATTGCAACATATCCCGCATAATGTACCCAATTATCCCCAGCACCCTGGCCGAGCTACAGGAAAACACGAACTTATAGCTTGGCCTTCTCACTGCCTGAACTTATGCCCACTAGAGACACATAGACATTTGGGCACAGATCGCTTTTTTGCTACGCTATAAGGTTTAGGAGGACATTGTTTGTGCAAGAGTTAGAACCCGCGGGTGAATGGCAAAATATTAGTGTGCTAAACCGCAATCTAGCCCCTCCCCCACGCTCATATGCACATCGGAGGATCGCAGGAGGATCGCCCAGATGAGATCGGAGGCTCTCTTTACGTCAGAAGATATCGTTACCAATCCCAATGCATTGATTCCACGTGAACTATTAACCCGTGTACCGAACTGAATATTGGCCTTTAGTGCACGAGATGCTTGCTATCTTGGAGGAAGATCCGTAGCGAGAATCATTGTTGCCGCTGACAAAATTAATACACCACCAGGAAATGACCAAGAAGGTGCACCAGTTATTTAATACATTCGACTGTGTGAATAACACGGTGCCCGCCACCTTCGGTATTTGCTTTGAGATTTTCTGTGAATAATTAATCAGTGTGGGCAAGTTTTGATATTGTTCATTTGCTATTCCACAACTGTATAGGTATATTTTATAATTTCACACTTTTCATGGCTCTTATTCTGCATAAATATTTTTGACTCACCCTGTATATAAAGTAAAAACTTCCGTACGGTATACAGAACGCAGGAAAAAATTTGTTTGATGCAATTCTATGCATTTTATGTTTAGATACAATAAGCCCATAAATACATGAAGTAAACTTATATTTATAGTACTTTGCTCTTTAAATAAAGTAGTATTTTTTTTAAATTTTTTATAAGCTTAAAATAAATATTTAGAGATGGTTTTTTTCCCCTCTAGAATATGCACTGTAAATGAACTTTCTAAAGAAAGGAAATAAATGCGAATATGTAAGTGTATGCCACCAAAATAATAATAATAATTTTAAAACTGGCGATGTAACATTACTATTCCCAGCAAACACAGCCCTATCGGATAAGTTTTGGGCCGACATCGGCATGCCGACGCAGAATGTGCCGGGGCGATATCGCTCAGCCGGGGCCGAAAACGACAAATTTGCGTCCGCCTGGGCGTGTGTCGGGCCGAAAGGATGGGGTGGTTTTGGATAGGTGTCGGCAAAAACGACAACGGTGTCGGCCCAGCCCTATGCCATCTTTGAACCAAAGCCATAACGTTTTTGGTGCGGTATCGGCAACGACAAAATATCGAAAACCGGCCAGCACCTTACATATTTACAAAATACCGCAATTAGTTTCATAATTAGTTCTCTAGGGCAGTAAACAGCCCATTACAGTAATAATAATTATTATTAATATATAAATAACTTTCCACCACTGGGACTAATTTTGTTAAAAATACTTAGCTAAATCAATAAAATTATTTGTTTTTTAAAAATGTTTGTTTAATTAAAAGCTTTTTCTGAAACTAAGGGTATTATTTGAAGAATTAACCAATATTTGTTGAATCACCAACTAATTTCGGTTAATTTCACAAAAAGCTCTCCTTTTTAATTTCATCATACATTTTCCTGAAAGCATACAAACATTTTTTGATTTAACTAAGTATTTTTAACAAAATTAGTCCCAGTGGTGTAGTCATTCATATAATAATAATAATAATAATAATAATAATAATAATCATTACTTTTAATGGGTTGATTGTTGCAGTAGAGAACTAATTATAGAATTAATTATTAATAAACCCATGTTTATTATGAAAAAAGTACTTATTTCGTGTAAATATTTTATTTTATATTACTTAACTTTTATTTTATGAGCAGTTCATTTCACCCAAGGGAAAAAAAAAATGTACATTATTTGTTATTAAAAAGAAATATAAACTTCAAGCTAAGATCTATTTTCATATTTATGTACTTTTATATTTCATTGTATAATCTTCTTTCTAAAGAAGAAAATAGCTTTTTGTAACAATTTTTCCCTTGTTGAATACAGACTTTGCTAAGTTTCCAAAATTGAAAAACCTCCTATTTTTTCTAAGTCAAAAAGCTTGATATTTTGTATGCAGATATTTTCCGATTAAAATGCACATATATTTAATGCAGATACAATTTGTGTCTTTTCTTAAGTGAGATTAATGTCAGTATAAACAGCACTGTTTTATTCCTTATTTTTATGATCTAAATAAATTTCAAAATAAAAAAAAAAAAGTCTGAAAATAAAGATCCTTAAAAACAGATACAAGAAACTATCTATAACTAAAAAATGTAATACAATAAACGTTGAAAATTGGAGCTAGCATAATGTACATTAAAATAAATAAAGAAATAAATTACTTAACCCCATGTACCTTATAAAGAAAAACAAAATAATTTTTAATGCAATAGTTAGATAAATATTTCACTTACTGTTGTTGAAGCTCACCGTTGTTACCAAGTTATATAGGGCTAACCAAAAAGATTAAAACAATGTTAAAGAACTTAATTATTCATTTAACAATTGTCTTAATCCAATTAGTCTTAGTCAAAAATATTTTTTACTTGTCTCTTTACTTTTTAGTCCGAACACGAAAGCCAGGAAACTGGAAGTCTTCCTTTACCTCACACTCTCATACTCTCATCTCATCATACCCAAACATAATAAACAACTAACAAAACAACACTGAAAGTAAGCGTTATCAGCATTGTTATCCGCCGCTGTTAAATAGTTCGTATCGTATTAATAGCTTGGGGAAAAAAACTAAGATACTTTTCAACTGTTAAGGTCTGAAATAAAGTTTATATTTCATGTCCGGGTTACTTGAGTGAAATAATTAAAAGGATTTAGAAATTAAGTGTGAAAAAAAAAAATTATAAGTAAAGCTTCCATAGCATGCCAAACTTGGGTATTGGCGAGAATGTACTTTGTTGATTTCTTGTAACCCCGTGTTTCACGGTTTCACACGCATGGTGTAAGGGGGTAGGGTCGTGGGGTCACAAAATCTTTCTTTTCCCCAAGCTGGGCCAAAAAGAAAAACCTGTCCACCACGATTCACATCGGCTGTACTCTTTTTAATTGCTTTCTGAATTTTTTAGGGCTTATTTTATTTATTTAAAACGTTTATTTATTTATTTTTATTTTTAATGCAATACAAAATATTTTATGCAAAAAAGGTATTTGTTGAAAAAAGTAAATAGTACTTTCCCCCATATATATATATATATATATATATATATATATATATATATATATATATATATATATATATATGAGAGTATTATATATATATATATATATATATATTGCTTTACTGTATTCATATTTGAGGTTCAATATTTGATAAGTTATCCTTCTAATTATTTATATATCGTCATTCTTGCGTATTTCAGCATATTTTTTTTTAAATCTTAAAAGTTTAATAAGTTATAAGCCTTATAAAGAAGGGAAAGGGAGCTTTATAAGATATAAATTTATCTTATAAAACTGTAAAAAAATTAATCAAGTAACTTTTACATTATAGTATAAATAACTTTTTCAAATTTCATGACAGTTGATAACGACTAAAGTGTGAATTTCTAGGTTTGCGGCCTACCGCGCGGCTGTTTTCGCCAGATGTAACGTGAATTTGGGTTAAAACCCCTTACAAAGTCCTCCGCCAAAGGCATGCCTTAATTAAGCAGACAGCTCTCGTGTAGATCTGTCTTAACAACAAAATCTAAATAATTTTCATGAAAATTTACAGTGAAGGTAAAAAGTTTAATATGTTTAATATTAAATGAAAATCATAATCACTTCCAATCCCTATTACTGTCTGAGCGTGTCCAAAAACCCTGACCTACGGTTTTCTTCTTTAAATATTGATCATAGACATTTAGAATAAATTACAATGTCAGTTTATGGTATCGAATAAAATTTTCATGAGATTTAATGGAGATAAATACAAACTTTTATTTTTTATACAGCACTCTTACAAAAATCCCCGATAAGTAAAATATACCCTCATATATTAGTGAGGTGATGTAGAAAGTTTGAGCTTTTCTCATAGAAAATGCCTACAGATATATTTATTAAAAGTTACTGAGGGCCAATAAGCTTTGCAATATCAATAATAGTAAAAAAATGTATAATTATTAAAACTATTCTAATAAAACTAATAAACCATTAATTGTAATCACAGTTATATATAGCCAATATTTACATTTTAAGAAATGAATTTTAAATTATTCTGCACCAGTTTCCTTTAAAGAGATTTTGTTTTTTTTTAAGCATTTAGAAATGAAAATTTGTTTAAAAACATTACAATTACACTAGCATTTAATTTAGAGGTTTTTTTTTAATGCCTCATTAATAGCATAATTTAAGTTTTTTTAAAAGCATCTTCAAAAAAAAAAAAACAATATCAAAATAACAGCACTAATGTTTAAAATGAATATTTTCAAAAACAAAAATATTTATATATAAAGTCGTGACCAAAATTGTGGACACTTTTAGAAATTTTTAGATTTTTTAAATTTGTATGTTTATAGGATGTGTTAAGTTTCACAAAATACAAATTCATACAGCATTTTAAAGAGAATTTATAACTAATTTCAATGCATAAAACTAAATTTAAATATGTGCACTAGAGTAAAAGTTATAATTACTGTAATCTGAAAAACAAATACAGTGATGAAGTTAATTGTAATTTCTAACTTTCCAAGTCAATCACTGTTACTTTTCTGAGCTTGAATAATCTCTCGTCAGCTCAATAAAACATCGATGCCAAGCTGTAATAAAAAATTAAGGCTACCCTACGAACTGCTGATAACTCACTGCAATCTTCAATATCTAATACATCTCGATAATTATCTCTCTTTAACTTCTTTTGTACTACAAATACTTTAATTTTGTTTTTTGAATTGAAATCGCTATTAAATTATCTCTAAAATGATGTAAAAGAGTTTGCATTTTGTGGAACATACCATATTTTTATACGTGTACGAACTTAGAAAAAAAAAGTTTCTAGAAATGTCCACAATTTTGGCAATCACTGTATACTTAGAAATTATTCATTATTCTAATAATTATTATTTAAGACAAAAAAGCTAACAAGATAAATTGCTATGAATCAGAATATAATCTTGTACTTATAAAAATAAACCAGTAATAATAAGCCGTAGTTGGTTAGAAATCAATTGTCCAGTGCGCCAAATTTAGTCCAGAACCGACAAACAGTCTTGGCGCTCATAGCGAATGAGCATACATACAAACTGACAAACAAACAAACAACAAAAAAAAACCTGTTTATTTTATTTATTTAGATTATCGCGTTTGGTTGGGAACTAATAAAAACAGATTTTAATTAATATTAATTTGAGGTAAATATAGGCCATTGATAGGGAATTTGACTATGGATCTAAGAAAAACATGTACACAAGATAAATGTGCCCGTTAAATCTGATGGGCCGATTCTAGATCATTCTAGTTCTTGTTCAACACAGCAAACAAATAAAATAATTGAAAAATTATAATGAATTTAATGAATTAAGTTATGTAACGAGTTTAAGTATTTCTTTAATTGATTATTTTCAAGATGAAGTGCTTGTTTGTTTAAACATGAAAAAGAAAGTTATGTTGATGGCTAATCTACAACAGAACATGTATTATAGGCATGAATCATTTTACACTGTAAAATTTCGTTGTATTTTGATACAAATAGAAGTAATTATAACAAAACTATAGTTCAGAAGTTTTTTTTTAAATTTTATTTATTTATTTATTTATTTGTGTGCGTGGGGGGGGGGTCTTGCAAAAACAGATAAAAAGTATGGTGATTTATCTGGAAGCACTTAAAATGCTGTCAAATAAATGAAATGAAATGCTTAAGATATGTAAAAAGCATTTAAAGTGAAACCCATCATTAAAAATAAAATAATTTTCAGATACAATTTTACAGCTAAGCCGAAGTACCTGTTAGAAAAAGTAAAAATGATTTAAAAGATTAGTTTCTTTTTAATCAAAAATTTGTTAATTTGTCTTGTTACTGTGAAAATGAATAAAACATGAAAGTGACACAATTTACAAAAGGTGATTTAAGTCATTAAAAATTGACCGGGGATAAAACTAATCTAAAAAAAAGAGTAGTTTTATTATCTTTTTTATTTTTAAGTTCATAAATACTTTAAAATCCAAACACATTATCTTTATTATAAAATAAAATGTATTACTCTAGTTATAGTAAAAAAAAAAAAAAAAAAAAAAAAAAAAAAAAAAAAAAAAAATCAAATTTATTATCTTTCAAGTTTTGTGAGTGCGTGCGTGTGTTGATGGGGGTGGGGATGGGATGGGAAGTAGACTCTAGAAATATATACTTGCGCATTAATATTCAAGAAAAACTATGAAGTTAAGGGTAGGGCCTAGTTCAGATTTGGGGGAGGGCAGCATGCTCAATGGATTCGATGTGATTTATCTTTCCGGTTTTTATACCTTGATATTTTTTAATTGATGACTTATGCTACCAAAAATAATTTTGATGGAGTACTCTTGTCGCCCCTAAAATTTTGGGTGTCCTAGACCGTGGCCTAGTTTTCCGGTGTCGTTTTATCCGCTCAACGGTCTACCTATTAGGTGTCTCTATAATAAAGTGACCAGTATATCGAGCCTTAGTAGCGCCGAATGACTGATGGTCAACTGCGTCATTAGAAAAAAAAATGTTTTAACTCGACTGATTATGCTAACCATATCTTCGGTTCTGTTGTGCACGGGTATTTTCCAATACGCTATTGCTAATTAATCTCAGCGATAGCAAAAAATCCAGTACATTTACTTTTTGGCTGTGCGGAATCTGCTTGAAGAATTGTAATGGAAGTTAATTTTGAAAATGTTTAACTAATTTGATCAAAAGCAGTTAAGAGCATTCAGAAAGGCCGATGCCTTAGCCATTATTTTCTTTTGGGTGGGGCAACATACACGCCAATTATCATATTGGTTTGTTTGTTTGGAAGAATACGGCCAATTATCTGCGCTTGAGATCTAGACCTGCAGGGGGGATAACCCATACTTACGCTAAGTTTTGGATGAAACCACAGCAAACTCCGAACGGTTAGGTCCATAGAAATAATATCTATCGGTGTATTATATCTATGGTTAGGTCATGGAAAAGACCTAGATTTGAACCAGGTATCTTCCATCTCCCAGTTCAGAGCGCTATGCGCTCGGCCACTGAGCGGGCGATTATCATGTTGGAAAGAATAAAAAAGTAGGAAGACAAACGTCATACAAAAAGGCATAGGGGGTCAAGTTCCGCCTTGCCCTATGCTACCAACGTCCGTGCTCGTAGCCAGGAGGTGCGTTAAGGGGCAGCACTACCTGAAAAAATCCCCCCCCCCACGGAAAAATTTTACGTTTCTTCCAATTACTTTGAAAAATAGACAGAAAATGTGATTTGAAAAAATAAAAATGTTGAAGTAAAAAGCCCTTTTGAAGAAATTAAATATTTTTAAAAAAGTTTTTAAATCTTGATAACTAAGACTAAAGTGTGTATACGACAGAGTGTGCATTTTGAACATTAAACAAAGTTTTAAAATCCCATTGGGATTTAATCTTGGCCGAGTAGATAAGACACTGAACATGATAGACGGCTGAAAGTCCAAAGTTCGGGCCCATCGCGCGGCTGTCGATCTACAGTCTGGAGTTTTTGTAGGTCTTTTTCTGCAGATGCAACGTGAATACGAAATAGAACACCTTAGAAAGTCCTCTTACTAAGGCACCCCTCCCCGATCCTTGGCAGATCGTCCTAGAGTAGCATTGCCATAATCAAACCAAACAGAAACATTTTGCTTTTTCGTGTATGGAAACAGGAAATGGCTAAAGTATGCTTCAGCCCAAAGCGGTTTTTTTTTTTTTTTTTTTTTTTTTTTTTATGTGCGATAAACGTGAAGTAAAAAGGTCCGAAAGATTTTGCTTTTTCGCGTATGCATTGTTATTTTGTAATCTAGTTACTGCGTGACATACGTAACCAGTAACGAATATGCATGCTTCACTTGACGTCATTGAGCTGTTAATTTGGATTTTTGCGTATGTGTTATTGCTATTGCGCTAATGTTTACATCTAGTTGTTGCCGCTTCCAGCATAAAAATATCGTCAATTTTGGTACCGCATACATTAGCGTATTATATAAGAAGATACTAAATTAAAAAAAAATAGTATCTCTAAATAAAATATTAAAATTGAATGATTTCAATGTCCACATAAGTATGGCAACAATTAAGTAATTAAAAAACTTTGTAAAAAACACACATAAGAAGTAATAGGTAATAGGTAAGAGGATACGCAAGTTTCGTTCAAAAATTGTTTTGAACGACAGTTTCAGTTCCCTGTGTTCTTTACGACGAAGGGCTTGGACTGATGAAGTTCAAAACAATTTTTGAACGAAACGTGCGTATCCTCTTACCTATTTCTTCTTATGTGTGTTTTTTACAAAGTTTTTTAATTACTTTATCGTTTAACACTATGGCAACAATTGTTTATTTACTTTGTTTTAATTATTTTCAGAAGAAATATTAATTTTTATTTGAACATCTTACAAAAAATTTTATTTATAAATATAAACCTGGTTTAAACCAAAAAACCCGTTTTTTTCCAACCCTAGGTGGGAATGACGGCCGGGATAATAAAGTACCACAAAACCATTTTGGGGACGCATTTTGTCATAGTGTCTTCCTGGTACAGGTACCAGAGATTTTTTTTTTTAAAGTTGGCTTCAAGAAGACATTTTTTACGTATCCTTACAAAGTAGCTTAAAGATTTATTATTTTTCTATAAGATATTGTCCTGCTTTCTTTTAACCGAGATATTGTTAAAAATCTCATCCTATCCTTGTTGATCGGTTTGCCAACGAACAGGAGCAAATGGCCTAGATTGTTGCTAGAGTAAATCATATTTATAATATTTAAAATATATATATACATTATATTTCGTCTTTTCGCACCAGCTGAAAGAACGATTTGCGCTTCCTTCCGAGTCCGTGCTTCCGTGAAAACAAATGGTCAAGGCAGGACTGGTTCCGTAGGTCATTTCAAGGGCGAGAGGGAGATGCTTTCAACTTTTTCTGTTTCTCCTTGAGGGGGGGGGTGTAGTAAAGGCATTACTACACCTACAACCCCCCCCCGCCCACAGGGGCAGGCAGGGGCTATGGACATAGAAATAACACTGGTGGCTATTGAGGGTGAGAATTGTATCACTCCGCTTATTTTATCCCTTGCTGACGTCTAAGTATTTGGGGTGTAATATTTGAAGTGACCCCATATTTGGCTATGAATGCAATGTTGCCATAGTGAATGAATTCGAGTTTTTGATAATCTGAGATGTTTTTATATCTGAAGGAATAAAAATTTGAAAGTGAAATATGAATATATATCTGACTGACCGAGGAAAATTTGATTAACACATATTATTTATTAGTGTACATTAATTTGCGTATTTTAAAGAACTACACATGCGCCTTTTATTACCGTGTTTACTCGTGTAATAGTCGCACCCCGTTTTGAAGCAGAAAAAAATAGTTTTAGAGTGCACAATATTATGTAGTATATTTTCCTCGCGTAATAGTCGTACCCAGTGGCGGATCCAGAAAGTCTGTTTTGGGAGAGGTTACACTTTGAAAAATGCTTATTTCACCCAAACAAAATGTACAACAAAGCAAAATTTTAGTCAAAACCAATGTAAAAACTTTTGGGAGGGTCTAAGTGATTAAAAAAGATCATTTTACATACTCAAAGTGCATAATGAAGTAGAATGTTACTCTTTACAATCTCTTTTGGGGGGGCTGAAGCCCCCTAGCCCCTCCTATAAATCCGATACTGGTCGTACCTAGATTTTCACCATGCGAAACTGGCAAAAAAAGTACTACTATTTAGGGAGTAAACATTAATATAATTTCTTTACCCCTTGGGGTAAAAATAAAACTTTGGTGTCGTTTCACAGGAAAATTTATAACATCCTTCTATTATTGAATGGTTTCAATTCTGTTTTACGTAATGACAAAATAGCCAAAATTACCTAAAATAATTTTTAACGGTAAAAACACTGTCTTAAAGTGTATTTTAATCATTTGTAATCATTAGGTGTGGTTGGGTGCTGCCCCCCCTTTCTGCAAATGCAAGAGTCCTATTAAAATCAAAATAAGTTTATATCCAATATTTAAGAAAATCAGGGTCGAAAGCACATTTTTGCACTCCTTTATCTCATAAATGCATTATAATTTTAAAAATAAGTCCATCTTTTATTGTCAAAATTTGATTTGTCATGAGGGTGTACGTACCCCGTCCCCTCCTCCTCCCCTTTTGAATCCGCCATTGAAAATTGTAATTCTGAGGGGAGTTTTCCCGGGCGAGTATTTTCTCTGGTGGTGGTATCCCCCCCCCTACATTCGGTTTCACCAGTTTATACTCATAACTGTAAAGATGCAGCAATGAAAATTCTCTTTCAGTGACTAAAGTTACTTCAGAGAATAAATCTTTCAATGCAGCATTTAAACCCAAACCCCTAAAATCGGTGACTTCGGTGACCCTACAGCACAGACACCACAAAAAGCACAGGTTCTAATTATCCTGATTTATGAACCTTCATTTAATCGGGAGGCTTCATTTCTGCTAGCAACTATCTATTATATAGAAAAGTTCCTTAACTATAAATTGTGCTGATATTTTTAATTTTTTATGGCAATACAAATGAAACTATCTTTTTTCTACAATTTTAATCCAATTTAATTTCAGAAAGTTCTGTTGTGTCAGACTAGGATGTCGGTGTCCTGAGCGGAGGAATTCTTAAAGGGCTCTAACGTTTATTCCTAAATATAAAGCAATTAATAAAGAATAAAATCGGGGTTGAACATTAGTTATAATGATTTATTCCCTAATTTTATGAAAATCAATCACATTTCCTTCATTTTATGAATATTAGATAATGTTTTGAATGTATAAAAATTTTATCAAATTCACCCAATTTCTGTTCTAGAATTGGAGATACAACGGTGATTTATCCTCATTTATATGTTCAGAAATCTGGTTACCTTATCGAACGCACATTCACATTCATTTGGGGAAAATCACCCAAAATCTAAACTGTAGATTGACAGATACGCGGTAGACCAGAACTTTGGACCTTCACGCTTCAACCATGTTGGGTGCCTTATCCTCTCGGCCATGGTGGGAACTATTTGTGAACCTCT
Source organism: Cheiracanthium punctorium (assembly GCA_038373885.1). NCBI lineage: Eukaryota > Metazoa > Arthropoda > Arachnida > Araneae > Cheiracanthiidae > Cheiracanthium > Cheiracanthium punctorium. The sequence continues at coordinate 3,309 of JAWZYV010001409.1, read as the reverse complement.
AAAATGCAACGTTTTATGTACTGCTTTGCAGGTATTTTATTTTTATTTATTTAATTTTTAATTTTTTTTTATTGGAAGTACTTAAGAACAACTATTACTTTGTATAAAATGAAATTTATAGTCATATGATTTTAGTTAGAAATATGAATAACTAGACAGAAACTGCCCCCTTTGAGGGTTGAGGGGGGCGGCGTTAGAAACCCCTTCAATACTAAATTATAAAAAGCAAAGTCGGTAAATTAACCAGATATAATGATTTTTTTTTCTTTATTTGTCTGTGAAGGGGACACTTCAATCCTACGGGCTCAAAACATGTAAGTATCGAAACCATAAATTAAAAAGTATTACTTTAACAACATATATGTGCTCCTTGCTGGTTCTATACCGTTCAGTTTAGAAATTACACTTCTGGACCGGTATCGGTTATGCAGTGCATCGCCGAAATCGCATGTTAACCCTAAAAGACTTGCCGCAATCGGACCGTTGCATGCCCGAAATCACCTTTCTTTTGCCTACGCCAACGCATTTTGCCGACACGGAACCGACACCGCTCCAGTTACCATCATGCCAATGCCGACATCGAAACGGTACTGCCGATGTCGGCCCATCCCTTACCCGATACGGCTGTGTTTGCTGGGATTTTATAAGGGATTGAAAAGTTTCCAAGGAGTATTCTTAAGTAAAATAAATTCAAAGTAAATATTTAAAGAGTAGAATTTTTTTTCTAGAATATGTACCAGAAATATGCTTTACAAAAGAAGGAAGTAACTGTGAATATGCAAGTGTATGCCACCAAAATAATGATAATTTTGAAACTCATGTAGCACATTACTACTTTAAAAATGATTGAGAAGTTTCAAGGAGTATTATTAAGTAAAAATAAAATTTTGATTTCTAAATTTAAAGACATCTATAAAATATTTTTATAAAATATCCAGAAAAATATGTGTTAAATACAAAAAGGCTTGATTTTATAACAGTTTTAAAACAATGTGCTTTGAGTAGGTTCATAGCATAACGGAAATTTACATACTTATTTTTCATATTTTATTTTATTCCTGGTCACTTTTCCACATTTGATGGTCAACTAGTTTATCTGAACCACTATATCACTACTTATATCATAAGTTCTCCAAAATACTGAAATAACGCCAGTAAATTGGAATGGCATATTCGGTGAAACTTGTTACTAAAATTAATCTGTTCGTTACCGCAAAAAAAAAAAAAATATAAATATCGTTTGTGGGGAAATAAAAACATTTCCTTTGTTTTTTATTTATTTCTGGATTTAAGCTTTTTCCAACATTATTAAATATTTTACTTTACACTGAGGAGCACTTGAAGCCTTAAACACTCTCTCCAAAGTTCTGTTTACCTGAATCCCGGAGTTCCCTTCGCATAAGCATTCTTGAAAATCCCACCATTTCAAAGAGCAAGGGCATGTCTAAATTTTCTATTTCCCCGGAGACACAAACCACGACTATTTTAATCGAATGGAGAGTATCGTAGAGAAATTTCAGATAATTTGAAAAATATTATCATAACGTGATTTAAAATTTTAAATATTTTATGCATATCGGAAGCGAATGAAAATATTGCAGACAATTTTGAGCTATCCACTTTTAAGGATCTTGCCTGAAGCATGAAAAGTTCAGTAAAGTCATCAAAGAAATACTCGTTTTATAGATCCTCCAATATATATCTTTAAAATATAGTCTGTCAATTATATTTAAATAAATTCCTTGAATTTATAAGTCTCAGGGAAGAAATATCTCAGAAATAAAGGGAATCCGCAATTTGTGGTTTTTAAAGATTGCGAAATGGATTATGTTTAATAGTTTTGTAGCTGTCAATGTATGTGCAGTGAATAACTCTTGCGCAATATTTTTCCCATTTTTAATCAATGTTAAATATAATACATTTTAAATCAGAATTTCATATTTATTTAAGTCTTTATTTTATTCATGTTAATCGATCGCAATTGTTTGCGTTAATCTATCTTACAGCCATGTCGCGAGCCCTGAGTCAAGAGATAGGGTTATTTGTAAGTCAACAAGTGTCTGTATGAATAGATCGACGCCTTTTGTAGTAGCATCGACTATGTGCTTGGCGGCATCGCTTCGGCTACCCTTGATGCTACCTCACAGGCAGGAGTGTCCTCAATGGTGTGTGATCAACGGCGAGCCTGCACAGCAATAGGTGTGATGTCGTCTTTTCATAAAAATCCAGGTTCTGTTGGAAGCATTTCGACGGTCACAACTGCGACTGGCTGCGTCGTGGAGAAAAAAATCGATGATATTATTTTGTAATCATTGCTTTCTACCAATTCAACCAAAGATGATTTCCAGCTGAAAAGTATTAAATCTATTTAATAAATTATAAGGGTTTTTCATAGTTTTTCTTGAGAGAGAAGTGTATTTAGTAATTTTAAAAATCTAGCATTTGCGATGTTTCAACATTCAACAAATAATTACATATCAAAAATAACATTGTTTTGAACATTGTCGATAGATAGTGGATAATGTTTGAATTTCAGTGGTGTACCGATAGCGCACTGCGCTGCTATCACACACGTCTGAGGTTCGGACATCGGAATGGGCAAAGTGGACGGTCTTTTATTTCTTGTGTGAGTTAATCAAATGGGGACCATGCAGGGGCGTATCCAAGGGGGGTCATAACCCTCCATGAGGAATTTTTTGCCTTACAAAATGTATATTCTTCACTACATTATCACACACACGTATACATATATATGAGTTGTAGTAGTCGTAACCCCCCCCCCTTGAAAAATTTCTGGCTACGCCCCTGGGACCATGCATGTTTTGGAAACTAAACTGTCTGAGCCTCGCGACACGCTGCGCAGGGCATATGGTTCAACACCCTTTGGGCCAAAGCCACCTAGAGCAGTGGATCAAGTCTAAAGTGTGGTGGATTAATTTTGTTATGGTTAAAATTTGATGAAAACTAAAGCCTAAGATGATCGTACAGTGGTATTATGCCGCGCATAACCTGCCTGGCAAGTACTCCTAGGATTACGCTGAAAAAATGAAAAATGATTGACATACACCAAAAAACTAAAGACTCTATGAATTGCAAATAAATTCCCTTTATTCTTAGTCATTCCACTAATATTAATTAAAAGACGATATTGACATAATTTGAAACTCAAGAACATGTCTGGGGGAGATGTGGTTTTGGAGGATAAGGGGTATCCACAAAAGGTTTGAAACACAAATAATAAATAAATTATTTGGGATATTCACCATTATGATGAGGTAGCCATCTTTACACAGGACACGATCGACGCGT
>JAWZYV010001408.1:0-28135 GCA_038373885.1 Cheiracanthium punctorium | reverse complement strand
ATGGGACCCTTTACTTAGCTTACAATTTGATACCCAGCCCACCCCGAAATAAAATCCTGGCTACGCCACTGGTGCACACTGAAAATAAATTATCTCAAAGTTTGTACTTTCCAATTTAGTGTTCCTTAGTGTCTGATGAGAGATATTGAAAATTTCAAAAATATACAGTTTAAAAAACTAAAAAACATGCTTTTATAGCAAATCGAACTAAAATGTGAGAAATAAGTATAGTTTAAAAAAACTAAAAACCATGCTTTAGTGTTAAATTGAACTAACTAAAAAGTGAAGAATACTTCTTAATATAGAAATAAATTAATGAACGAAAAATAGTTTTATTGTGAAAAAAGCATGGGAGGGCTCCATATATCAGTTCGTTCAATCGGTACGATTAGTACAAAAATGATGCAAAAAATATAGCACAAAGCGTTAGGTTGGATTTGGATCACGAACTAAATTTTTGTGCTGTTTCAAGAATTTTCTCTTTGCTTCTAAAATACCTTTGAGAATAGACTCAGGTAGTTGAAAGTGTCTTACGTATTGCATCTTCGACATTCCTCAACACTTTTTTCCTCACTCTTAAAAATTTTCTCCTGTTCGTGTGGCGTAAGATGTAAACAAAAAAAAAATCGTCATTAAACAGAAACAACGTCGTCTTTGAATATAATTTTTTTTTTACATCGGAGGGACTTTAAAGTATTGTCTTCAAAAAGAGATCGTCGTTAAACAAAGAGTCAACTGTATATACACTGCTATATTTTTAAATTTCAGTTCATGGGAAAATTTGCAACAAAAAAAAAATTTAACTTCCCTAATCCACAGTATATCTAGCTCTGGGGAAGGCGGGGGGGCCTCGAGTCCCCAGAGCCCCCCCCCCCTTGGATCCGCCACTGATGATGATTACCTAAAGACTTATATTCAACATTTGAACTTGAATGTTTTAATGAAACATGAGTCAGCTGTCATACAAAGCTGACAAAGAAAGCATTTTCAAGGTAAATAAAAAGATTTATGAAAAGATAATAAAGATTAATCAGACAGCCTAGTAATAATCATTAAACAAAAAACTGTCCCAATATATAAATCCCTAGCTGCCTACATTTCAGAGGAATCCTGTTTTTTAATCTGGCTCCAGGTTTTTCAAATCGCATGTGAATTTGAAGTCATTTTGATATTGTGGGTTTAACAATGAATCAGAAACAGAATTAGGTTAACAGCCAATGACTAAAAAATTACTCAACGAACGACTCCGCGAATTCTGTTCCAATTCATTGCAAATAGCCCTCATGTCAAATTAAGACATATAATGAGATTGCTAAGTATAAACCATTAGTATAAGATATTCAGGTCATATTCTCTAAATAAATTTTTCCCTAACATATATGATTAGAAATATTTTTAGAGAAGTATAATATCAGAAACTACAGAGTTATTGGAATCTTGAGGTAATTATCTACGTTAGAGCTACTAACCTGTGTAGCAAAATTCTGACTAAAAATTACGTCAGAATAATTTGCTTTCCGAAAAAAAAAAAAAATTCACGTTCTGCAGACATGACATAACAACCGTTTTGCCGTAGATGATTTTAGTTAGGTTTAACTAATTCATAAAAGAAAGAAAGAGAAAAAAGAAAAAAATTTGAACACTTTTGATTCGACGCATTTAGTGTTCCGTAAACCTCTATTTCTTCAACTTTCGTGGCAGTCGTAAATGTAAGAGAATATGATAATAAATAATAATAAAAATTGCTAAGGAAAAACATTTAAACATAAATGTTTTGTAAATTGAACATTTCTCCATTGCGACAGAATTTTTTTTTTTTTTAACATTTAAGTTTCTGCCAATCAAAGTAAATCATTAAAATGGCTATTGTTTAAACATTTCATCCTTCCTCTGGAAATTACGCAAAATACTCAAAGCAATGCAAAGTTATTCCGCCCAAGGAGTAAATGAAGTGGCCTAACCGTTAATCAGAATTTATTTTGAAATTTCAGAATTTTGCTCAATGTATTATAGTTTTTCAATTATATATTTAGTAACAGTACTTACAAAGGAATAATGTGATATTCAAACTCAATTGATAAAATCATTATGTAAGTATTACAAGGAAAAAAATACAATAGTAATATTCTATTTTATTTTCTTCCCATTCCATCCGCAGCTTGATGTATATATACCGTACATACAATCGAAACACCCACTTTCACCGCATATTAATTGCTGCAGAAAAGATAGAAGTCCTTACTTGTTGCGCTGCTGTCGTTTTACCAGGTCGTGCCGTCCACAAGCGTCTAGCCCCTGCACCCATAACAAACCAACTTATCAATGCGCATGTGCCGTTTTCTTGGAATATCACTATCATGAACTAAGATCACTATTTAAATTCAAAATTGGCGCCATCTCACTAAGAAAGTTACTTGCTACTTTTGGTTTTGTTTGATATTTAATGCTCTTTGTTTCAAAACCTTTCATTACTGATTTTATATATTAATATTATATATTATATTCTGTATTAGATTATTCATTTTACTATCTATGAAAATGCAACACGAGTTTTATTAAAGAGGTAAGTTACAAAACTTCTTGCGTAAAATAATAACGATTTCTATTTCTTGTTATAATGTTAATGTGAAATTCTAACTAATGTACTTTGTGAAATAAACAGCAGCCCTTTAATGTAATGATTTTTTAAATTAGAAAAATATATTCATATTATCACTACAGAATTAGGTAAAATCATACAATCCGGTGGCGCACCCATGTAAACATGGTGACAGTCGCTGGAGCTTGGCGGCGCGCCAAGCTCCAGCGACTGTCGCCAACCATTTTCCATGATCAGCACATTAAAAATTGCACATATATTCCACTAAAAAATGAGCAACCAGTGGACCGTTTTTAACTAAAAAAACCTCAGTGGATTCAGCAACCTAGTTGTACAGCTATCTAAACTAGGCAACCAGTGGCCCGTTTTTAACTAAAAACACCTCAGTGGATTCAGCAACCTAGCTGTGCAGCTATCTAAACTAGGCAACCAGTGGTCCGTTTTTAACTAAAAAAACCTCAGTGGATTCAGCAACCTAGTTGTACAGCTATGTAAACTATGCAACCAGTGGACCGTCTTTAACTAAAAAAACTTCAGTGGATTCAGCAACCTAGTTGTACAGCTATGTAAACTACGCAACCAGTGGACCGTTTTTAACTAAAAAAAACAACAGTGAATTAAGCAACCTAGTTGTACACAGCCCTCTTATAAAGTCAGTATGATTAGAATAGCACGTAAATAGCACTTACGGAAACATAAAACACATCGAATATCAATTTAAAATTCACATTAAAAACCTTAAACATTGCAAAGATTCGTTAAAAAAGAGCACTTACCTTTATTTTTTTTTTAAATAACCGCTCAGAAATGTCCCCAACACCCACCGGCTTATAACGTAACACCAGCATGCTTTCTTTTATTTAGCTCTATATTCACACCATATTTCTATCAAACACACACAAAAGAACACTCCTTTTCCTTTCAAAACATAAAAAACTCCATATTCCACACATAAATACTGACGACGAAATTCCCGATACGCTTACTAACCTACGATAAAGAGTCCTTAAAACAGAATCAAAACCACAAGGAAAATCAAACATTAACTTAATCCACTCTATCACACGCCACAAACAAACAATTATCGTCATTCAATTAGCACTGAATGAAAATCCCATACTTCAAAACACCCCGTGTTTCTCTTTGGTTACTAGTCTAAACAATCACCGGCAGTGTACTTTACTCCAGCTGAGCATCGCCCATGACGGCGCCAGAGCCAACGCCAAATCAATTTGTAAACAAAACATCAACATGTAAACAGCACCGTATACGGAATATAGTCCTTTATTTTTAACACATTTGTCTCCTCCAGGAAAGAGGAGGGGGGTCGGTCGATCGGCTGTAATTCATTAAACAAAATAAACTACCTTGTTTTGAATTGCAAATTATTAGTAATAGTGAATCCCCATGCAAAAACCCTCAACTGGTTAAAAATTTGTGACGCAGCATTTTACTTTATAGATCTATGAATTTTAAATACGGGTCTTAAAAGTAATGATATCAAATTTTGAGTGACGCCCTGCTGAGAATTTTAAAGATTTGTTTTTAAATTCCATTAGAGTTACTTTCGTTTTATTTTCTAAAGAAGATGTACGCATTTAAGCAATGCTTTTAATTATGAAATACACTGTCAAATATATCACACTTTCACTGAGTCTGTATAATGTATTCAAATGAATTTATTTCAATAATTTAGTTTACCTTTTGCGTCACGCTATCCAAAAGGGCAAGCAAAATTTTCATATACATTGCACTTAGTTTGGTTACTATGACACTAACTAAATATTTACGTAAATTTTACTTGCCCTTTTGGATAGCGTGACGCAAAAGATAAATTAAATTATTGAAATAAATTCATTTGAATACATTATAGAGACTCAGTGAAAGTGTGATATATTTGACAGTGTATTTCATAATTAAAAGCATTGCTTAAATGCGTACATCTTCTTTAGAAAATAAAACGAAAGTAACTCTAATGGAATTTAAAAACAAATCTTTAAAATTCTCAGCAGGGCGTCACTCAAAATTTTATATCATTACTTTTAAGACCCGTATTTAAAATTCATAGATCTATAAAGTAAAATGCTGCGTCACAAATTTTTAACCGGTTGAGGGTTTTTACATGGGGATATCATTACTTTTTAAGGGTATGGTAAGATAATAAATTAGTTTCAAGGGCGAATTTCGGAAGTTTGCTTGACACTAAGTTATGTAAATAAATATACAAACCTGTTTTTATGCTGTATCAGAGTATTTGATTAAAAAAGTCACAGCAAGTTCTTTTGTAACATGTAACAGAAAATTGACATATTTTTGTTAGAATTTTATAATAAGATACATAATACTGATAATAATCAGTAATTTTTTGAGTAATTTTCAATTTATAATTTGGGTCGAGTATAGATTAGTATCCCTGCCACCATCTTTGATTTTATTTCATAAATTTGCATTCAGTTTAATGCTAAACGTAAGTTAACTTTTTTACTATAATTATATAACTATTGGGCCCCATCAGTGGCCGAGCGCATAGCGCTCTGAACTGGGAGACGGAAGGTGCCTGGTTCGAAACCAAGTTGCGTCCGCCGACCTAATCGTTCGGAGTTTTACGTGGTTTCCTCCAAAACAGCGTAAATACGGGTTAGGACCCCTTAGAAAGACCCCCACGGAGGGCACCCCACGTCCCGGCTTAGAGCCTACATGTAGCTATAATCAGCCGTAGTTCTAGAATAACAACAACAATATATAACTATTGGTTCTATTGTTTTAATGCATTGTGATTCATTAATTTGCATTCAGTTTAACGATAACCGCAAGTTAAGTTTCGTTAAAATTATTAATTTAATAATCTCGTTCTTAATTAATGTAATCTAGTTACTCATTCTATTATTTTAATGCAATGTAATCTATTAATGCAATGTTTGCTTTCAGTTTAAAGCTATCTCTAAGTTAAATTTTTAACTATATTATGATACACTAAGTTTTTAACTAAGTTAATGATACATCTCAAAATTGTTGATTAAATTAATTAATGACTATAATCATTAATAAAATAGAAAATTACTCAAAATATTGTTTATAATTGGTTTTATGTCGCTTTTTAGAAAACTAATTTCATACTATGTTTGTTTTTTTATCAGTTGATAATTTCATTTTTTTAGAGAACGTTTAGATGAACTACCAGTTTAAGAATAATGGTCTTGCGCGGTTGACTTTCTTAGTGCTTCTGAAGCGTATTTACGTTACATCGTGAGAAAAACCGTCCAAAACTCCGAATTTTTATATTATCAGCCATCCGGTAGACCAGAACCCTGGACATTTATACTTCAGTTATCTACCATCTTCAGTATCTTATCAACTCGGCTCGGGTGGACACAACATTTTGTTTTAGATGCCATCTCCGTCCTTCAAATGTCTAATACAAAATATAGTGCATGTATAAATTTAGATTAATCAAATTTCTATCTGAAAAGTATTGAACAAAATTTTAAATCTGGTAATTAAAGGAATACAAAATAAAAGTGAGAAAAACCTAAGATTTGGAAAAAATATTGGTTTTAAAGTTATAATTCAATAATTTCAATAAATTTTATATATACACGAAGAGTAAAAGAATTATTATTAAAACTAGTTAGTATGTAAAATTACTATTTATTTTCCTTTGAATACTAAATAATTATTATTAATTAATTATGTGAGGTTTCTGAAGAGAAAAAAAAATTTCAATGAAATATTAATTACATATTGAATTTTCCAAATAGAATTAATAATATTAGAAAAATAAAGACTTAATTTAATTAGAAATAGCTATCAAAATACTAGAGAAACGAAATACTTAAAGAAAAAGTTAGGAAGGAGTTTTACCAAAAAATACTTAAATTAATTATTTTTTTAATCCAAAGTCTTAACTATTTTTAATTATTAATTATAGCAAAATAAATTACAGAAAAAATAAATAAAGTATATAATAATCTGTTATTATTTTTTAAAATGAAATAAAACAAAAACGACAGTAACATAAAGCTCATCTCGCAAAAGTGCTACCTCGGGTACAGAACCTAAGTTTTCTGGACAGAACGCGGAAGCGCTTCGCACCAGTTATCTACGAGCAATCTGGTTCAGACTTGTACAAATCTTGTCATGGATTTACAGCACTGTATTCCTACTCCCTGCCTTGTTTACCGCCGTTGAAACAAGATCATTTTCCGTATTTCCTTACGCGGGTTAAATAGTTCCCTCTTTTAACTGGATTAAATAAAAAAAAAGAGTTTTCCTAGCTTAACCGGCTACGTCACTCATCGAATTTGGCACCGATTAAAATCATATATTAATTGTAAAAAATTCGTTAGAGCGGATTCCGAGATCCAGATGAGACACTTTTGAAAATAGAAAAGTTAGCTGTATATATAAGTGCCGCGAAGTTTTACAGTTGGTTGGTTGGGCTGACTACGTCACTCGTAGAAACTGCCGTTCTACTTTATAATAAATAAATTTACAGTTCTGAAAGATACTAGATACTCTTAAAAAGCAAAACCCTATGTTTCAAAAGAATTTCTTACCTTATAATTGCATTGCAAATTCTTTTAAAGCACAACAAACTGCTGGTCACTTGTCAGTAAGCTGAAGTTTTAGCAATGGCAGCATTTCAGTAAAGTTGAAAGGTAAAAGACTAAGCATAAAACTTTATTTTGCATGCATCTTTTTGTTTTAATAAATTGCGATGTGTATATATATATATATATATATATATATACATAGGGTGTCCAGTGCTAACAATGCCCAATGGCTATTTCCTAAACCATTAGTCAGACACATAGTTCTGTTTGCAAAAATGCTTTAAATTGTATAATCTATTATATCAGTAACAATCGAAGTCAATAAATCAATTCCTATAAAAAGTTACGAAATTTAAATTGTTATATGTTCCTCTGGTCCTATCAGTTATACTTTAGAAAAATTTTAAATTCCCGTTTTTTTTTAATTCTTTACTTTCATACCCGAACACTTTTAGGCAAATAAAGGGAAGGCATCCCCCTCTCCCTTCCCCCCCCAAAAGATAAGTTATATCGATTTTTATAAATTATATTACATTCTAGTTTGAGTTCTTAGACACCCCCGAAAGACATTCCTGGCTACGCTACTGTGTTAAGCTAATGGGGTTTGTATTACTTTTTTTTTTTTTAATGCATACTCATATTTTAAAATGTCTCTTTCTAATTTAAAGTTTAATGAAGCGTTTTATTCCCTTGTTTTTTATTTTAAGTTATTTAACACCAGTTCATTTAAAAATCTCTTTTAAAAATTCTATTTTCAGTATAAGCTATATTTTTATGTTAATTTATTGGATACACATAGTTAAACATTAATCTCCTTTATTGCAATCTACATTCATAAAATATTTAACCAAATTGGTAATAAATATTACAAAGCTCAAAACCATGTACATTAATTTTTCTCAAATTCACTTTGTATACAACCCCTATTTCACAGCTTGAAAAATGCTCAAACTTTAAGCAGCTGTAAATTGGTGAATTTTGATCATAGAGGGATGAATTTTTTTTTTTTTTCTATTGCACATGAAACTGAACAAGGAAAATTTTTCTGAATATAACTGATAGTACCGGGGAGCGTGTAAAAATTTAAATTTCGCAATTCTTATTCGAATTGATTTATTGACGATTGTTTCTGATATAATAGATTATGCAATTTAAAGCATTTCTGCTATTGGAACTATATGTCTCTGGCTAACTGCTTAGGAAATAGCCATTGGGCACCGTTTGCACTGGACACCGGTGTGGTGTGTGTTGTGTGTCTGTAAAATACTTTTTAATTCATAGTTCAGTGACAGTTTCTATCTTTTTAAGAGATTTTTGCTTTTTTCTTGTCTTTTATGTTGGGGGGGGGGGTTGCCCTTTTAGCTTCTCTATGGTTGCAACTGTGATTACAATGTCTTTTCTTCCAAATATAGATGGTATAGTTTCTTTTTTCATCCATTAATGTTAAACCAGAAACTTTATTAACAACAAAAAACACTCAAAAAGAAACTGCTGTTTAAAAGATGATATAATTAAAACTTTGAAACATAACACATGTAAAAGGTGCTTATCAATCTGTATGGATGTTTCAGCCAAAAAACTTTGACTCTTCTTCAGCAGAAGTCCACACACCACTGTCTCAGAAGAACGGGCATGGAAAAAGTACCTTTTATATGTGTTATTTAAATAATTTTAATTATTTCAGGGATTTTATGATCAGTTACGAATATTTTGACAAAATATCATTGCTGCGAATGGCACTCTCAAACGGATTTCAAAATTCTAACCTCATACTTAACTCTCTAGAATGTTTGTTTATTGTTAGTTTTGGTAACTTTACAATATCTTGTTCAGAACTCGGACCATTGCTCAGTTGTTCCTAAACTATTGACTGTGTAGTAGTTATGCTCTCATTATTATTACTAGAAGTGTCCTGCAATGGCTCACTTGAATGAAGCTCTGGTGAGCGCGCGCTAGCGAAGCGCGGCTGGCGAGCGCCGCGCCGCGGGTGCGCGTGACGGTGCGGGGGGCGCGCGCGCGCTCCCTTGTGAGCGGCACTTAAGGAGGGGGGAAGGGTGACTACAGAGAGAACTGACTGCTATGGTGAGAGCCTGGTGAGAGTGTCTCTCTCAAGAGAGTGCTGGTTGCGAGTAATTTTGCTGCGATTTTAGACACACACAGAATAATTGTGTGATGTGAGTAAGTTGTGTGGATTTTAATGATGATTGTATCATGGCTGTATGAGTGTTTAGAGGAGAAATCAGAGATCCATTTATCCTGTGAGTCTGGTGCTTCTGTTGTGTGGTGAGTCTGTGATTCTGCGTGAGTGAGAGAGTTGGTTGCGGGAGAGAGAGCGAGCGTGAGCGAGAGCGTGCATGGTGAGTGAGTGGACAGAAAGGTGCGCAGAACACAAACGCCTTAATCACACCAATCACTAAAGGCGAGTCAAGCGAAGCGAGAGAGCGAGCGACGAGCGCGATTTAATCACGAGAGCAAAAAAACATGCGCGAGATGAGCGATTAATATGCGAGAAATTAAACATACAGAGAAACATTAAACTTAACTAAAAACAGAGATTATGTTTAGCAGGCGTCAGAACACACAAGCGATAGTGCACGTAGGGAAGGCCTGTGCGAAATTTTGGCTTTAGGGTGTGACTGTGCGTGCGAGTGAGGGCGCATGAAACCCCCGCCAGGCACTGAAGGCCCTGAGTGCGGAACCCGCGCGAGAGAGAGAGAGTTCATGCATGAAATCAGAAAAAAATCCTATAGAGAGTCTGTGGCGAGTGTGGGTTTTAAAACAGCGAATGAGTGTCTAGGGGGTCAAAAGAAGATAGAGGGGGGGGGGGGGGCGGGCGCGTTATAATTTGGGCCAATACGGTATGTTGTTTTTTTTTTTTGTGTTTTCTAGAGTGATTAGAGGAGAGATTGAGAGAGAGAGTGGGAGAGGAGACTGCTTGTGTGGTACTATTCTATGTGATGCGCTGCACACAGTGAGAGGGGGGGGGGGGGGGGGGGGGGGGGGGGGGGTCTCTGTGTGGGGTGAGAGAGAGTGGTGGAACGTTCTCTCTTGTTATGAGGAGTTCGACACATGTAGTGTTTTAGGTGTATGCGGTGGTGGAGAGTGTCTGTGGTGGGTGGGAGCGTTCGATGTGATTAGAGGTCTTGACACAATTTATTTTTGTATTTGTTTTTTTTTTTTTTTTTTGTTTTATTTTTTTTTTTTTTATTTTTTTTTTTTTTTTTTTTTATTTTTTTTTTGTGTTACCCTTTTTTTTTTTTTTTTTTTTTATTTTAATTGTTTTGACATACACTCCTCCCGTGGCTTCTTGAACCACAAATTTTAAGAAAACACAATATAATATATGCAGTCGATTCGAAAAAAAGACTTAATGGTGGCGGTCCTCAACATGTAATGATTTTTTATATAAGGAATAAACGCAACTAGCAATTTTCATAAGGTAAACTTTTTAAAGTGGCATAATTCTTTGCAAATAAGTATATCCTAGTCTGGGATGAATGGTTGCTAACATTGCTGACTATTGCGGAAAAGCGGAGATGGTAATATAATGTTCTGTTTTCTCTTACTGTACTTTACAAAAGTTAAGATTAGTAAAATTGAAAGATATAAGACTGCACGCGATTGTAAAAATACTTTCAACTCAATTTTCTTTGGAAAAAAATTTTGGTGTTGGGCACCTACTTCAGGCTGACGTGTTCGGAGTAGAAATAAAATCCTGCTTCACAGTCATCACTCTGGATGGGCTGTGATTGATTGGTTTATTGTGAACGGGTTAGAGCGGACCAACAAAGGGTTACATGAAAAGAGAATATTAAAGGCCAAGGTCCTCTCAACTGTCCTCGATACTTCAGGATCGCCAGTGGGGTTTTTTTTTTTTTTTTGTCAATGGCCAAGGCACTGTTTCGCATGACCCAAGGAATAATGCTGGGAAACCGAGGGCCACAAAAGCCAACGCGCCCGAACTCAACACAATGGGGGCACATTTTCTCTCCAAGGCCGTGCTTCAAGAATTCTGAAAAATAGAGTTGAGTTCCCATTCCTAGCGTTTCTATAAACGTAAAAACGGATACAAAGTGAGTCCGACCCCTAGGCCTAGTTAAGAAGTCTGACAGGGGCTCGGGCCTTCGCCCAGTCAGCAGGTTGAAAAAATAATGAAATAAGCAGGGCCTGGGCATCCCTCAATGACTGGCACTTTCCTAAAAGTTTGGGCATCAGGGTTTGGCCAAGACCAGAACTTATTGGCCTTTTTTTTTTTTTTTTTTTTTTTTTTTTTTTTTTTTATTTTTTTTCTTTTTTTTTTTTTCTTCTGGTCCAGCAAACCTGGTCTGTGATTCGAAAAAATTGTTGGCGATACATTTTCTAATAGGCTAAGTGCAGTAAGAATCAAAACTGTGAATTCAAATTCAAGTATAGATGCAGGAGGAGAGAAAAGTGATACTCCACAAAGTACAAAATAAAAAACTGTAGACCGACCGTTTTTTTCGCTCCGTCGCACTGTGTTCTTCTATGGAGAGAAAAAAAATAATCAAGTTAACCCCTGCGCAACTGTGGAAGTCGTAGCCTTGGGGGAAAACGTGGCTGCGAAGTTTAAAGAGCCGTTTGGAGAACTTTTTTGGGGTTGGAAGCTTACCATGATTTATACGAGTTCACGGCCCCTCGACCCAAGGGCTATGACGCTTAACAGTTAACTTCATAATTCTCCCATCCCCATAGGAGAACTAGCTCATCCCAATACGATCTCACCCCCAAGAGAAGTGAGCACAGAAGGAGGTATTAGATGCTAACCCGAGTTTCTTACGCAGGGAAATATAGCCGCCTGCTGCCAACTGTTTGTTCTACTAACTCTCTACTCTCATCCAAATACAAAGAGTTTCTAATCCATACAGGAAGCACCGAGGGGGTAGGGTCTAGCTGCTTTTTTAATTCAATCTGTCCCTGGTATATAGCGCCATGAAGCATATGCTTCATAAGTAGTTCGATCTAGTTCCTGTTCAATTTAAATTTTAATACCAGTTTTTCTGTAGATATTGGTTTTATATAAGGCATAAAATTAATCACTGTGCATTGTACTATTACATTTTGAATATCACCATATAAAAAGTATAAACATGATTATTGTAAAATATGATCCTCAGTGAAACGATAAGTTTAATTTAAATTAAAGTTCGAGGGCCCGGGCCAACAAGTCTAATCATTGTTTTTTTGATAACGGGCCGAGGCAGAAGGGGGGGAGCCGGGAAGTGGATTAAAGGGGGGGTGGAGCGTAGAATAAAAGAAAAATTAATGTACAAAGATCCCCTATTTTAAAACCTTCAATAAAATGGATGTATATTAAGTCAAATAATACTTCTAAACCTAACTCTTCTAACTAACCCCCCCTCCCCGACAAAACATACTTTGCAATTAAAATCCTGACCACTGGGGGGCCGGGTCGAGGCCCTCCCCTCAGTTTAATTTGGCTTTGAACATGGCACCGGGCCAGGCCATGTCCTAAATCTTTTTAGAGTTTGGTTTTAGATGGGCTGGGCCGCTTACAGTTGAGTGTGTATATCATGGCCCGGGCCGGGCCTTGAATATTCCGGCGCGTGTCAGATCTCTCTAATATTTAACCCTTGCCTAAGGTAGTAGGTGTTTCTTCCTGTGTGCGAGTGAGCCGCGCGCGTATTTCTTGCCATCGAAATTTTGCCCGCCGGGGGCCATGTTCTTCTCTTGAAAAGATGGGGAATCGCAATAGCCTTCGGAACATATTTTTCGTATTCGAAAGATTTCGTTTTTTTTTTTTTTCTTTCTTTTCGGACGAACAAAACCCCTCTATTATAAGTAAAAATGCTCCATGCCTAAAGAAATCATTGTTTTTTTTGTTTTCGGTTTGAAGGAAAAAAAGAAAAAAAAAATGAGTTAGATTCTGGGTAAACTTCGAGAAGCTATTTTCCCAAACGAACCTGGGAATCACAAAATTTTTCTCCCCTTCAAAGTTTAAAAAAAAAAAAAAAAAAAACACGACATCTCAAAATGGTGTCATCCATCACTTAATGATATAAATATTTTCCAACTCCCAAACGGAAAATTTACAATTTTTTGCAACTCGATTATTGTTTTTAATCTTTTCGATTATTCAAAAGTACTGGAAAAATAATACAGGAAATATTTGCTTAAAAATTGAAAAATTCTGGGAACAGGTGGGTTTTTTCATATTTTTTCATGTAACATGAAAAATTTTTCATCTTTTTTTTTTATACCGCATTTGAGCAAAAATTTCAAAGCCGATCGGTCTAATAGTGTAGAATTGTGTTGGTCTGAAACGACCAAAACAATACAAAGTTTAAAAAGGATCTAATCCAGAAAACATTCTGCTAAACACCTAAATAACTAACTAAACATAATTCTAAATTTCCAATAGCAGCTGTAGGGGAAAAAAATTGATGTCTAAGGATTTTAAATGAGGAAATAAATCCAACTTTATTTTAATTGAACGTCCCATGCAAAAAATTTATTTGGTTACAAACAATTTATTCAAAATAGGAGGCCCATTTCATTAGCGATGGAAAAAAAAAAAAAGGATAAAATCACAAAAAGTTTTTAACTGCTATTAAAACAAACCCCACCAGGTCTAGAAGCAGACCCTGATGAATAATTAGTTAAAAAATATTTCACAATTAATTCTGAACTAGCGGTCCCAATAAAAAAGGGGTGGAATGGCTGAGTTAGATTAATTTTAGCCCTAACACAACTCAAATTTAGATTTCTAAGTTTAAAAAGATTCATATTTAATTGTTAGAAAAGGCATGGTGAAAAAAACATTTTAAATCTATCTATTAGAAAAGGGGTAAACTGTACCCCAAAGAAACATACCTCAACCGAGGTTTAAATAAAACTAGCTAAATTAAATAAAATGCGCCATCTCCCTACACTCATTCAGCATAGACGAGAAGGTGCGCGAAAGTGGGCAACAGAATTCCTCGAGTATTGGCAAAGAATTCCTCAGAATTCTAGCTTGAATACGATTCTCAAATGGTTGTTGAGTTGCGTCATGTAAATGCAATGCTCTTCTTAAGTGATAGATTATAAGCATATACAGTCATTCAAACTAAAATAAAGTTAAACATGCACACTCTTGTTCATGGTAGGAGGGATTTGTAACAGTTGTAGGAAAATATTTCTTCCAATCAGGGTTATCAATTTAGCCACTTTGTTGCTAGATCTGATTCCAGATGCAAGAATTTCATCAAGTAAATCTGTACCAAAGAGGTTAATGTGTACTATGAGAAATAGGGTTAATGCCTGTTATGAGAAGTGATCTTTTGCTAATTAAAAAGACATTAGTGTATATGGCAATGGGCAGTGTTTATCAAAAGCTATTAAAAAAATCATAAATCAGTGGTCTTGTTAACTTTTTGAAAGAGTCGACCCTGAAAGCAACTATTATGTCAAAAATATATTGCAGCTTAACTACTTCTTAAAAAAGAAAATCACTGGTATTAACTGCTGATTAAAATCATAAATTGTGTTGGAACGGTGTGCATGGGTGTATATATATATATATATGGTTAATATATTAAAAAGTTACCATAATAATATTAACTTTTAAATAATCACTTTAAAAGCTGAAAATATTTAAAAAGCAAACAAAAAATTTGCTGATTACATTTTATGCTGTATCATTGTTTAATTAAAAATTAATAAAATAATTATGGGTTTTATTCCTAGGTCGACCAGCTGCCACTGCAAATGTTAATAACTCAGACTGGATTCCAAGCCAAAATATGGGTTACAAAGTTACTACTAGAAGCATATCGTTAGATCGCTTGAAACGATATGTTAAAAGAACTGAAAGGAGTATGGCCCGTCCTAGCATCAGTAATTCAAATATGGACCCAAATCCTGATGATTTTAGCAGCTTGGAGCTGGAAGCTTCCAGTATTACTGAAGGAGGTACAGCTTTAATTGATGAAATGTCAGACCCAAATCCTGATGATTTTAGCAGCATGGAGCTGGAAGCTCCCAGTACTTCTGAATGGGGTACAGCTTTGATGAAATGTCGGACCCAAATCCTGATGATTTTAGCAGCTTGGAGCAGGAAGCTTCCAGTACTACTGAAGAAGGTACAGCTTTAATTGACGAAATGTCATCTGCAAATACAAAGATAGATTGTTCATCACAAACTGATATGATTCATTGTTCGAAAAGTGTGCAAACTGACCTGTCTATACAAGACATTGAGAAATCAGACCAAGAACTCAAGAATCTAACTGTAGAAATTTGCAATTTGAAAAAGCAGCTACAACAGATTATAATCACTGAGGAAACTTTTAAAAATGATGACAAACGAACAAAATTTTATTCTGGTTTGCCAACATTTACGGTATTAATGAGTGTGTTTTCACTACTTTCTTCAGATTTAACTGAGACTCCAGTGTCTGTACTGACAAAATTTCAACAGTTTATTTTAACGTTGATGCATATAAGACTAAATCTGCCTTTTACAGATTTAGCCTATCGTTTTCAAGTATCAAGTCCCACAGTTTCAAGAGCCTTCTATGCTTGTATATATGTGCTGTGGAAAAAGATGAAGTGATTCATTGTTTGGCCAGAGAGGGAAGACTTGAAAAGAACAATGCCAGTTTGTTTTCAAGAAACTTTTGGAAAACGAGTTTCACTAATTATGGATTGTTTTGAAGTATGGGTTGAAAGACCATCAAATTTACTTGCTTCTGCCCAAGTATGGTCAAACTATAAGCTAAAACACACTGTTAAATTCCTTATTGCCATTTGCCCACAAGGTTCCATAATTTTCATATCCAATGCATGGGGGGGGGGGGCAGAACATCTGATAAGGAAATTACTTTAAATTGTGGCATATTGGAGAAGCTTCTGCCAGGCGACTTGATACTTGCTGACAGAGGGTTTTTGATCAATGAGGCAGTTGGTCTTTACTGTGCAGAAGTGAAGACCCCAGCATTTACAAAAGGTCAGAAACAGTTAGGGTCATATGACATTGAAGAAAGTCGAAAGCTAAGTAATGTACGAATACATGTTGAAAGAGTGATTGGTGCTCTTCGGCAAAAATATACAATTCTTTCTTCCACCTTACGTACTTATGTGCTCAGTGAACAATTATCAGATGAAGAGCCTGCTGTAATAGATCAAATAGTTACAGTATGTTGTGCATTATGTAACATATGCCCTTCTGTAGTGTCCCTGGATTAAGGTGACACCTGCCCATCAAAGTGAAATGGCCAAGCCCAATATTATCTTCGAGGGAGAGAATTATCTAGTTCATACCATCCAAAATTATTGATGTTTTGTTTTAATAATTCTTTTCCATTTTCTAGATATTTATGCAATGTGTGACATGTACTTTTTATATTTTTATGTTTCGTGCTTCAATAATTGATCGAATAAAAAATTTTCAAAAGTTAAATGATTTTTTAATTAGAAAGTATAAACAATGAAAATAATTCAAATTTATGTTTGTGTATAAATTAATTTAAACTTCTTTTTAATTCTTTGATATGCTCTATAGTTGATACAGCAATCCAATATGTAGTAAAATAACTAGCCACATTTTGTAAAGAGTATTTTTAATGTTAAAAAATAGCAAAATTTTTGAATTATTTGTTATTTTAAGAAATATTTACGAAAACTACTGTTTACAACAAGGGGTTGTATTCCGTACATGTTAGCAACTGTGATATAGCATTTTGCTGTAGCGTTTAACTATCTGTTTCTTTGACATAATGCTACTATATTCATTTATTTCAGATTACTTAAAACAAAATATGTGTTTTTTTTTAAAGGGAGGTTATTGCAATGGGGGAGAGGGCTAGTTTTTTTTTTCTTCTGCCGAGGGCCCACAGTTGTCTTGATTGTGCTCTGATATAAAGAAAATAAAGTTAATGTACAAAATTGTACAAACAGAAGTGCACACACTCCCAAAAAAGTATTTCAGTATAAGTCAAATTTCCTATATAGGTTTCATTTGTAAAGAGCACTTTTCTTCATAAAAACAGCATGATGCAACAAATAACAATAACTTCTTATATTTCAAAAACTAATTAGTTTCTCACTAAATTAAAGTGACTAATTTTGCTTTTACTTGAATACTTTTTTTCAGTGGGTATAATAAAACAAAGCATAATTTTTATTGCTTTAGACAATTGCTCTTATTTTGTAATTTAAGAAATGATATTTATTATTGTTATTTACAAATTTATTGCAAAAAAATAATAAAGAAATTCCAGTGATTTAAATATGAAAAATTTTTTTAGCAATATAACACAATAACTTTACATTGAATTTCTCTTTTTTTCTTTGAAGCAATATAAAAAATGAATGTCAAAAACCTACCTGCACATTTCTTTTTAATATTTAAATAGTTAATGAATAACTCAGAGTTAAGTTGTAATTTGTTATAATTCCTTTCATTCCATAATGTGTATACTTCTTTATTTCGTAGTATTGATTTATTAATCCAGTGATATCTAATTTCAACAGTTCGCGCAACCAGACCTGCTTTTATTATACAGCCAAAAAATTATATATTTGAATGGTTGTTTTATTGCTAAATATTCTAAAGAGGAAATATTAAGATATGTTTGCTTAAACATCTTTTCCTTTCAATTAAAATTAACTGATGCATTTGTATAGCTAGCTCTGTATTCTTTACAATTATATATTCTTTAAACAACTACCATTAGAATACTGTTTGTTTGGTCGCAGAAAATTTTAAGACAAATTTCAACTATCAAAAATTAACTAAAAGTAACTTTTAAACAGTATTACGACTGGTAGAAAACGAAGATTTTTATTTTTCATAAAAGCAACAGACTCGAATTAGGTTTTATGGTTTCATTAGTGATAAAAATAATCTTGAATTGAAATAAACTTAAAATTTTTTTAAGAAATTATATGCTTCTACAATAAATGAAATTATTATTCCGATAGTTCCTTTAAAATGATGCAAACCAAAGTTTCATCGGTACTTACATATTATTCCGGCGGTCCGCCAAGACAAGTGATTTTAAGCCAAGATAAATGCCGTGACACATGAAATTATTGATGGTTCAGAATACAATTGGCAATAGTTTGCTGGCATATGATGCAAAAATAGTTTGGCGGGAATGACCGCCAGGATAATACGTAAGTACCGTTTTATCTTCAAAAAACCCGCCCTGGTGGGGAAAATGGGGAGCTACCTGGGCAGCAAATCTGACAACCCTGATACATACCTATACATTTAACTAGTGGCATAGGTGCCCATGGAAATTTTTCTAGGGGTAGGGTCAAATTTCAGACCTGTAACAGTTTTAAATTCCATTTTTTCTTTGTGATGCAATTTTATTTATATCATTAAAATATTTACTAAGTGTCCGAAAGACCAGACTTCCCTGATCTCTGTATATTAAGAAAAACTCAAAACAAAACAAATTATACAAATTGATTTTTGTAATGAGCTAAACTTAAAAAATGTAAAGACCTGTTATAAAAATATTAAATGGATCAAATTATATGAAATGTATTGATAATATTAGATGGCATGTGAAACTAAATAAGGAACATTTGCAACAGAAAAATGTTTAAAAAAAATCGTATGCTTTGACAGACCAACAAATTTTGTATTCTGCTGTTGTGTTATGTATTTTGCAGCCAAATTCCAGGTTTCTTTTTGCATACGAAAAACAATTGACTGAATTAATCTTATATCTATTCTGTAAAATGCGTATTGTATTACTTAAATATTGTTGCGGAATTACTCTGCTACTCCTTGGGTTCGTCGTTCTAAAGTCCTGTTGGTGTAAAAAGTTCAAGTAAAAAGTCACTTGTCAGGATGGAACACAAACTTTATTGCTTCTAGATCTTCGTAGTATCAATCAACTGCACACAATTCACAAGCACAATCTAGCAGTAACGTGCTTTTAACAATCCGCTTGGATCAGAAGCTCTCACAAATGCTGTATTTCTCACACAAAATAAGTCACTTTTACAGGCAAAAGTTCCGTAGAAATATTCAAGGGATATAGTACACAATCCCTTAAGACACAGCAATGAAGAATTTACACACAGCACTTTGAAAAACAGCTTCACAAAACAAGCTAAAACACAGCTTCTATAGCACTATCAATTCACACAAAACAAACGTACCGAGAGCTATTCACACATCGAGCGTTCAGCTCGCACTGACTCTTCCGGCGATGCGCGCTTCTATAAATAGCCGACGCAGGAGGTACAAGAGGTTTCCAGAAAAGTCAATTTCTCGAGGGTTCTACATAAAGCGTGAATTTTGATTACGTCATAGAAGAGAATTGTTAGGTTATTATGCGTTTTTAATGCAGGAAAAAACAACTTACAGGCCCCATTGGGAAAATCGCGCTAAATGACCAAAAAGTCGCCAAGCTTGGCGACTTTTGGCGAAATATCGCCAAATTTGGCGCCAAAAATAAGTCCTCAAAAGTGAAGAGATCTAAGCTCTAGGACTAATATTTCTCGAGTTTTCTAGAAGCCCATAGAAAAACATATGGCAAAGCGAAACCTCCGTATCTCCGGTTCTAATTGGCCGATTTTGATGCAACAAAAAGCAAAATTTATCTATTTGAAGCGTAGAATACGAATTTTAAACCATTTTAAGCCCCAGAGCATCGGGTTGCCCCGAAAATTCGTAACATTGCCCCCTTCCCAAGGACTGCACGTCCGGGCAGTACAATCCCTAGTTAGGAGGTCACACAGGTACCTACACTGTATAACACTTAACAAGATCTTAAGAACATAATTCAAGCAAGTAATCAATAGCACAATAAGCAAATACACATTAATAAATAAATAATCATCATAATAAATAATTACACTGTAATAAGTAATCAATGTAATAACAAATACACATTAATAAAATCCAATATATTACAAACATGTACACTAAACATGGCGTAAGTAGTGAGAGAAAGAGAGTTGAAGAAAGAGGAAAAGAAGAGAAAGACAGGAAAGGAATGAGAGATGAAAGAAAAGAGGAATTACGCCATAGTGACCATAGTCTGAGCTAATTACAACCGCGGTAGATGGCTAGCCGATCGTAATGTACAACTCTTGGCTTCGAGTTTGGTGACTTACGAATCCGTACGATGACGTCATTCAGCCGGTTTAGGACTGTGTAAGGACCGTCCCACGGCGATTGCAGCTTGGGAGACAAGCCTTTCCGTCGAGTAGGATTCCATAGCCAAACTTTGTCACCTGCGTTGAACTCGTGTCCCGTAGCCTTCGTGTCGTAGCGAGTCTTCATCTTTTCCGTGTTCAGGTTGATCCGCTCCCGAGCAAAATGATGTACATCTTCAAACCGTGCCGAAGGTTTTCCACGTACTCCTCTGGCGATGAAGGCGCATCTGGAGGGCGGCCGAACACTAGATCGGCGGGAAGACGACGATCTCTGCCGAACAGCATCTGGGAAGGTGTGAAGCCGGTAGTCTCATGGACGGCACTCCTATAGGCCAGCAGGAACAGGGGAGTTTCTTGTCCCAGTCCTCTTGATTCCTAGATACCAGGAGCGAGAGGTTGTTCAAAATTGTACGATTGAACCTCTCCACCATGCCGTCGGATTGTGGGTGTAAAGGCGTAGTCTGGGTTTTGTCCATTCCGAGAAGTTGGCATAGTCCTTTAAAGACTGCAGAGGTAAAGTTCGTTCCTTGGTCGGAATGAAGTTGCAGAGGGGTTCCATATCTGGAAATCCATTCTTGCACCAGTACCTCTGCTACGGTCGTAGCTTCTTGATCGGGAATAGGAAACGCTTCGGGCCATTTAGAGAAGTAGTCAATGACAAC
This sequence comes from Cheiracanthium punctorium, assembly GCA_038373885.1. NCBI lineage: Eukaryota > Metazoa > Arthropoda > Arachnida > Araneae > Cheiracanthiidae > Cheiracanthium > Cheiracanthium punctorium. The sequence goes on along the minus strand of JAWZYV010001408.1, from coordinate 7,178 downwards.
TAGGATGTATTTGTTGCCATCCGAAGTTCGCGGGAGAGGTCCCAGGATGTCGAGGGCAATCCTCTCAAAAGGCGCTCCTACATTATAACGATGTAGTCTTCCACGGCTTCGTTTCTTCGGGCCTTTACGGGCGGCACAGGCGTCACAAGCTTGACACCACTTTTCGACGTCGCCTCGAGCCCTAACCCAGTAGAAGCGCTCGCGAACTTTCTGCAGGGTCTTCATTACGCCAAAATGGCCTCCAGTGTAGCTATTATGAAGTTCTTCTAGAACCTTCGGAATCCTCGAACGAGGGAGTACTAACTGCCATCGGAGCATCTTGCCGTCGTCCGACTCCCATTTACGATACAGGACTCCATTCCTCAGGCGAAGCGAATCCCATAAAGCCCAGTACTGTTTTGTTGCCGGACTGTAAGATGATATTTCTTGCCAACTGGGCTTAGCGCTGGATTTTTCCATAAATTCCACAATAGGTTTGATGTCGCTGTCTGCTAATTGGTCCACCCGAACATTTTCTTCACTCCAGGGATCTTGAGATGGTGCCGGTGATGTAACTTGGCGGACAAAGGGATGTTTCAGATGGTAATTATTCTCTGCCCTGGAGCAATAGCGACAACTGTCTATGCAGGGCCTTCTCGACAAAGCATCTGCATTTCCATGAGATGCCCCTTTCCGATGACGTATCTCGATGTCATATTCTTGTAATCGCTGTATCCACCTGGCTATTTGGCCCTCTGGATTCTTGAAATTTAGAAGCCAGGTTAAAGAGGCATGGTCCGTTCGGAGCAGGAACTTTCGGCCGTACAGGTAATGATGGAAGTGCTCCACGGCTTTAATGATAGCAAGAAGTTCCTTTCTCGTAACACAATAGTTACGTTCTGCCTTTGAGAGGCACTTGCTCCAGTAAGCAATGACGCGTTCTTGGCCATCTATCTCCTGGGACAAAACTGCTCCAACACTTTCCTTACTTGTGTCTGTGTCCAGGATAAATGGCTTGTCAGGGTGAGGATACGACAGGATCGGCGAAGATGTTAAAGCCGTCTTCAGTTCGTTGAATGCGTCCTCACATTCCTCAGTCCAGAGAAATTTCTGTCCAGTCTCGGTCAATTTGTGAAGAGGTCTTGCAATTTGAGAAAAGCCCTTCACGAATTTTCGATAGTAAGTACACAGACCGAGAAAACTTCTTAAGTCATGGATATTCTCGGGACGACTCCAGTTCTTGACAGCGGACGTCTTTTCGGGATCGGTTCGGACTCCGTGGGCGGATATTATGTGCCCGAGGTAACGTACTTCCCGACGGAACAAGTTGCACTTCGACGGGCTTAGTTTCAAGTTTGCCTCTTTTAATTTCTGCAGTACCTTTCGAATGTTCTCGAGATGCTCTTCGAAAGTCCTTCCGACGATGATGATATCGTCCAAATAAACGAGACATGCTTCGTAGGAAAGTCCTCTCAACACTGTCTCCATTAGACGCTCGAATGTAGCCGGTGCGTTGCAGAGTCCAAAAGGCATAACTTTGAACTGCCACAATCCTTGTCCCGTGGTGAACGCAGTCTTTTCACGGTCATCGGGATGGATTTCTACTTGCCAGTAGCCACTCTTGAGATCCAGAGGGGAGAACCATGCGTTTCCCGATAAAGTGTCCAATGTGTCGTCTATCCTGGGAAGAGGGTAGCTGTCTTTCTTGGTAATGTCATTCAGACGTCTATAGTCAACGCAGAACCGGGTGGAACCATCTTTTTTTTCGGACCAAAACAATCGGCGAGGCCCACGGACTAGTCGATGGCTCGATGACGTCATCACGCTGCATCTCCTTTAAAAGTCTGCTCACCTCTTCTTGCTTAGCAAACGGCAGCCGCCTAGGATGTTGCTTGATGGGAGAATGGCTGCTTGTGTCTATTCTATGTTGCGTTAACCTCGTACGGCCAAAGTCACCGGAAGTACGAGAGAAGAGGTCTTCAAATTCAGCTATTACTTTCTCTGCAGCGCTTCTCTGTTCGGCCGTTAACTCCACGTCTTGTAATAATTCCTTCGTCAGGCACTCGGAAGATTTAGCTGTCGTTTGGTTGATGTTCTTATTAATGCAGGTAACAGGAGTGCATGTCGCCAACACTTCATTTTTCTTTATCACCTTCGACTTGTCCGTCACATTTACTACTCTAACTGGAATTTCTGTTCTCGACAAGTCCACAAGTGTTGCTCCCACAAGTACTCCTCTGATGGAATCACTATTGCTTGGGTGTTCGATTAATCCAAAACGGAATTTATTGCTTTCTTTTACTGTTCCAGAAATTATTGAATCAGTTCTGGGAGGTAGAGTGATATCAGTCTGGGCTATTATTTGCTGAACAGGCAAAACAGTTTCATTTCTAATATCGAACGCAGCTATTTCTTCTGAATCTGAACGAAGCTCATTATTCTTAAAGTCCAAATTAAATTTGTGTGATTTTAAAAAGTCCAGTCCGAGAATAAAAGAGTCTGTAATATTGGCGACATATACCACATGGTCGTATCCGGCATTCCCAAACGTGATTTCTACTTGCGCTTTTCCGCCCACTTCGATCTTGTCACCTGTCACAGTCTGGAGGGTCAGCGAGGGCGGAGTCCAGATAATCTTCAAATTTAATTTCTTGGCCAGATCCGTCCTTATGATGGTTACGTTCGCTCCAGTATCAATCACCATGTGGCATGGGGAACCATTAACATATCCCAGTACGAAGAGTCCATTACTGCCGCCATTCACTGATGAAATCTGCAAGACTTTCAAACGGGGCTTTTGAATATCCTGAAAGTCGTCTCTTTTCTGTCTTCCTTCATGGGCTTCTCTGGTGCATTGATAACTGCGATCTTTACGACGAGAGTTCTTTTGTGCGTCACATTATTTTCGTAAATGCCCCTCGCTGTTGCACTTCCAACATTTTACTTTCTTTGGGCCATCTCTCGTTCTATCGGATCTAAATTTTCGCTCTATGAGATCTTCAATTCTCTTCAATCTGTTCTCGACGCTCTCTGTGTCTTTGTCAGCTTCTTCTTGGACCGTGACCGCTCTGACAGCATGCCGATCTTTTCTCACGGCCCGCTGGGCTGCCTCTAGCTTCATTGCAAACACCAGAGCAGACTTCAAATCCTGATAATCCTCCAACATGAGTGCCTTTTGGGTTTCTGGATCACGGATGGCTTCAATAAAGTGACGCACCGCCATTTCTTCTCGGACATTATCAAGGTGGTCCATGTAGGCTAGATGACACAGCCTATCTATGTCCGAAGCCAGCTCTTGAAGGGTCTCGCCAGATCTCTGCATCCTTGACTTAAGTTGGATTCTACTATATTCTTTCTGGCACTTCTCTCCGAATTTCATCTCCAAGGCACTGGCAAGGGCGTCAAAATCTCCTATCTTCGTCGCTCCGATAGTTTGCAATACATTAATTGCATCTCCGCTAAGGGAAGCGGCCAGTTGATTAGCTTTCTCGGACTCGCTCCAACCATTGGCTCTAGCGACGATCGAAAATTGGGTCTTGTAAGCTTCCCAGGGAGTCTTTCCGTCATAGGCAGTAAGTTTCACTGCTGGGCGGTGTGAAGATAACCTGATGTTTTCGGGTAATTTTCCCAGCTTTACCAGACTGTCCAGTTTTTCTTCTAACTTGTGATCGATCTTTTCCTCAATTCTTTCTTCGTATTTCGCTTGACTTTCTTCGAGGAGCGACATTCTCTTCTCCATATTTTCTTGATTTGTCTCTACTCTCTCCAGTCCGGATTTCATTTCTTCTAGCCCGGTTTCTATTTTCCGCTCCAGTCCTGATTTCATCTCGTCGTGTGCGGCTCTTAACTCCTCCAATCCGGTTTTCATTTCATTGTGTGCAGCCTTTAATTCGTCCAATCCGGTTTTCGTCTCGACTTGTCCGGCTACAATTTTCTTTTCTAATTCGGTCTGTCCGGCTTCAATTTTCTTTTCTAAATCCGCCTTCATCTGTTCTTGTCCGACTTTCATCTGTTCTTGTGCGGCTTTCATCTCGTCTTGTCCGGCTTTCATCTGTTCTTGTCCGGCTTTCATCTCGACTTGTCCGGCTTTCATTTCTTGCATCATATTCATGAGCTTTTGAAGTTGTTCTTCCATTTTTTTGTCTAGTCAAAACCATAAACTGGAAAATTAAAGTCCTTCTTTAGAATCCCGATTCTGACACCAAATGTTGCGGAATTACTCTGCTACTCCTTGGGTTCGTCGTTCTAAAGTCCTGTTGGTGTAAAAAGTTCAAGTAAAAAGTCACTTGTCAGGATGGAACACAAACTTTATTGCTTCTAGATCTTCGTAGTTCAATCAGCTGTACACAATTCACAAGCACAATCTAGCAATAACGTGCTTTTAACAATCCGCTTGGATCAGAAGCTCTCACAAATGCTGTATTTCTCACACCAAAATAAGTCACTTACACAGGCAAAAGTTCCGTAGAAATATTCAAGGGATATAGTACACAATCCCTTAAGACACAGCAATGAAGAATTTACACACAGCACTTTGAAAACAGCTTCACAAAACAAGCTAAAACACAGCTTCTATAGCACTATCATTTCACACAAAACAAACGTACCGAGAGCTATTCACACATCGAGCGTTCAGCTCGCACTGACTCTTCCGGGCGATGCGCGCTTCTATAAATAGCCGACGCAGGAGGTACAAGAGGTTTCCAGAAAAGTCAATTTCTCGAGGGTTCTACATAAAGCGTGAATTTTGATTACGTCATAGAAGAGAATTGTTAGGTTATTATGCGTTTTTAATGCAGGAAAAACATCTTCCAGGCCCCATTGGGAAAATCGCGCCAAATGACCAAAAAGTCGCCAAGCTTGGCGACTTTTGGCGAAATATCGCCAAATTTGGCGCCAAAAATAAGTCCTCAAAAATGAAGAGATCTAAGCTCTAGGACTAATATTTCTCGAGTTTTCTAGAAGCCCATAGAAAAACATATGGGAAAGCGAAACCTCCGTATCTCCGGTTCTAATTGGCCGATTTTGATGCAACAAAAAGCAAAATTTATCTATTTGAAGCGTAGAATACGAATTTTAAACCATTTTAAGCCCCAGAGCAGCGGGTTGCCCCGAAAATTCGTAACATTATGATACACATTAAAATTATTTATTTTACAATAAAAATTTATATGCAGTTGTTATAATGTGTGTGAATGGAATAACATTGATAAAAATACACTATAAATATTAACTTGCTTTATTACACGAAACGAATCCATACATTGCATTTATGTTAGCTTTAAGCTATGCATTATTGATAAATCCTTGGAATTGTTTTAAAGATAAATTAAAAATGTGATGCATACTCTTCCAAAAGATATTCTATTTGATAAAAGGGGAAAAACTCAGCTAAAAAGTTTGTGAAATAATTTTTAAAATGACACTTAAAAACAATTTAGCAGAAGCAAAAACTTATTTTCAAAAAAGAAATGTCAAAACTTCACTGAATCATAAATATTTTTAATGTTCAAGGTATTAAAATTATTATAGCAAATTTTTCTAGTTTACACAGCAGAAAAAGCATCTTATATTATCTTCATTAGCTAGTCAATAAATCTTTGAAAAAAAAAAAAGAAAACGTTTCTCATATAGATCTTTACAGTAGGTTAGATCATCTTAAAAAATAATTCAATCTTGCAAACGAGAATTAAAATATTATTTTAAATCCTAAAACATTTGAACTTATTAAGAGAATGTTAAAGCAAATATTCACAAGAAATATGGGAAAATATTGATATTAAAATGCCCAAGCATAATTTTAGGAGCAAATTATCTAGCAGGAAAATATTTTTCCCTCTCCACATAAAAATATTAAAGCATTATTAAAATGAAATCAGTATTGCAGTCAAATCCCGTTTTAATGAAGTCCATTAAGACAAAGATTTTGGTAATCCCCAAATCAAATTATATAGGAATTCACAATACTGGTATAACAAAATTTCGTTACAGCAAAATGATTTCGCTGGTCCCTTGGACTTCGTTAAAACTGGATTTGACTGTATGCCTGTCTAAGTAAAGTTTCCAGCATCGGTGATTCACACCTTCTTGTGAAACATTGCAATTTTTAGAAGTTCCTAAGAATTCCAGGTTTAAGAAAAAATTCAGACTTTTCCACGCAAAGTGGCAACCATGGATAAATGATATTTTTATGTTCTCTTTTTAATGCTTTAATATTTTTTATGTTCTCTTTTTAATGTTTCTAGGCTAAATTAAATGTAGCCTAGAAACATTATTTGACTGGTAAATAATTTTTTAATTATTGCGAGAAAAGTTGATAAAAGGCAAAAATTTTACAATCTTCATACAGTGGAGAAGGTTTTTAAAAAATATATACATATATACACAATATTCCATTTACAATTTTTATTTAGTAACATGTACAATCAGTGGCTTTCCTGTACCAGTCATGTTCAAAGACAGTGGTTCTATCTGTTTGCCAGATCTGGTATAAGCTTTACCTAAGAGTTCTGGCAAAATAATTTGTATAAAAAAAGAAGGCCCTTTCAGATACATCTTCCCAAAATTTCTCATCTTTATAAATAAGTTCAATAAACAAACTTTTTGTTGTGTAAACAATAAAATCACAATATTCAAATTTCCCAACAAAAATCTGCGTTTGGACTTGGTAAAAATACGAATGATTTTTGTTGAGATTCGTTAAGCCCGATATATTTTCCAAAAAAGTAGCACTCTCAGCTACTTCTTCGGGTGATGCATTTTTCAGGCAGTAAGCGCATTTAACTTCGATGCATCCGTATCCACAGCAGTCGCACCTTATGATACCATCAGGTGAGGCTCCGAAATGTGGGTATTCCGTGTTTATGAGAGACCGCACTCTTGCACACTGAAGTTGCTATGAGATTCGATTTTATGCTTTATGTATAAATCCCTAGCAACTTTTTCATGCTGACAACCCCAAGTTGCAGCAGCAGATACAAACCTCATTTTGTCGGGATAGCATATTTGCTTAATTAAAGATTAGGATGGTTTCTCTATCACAGTGCTGCAACATCTTTTCATTATGGAGGCAGTTATTCAGCCTGCACGATGTTGAAACCACAGTTTCGAATGTGCCTGCTTGCAGGTTTCTTTTTGTAAAAGCATGCACTGCTCATTTGTCACTTTCAGTTTTATTTCCATTGCTTTCCATTATTCCG